>ML675649.1:6637049-6744162 GCA_007922155.1 Mesoclemmys tuberculata
ATTGTTCCTGGAGAGCTTTCACCCTCCCCTCTGTGCCTCACTCCCTGTTTTATTTCTCTTCCTTTAGACCCACCATTTTACTGGAGATATGCCAGGCGCATGTTTATCTGAGCAGCCTTTATACCATATAACTTGGCCTCATCAGCCAAACCCCTCCCATCAGACCTTAACCATTGCATTTCCAATCATGGCTGTCTCTGCTTCAGTGAAAAGGGAGGTGGATTTGAGAGATAAATGTGTGAAATTATGTGTAAACCATTTTAAACCTTAATTACAGAATCATTTAATTTAAGCGTGAGACTTTATTTGCCCACTGTGGAACTCTCTCAGAAATCATTGGGTTTTGATTTTAAAACCCCCTCCAAGCTTCTGAGTTTGGAGTTCTCTTAGGCTGTGACAAAAGCTGTGCTCTGGACTGCTGCACCATTTGTTTATAATTGTATCCCCCTGGCTGGAATAGGGCAGGTTTCGATTTAATTAGAAAAAGATGGTATGAAAAGAGGGGGAAATATTTTTCAGAGAATGCTTCCTGGGCCATCAGCTTTAAATCATTAGAAAAGTTTCACTGTGTCCAACACTTCCATGCAGGTCTCCCCTCCCTAATTAAAACACCTGCTAACCATATAGGCCCTCAACCTGCCAGGCAAAGCCCCCGGGATCTCAGTGCGGCTCCTTGCGGGCACCATTTATGGCTGGGCAAACTAAGCAAAGGGCCACACCCTTGCTGTTTTTCCTAAAGCAAAACAATTTTCCCTGGTCAGGGCTGCGTTTTATCAGGTTCTTTTGTTATCAGTGCCATGCCCCAGTCCTTCCACTGCCCTGAAAACAAAGCTGTGATTGCCACACAACTGGGGTACAGTTCTATTCCTCTCACCTGGCCTGAACTCTTGGAGCACAGGGCAGAATGCTCTACTTTCAGAAAGCAACATGCAGCGTCAAACCCAGAGCTAGTGCATTAAACCCTTGAATTCAGATCTTATTAATGCCAGCCAGTCACTGTGAAGAGAGAAATCAAACACAGCTACCTTGTGTGCAAACACATGCAATACAACCAACCAAGCTTTTAAACCTGCGCTTGAAACCCTTATTTAACAGCTTTTGAAACAAAGCCGTTTGATAGTAAAACCATCAGCGACCTTTTACCTGGCTGGGTGTGCTGGCTTTCTGGCCCTTTGCTCCCGGCTTGCCACAAGACTGAGGGCTGCTGGAAGTTCAGAGCTGTCCAGGATGAAAGAGTCACGCCCCTGCCTAACAGGGCATATGAGCCTTGCCGTACTTTTCTTGACCTCACTGAGCATCACAGCGCTGGTTAGCTCCCTTGGGGCCACCGTGCATCTGTGTGATGAGCTGAGGAGGGATTCGAAGAAGCCAAGTCCACAGGGCCTGCAAACAGCTTCCTGGTGTCGGTAAATTGTACAGTCAATTGCTTGCCCACACTTGGACTCTTTACAATATATTCTCAAGTAACCAAAGAACCAGGGTCAGTCAGGTTCATTAATATGGCACAGGGAAAAGGTTCTACACGCTACCAGTCCCTGATGAACAATCCCATGAATAGATGGTGCAATCCCCTTTCACAGAAGGTGTGCACCCCAAGTTACATCCCTACAGCCATGTTTTTATCCCTTGCTTGATTACCAGTAAGCGGCATTAAATACATTACCTGAAACTGGCTTCAATTAATCCGTGTTTTTGCCTTGTTTGTTTCTGGTCCCAGTGTCCCCCTTCTGTGCCACACACATGCAATGCAGAGACGAAGCGGCATGAACACACCTTCTAGGTTGCTGTGGGTAACGCATTTTCTGTTGCCATCAGGAAATAATCCTTGGGCCTGCTAGTGACAGCTTTCCTATCCACATAAGCCAAGGTTTACGTCAGCTAATGGCAAGGGATTATAGGGATATGCAGCATAAGTGACCAGGATTATAATAAAAGAACGGGCCAGTTTAGGCTGTGTTACTGTTACAATATTTGTGCTTAATATTATGGGTGCATAATGCATACTTTATACATAGATATAGATAGTATGTGTGTGGGTAATAGATCGTATTACTCTGATATATATTTATCTGCTAGCCAGAATATGTTAGTCAACACTGGTTTTGAGTTTGAGTTTTGCTGAATTCAGCTTTCTGGAAAGGAACAAAGTATCGTTGGGCAACCTGAATTCTGTGTTACCTACGTTATTGGTCAATACCTAGAGTAACAGACAGGCCATGTCCCAACGAGGCTACAATCTAAGTAGCCAAGCTGGACATAGCACGAGGCGAGGGATGTACCATACAAGCAGCATGAAAAGAGTGAAGTCTGCAAACCTCATGTGTTAGTGGCACAGTTTTGGCGGAGTGGGGTGAGAGGATGGACTTTTTGGTTTTAAACTCTTTGGCTGGGGTTTACTGAGGATGCAAGTAACTAAAGAAGATTAGCTAAATGGAAAGACAAAGAAAAGGGCAATAGAAGAGGGCCGGAGCAAGGGAGAAAAGGTAGCTCAGGGAGCCGAGGGCAGCTGGAAGCAGCTGTGAAGGAGAGGAGGTGGCGGAAGTTGGAGCAAACACCTCCTTAGCTCCGGAGAGAAGCAGGGTCGCCCACTCTCACAATTTGATCACAGGCCTCACAGTGTTCGGAGGTTTTCCTGCAGACCCAGCTCCCAGTCACAGAGTGGCATGAGAACCTCGGCATTCATTTCAAATCAAAGGAGGGTCTCGCCTTCGTGGCTGGGGACAAAAGTTTGAAACGCGTGTCTGGGCACAGCCCAAAACCAGAGGGCAAACCAAAAGAAACCCACCTTTCGTATTTGTTTTAAATGATTTTTTTGATCCGCGCGTTATTTGGGGGTCTGGCTCGTGAGTTTTGAATGCTCAGTGTGGGCAAAACAGCGGCGCCCAGCGTTCAAACTGGGCAAGGCTACTTGACGGCATAATCCAGACCCGAGGGGCCCTGCTGCAGACCCTGCTCGGTGCCTGTTCCCGCCGGCTGGAGCATCTCTGAACCCCAGGGCTGACTCCTCCCCGGACGTGCTTGTTCCCCTAAGCCCATATGGCTTGCAGGGGTGAGCCCTAGCGCCTCATTGAGGGACCGGGGGAGCCAAGCCTTGGTGTGAGTGGGAGATCCTGGCGCAGCGATGCTGCCCACAGCTCCTGCACACGCCAATCAGACGATTCTGCAAGGGCCTCCCTCATTCACCCAGCAGCCAGCTGCTCACCCCTCCCTGGCCCCCACAGGGACCTGCCTCTCTGAGCCCTTCCCTCCCCCCTGCCTCCAGCTCACCCTGCTCTACTCACGGGTCCCTGGAGCTCCCGCTCCCCATAACCTTTCCCTCCTCTCTCTGTGGTCTCACTGAGGCAGTGGCCTCCTCGTTCCATCCCCGCCCTTCCACTGCCCTGAGCGCGCCTTGCTCACTGCCCCCGGCCCCGTCAGGTAGATGTTTCCTTCCCCATCCTCCGGCCGCAGCCCGTCCTACTCCAGAGTTTCTGCTCTCCCGTCTCAGCCATCTCCACTCCCTGACCCTGGCCGATACCTACCTATTGTCCCCGTCCTCCCAGCTTTCCCCCTGCAGCCGCTTGCTCCACCAACCTCTAGAGCGTCTCCCTCCAGCCCCACTGTGATGCTGGCAAACCAGGGGCCAGCTTATGCCAAGGCCCTGGGCCTCACCGCACATTGACAAATGCAGAGCTGGAAAGCAGCCTGGCTCAGCTGTGTGTTCCCACGGTTAAACTCCACAGCAGATGCTAAGCAGATCAGACTGTGGTTAGCATTTAGACTTCCTGAAATGCGTGTAGGGTGCTGATGCTGTGAGCTCACTTACAGCCTCTGTAGCCCGTGGGATAAAGTCACACTGCGCGTTTGCATCGTAAACCTCTGCAGTTGTGTAACTCGTCCCAACAGGAAAAGCAGCATTAATTAAGGTAAAGTGCTCGGCCTGCTCAGTCGGCCCATTGAAGGCAAAGGAGGCGTTGTGTGGCCTTGACTGCATTCCTCACTCCCGCCAGGAGAGAGCAAGCTGTGCACAAACTCACCCCATCACTTTGGGCTCTGGAGTGGATGGACAGTAATCCCTGGCAAGGAGAAACCGGCTCTTTTCTACTGTGCGGACACTAGGGGCAAAGATTCCTGATACTAGGAAAGAGTTCCGCATGCTGAGGGGCAGGGGACAGCCCCCAAAGACATGCAGTGCTGACGGATCCGTCACCTTAGCATCAGAGACAATGGGGGTTGGAAGGGGCTTCAAGTGGTCATCTAGTCCAACCCCCTGCGCAAAGCAGGACCAACCCCGACTAAATCAGCCCAGCCAGGGCTTTGTCAAGCCAGGCTTAAAAACCTCTAAGGATGGAGATTCCACCACCTCCACCCTGGGTAACCCATTCCAGGGCTTCACCGCCCTCTTAGTGACAAAGTTTTCCTAATATCCAACCTAGACCTCCCCCACTGCAACTTGAGATCATTGCTCCTAGTTCTGTCATCTGCCACCACTGGGAACAGCCTAACTCCATCCTCCCTGGAACCCCCCTTCAGGTAGTTGAAGGCTGCTATCAAATCCCCCCTCACTCTTCTCTTCTGCAGACTAAACAAACCTAGTTCCCTCAGCCTCGCCTCAAAAGGCATGTGTTCCAGCCTCCTCATCATTTTTGTTGGCCTCCGCTGGACTCTCTCTGATTTGACCACATCCTTTCTGTAGTGGAAAGCTTTCGGAACCACAGACTGTAACTTGTTTGTGTATATCTGTTGCCTGCTTTCACCTGTAAATAGCACCATGGTTTCCTTCTGCAGGTGAATAAATTCGTGGTTAGTTTACTATTGGCTACAAGCATTGTGTCTTTGGTGTGAGAGCTGAGGTACAAACTGACCTGGGGTAAGTGACTAGTCTTGGGACTAGAAGCAATCTGGATCTGTTGTGATCTTTGGTGTCTAGCAACACATTATCACTGAGTCCAACTTGCCTGGGTGGCAAGAGAGACCGGCGTGCCCAAGGGGAGCACCAGTGACTCCGTGGTAAGACTGTTATAGTGCTTTAAGAGTTCACATTTGTGACTGGGTTGGTGAAATCGAATTATAGAACATACAGCCAGTGTGGGATGTCCGCCCTGCTTTTGGACAGTCTGCCCTGAGGTTGGCGCTCACGGTCGTGAGCTTCTCCAGATAGTGACACACCCACCACTGCCACATCTCCCAAACTGCTCCTACCCCCAGTGGAGTCTTCCTGGGACAGGATGGTCTTGACATCCCCCTTCCCTTCTGCAGACTTCTGGGAGTGACCAGCGGGCCTGCACCCCATCTTCTTTCTTCAAGGGGGCACCCAGGGGAACCACTGCCTCCCCATCCAGCGAGATACTGCTGTAATCAATTGCTGGGCCAGCACAGGTGGGTCCCACACTTAGCTAGCTGTACGCTAGACCCCAGCCTTCCCAGGAAAGCCCTGACCTCATTAGGCTAGGGCAGCTTCTGTATAGGCAACAAGAATCTCTTGACACCCAGAAAAGCCTTTCCTAGGGGCTTGACGGAGGGCTTCCTGCAGGACAGCAGCAGGATCCGGGGCAGTAACAGGGCCCATAGAAAGGAAGGGTTGCTGCACCAGGGGAAGAGGAAGAAATATGATTGACTGGCTCTAACCTATCCTCTATCTCCTCTTCCTCAGATGGGATAAGAGTTAGGCTCTGAGGTACAGAAACGGAGTCTAAGCAGTGTCTCTTTAGTTGCAGGTTGTGAAACTGTAGCAGGGGACCGTGACTGAGATCTAGTGGCTGAGGGAGGCCCATTGCAAATGTCCCAGGGATTCCAGTATGGCCGAGGTGGATAGACATATTTAGACAATGGCCATATGGGATAAGCCCAAGGGGATAATTCCCTTGGATTTCATCTGGCCCAGTCATGACTCCTGTATCTTGCAGGGTGTCTGTGCCAGGAGAAAACCTGGTGTCTAGGATGTCATTGGAGAAAAGTATTGTTCCTTTTCTGAATCAGAAGAGGAGACACAGTCGTTCTCTTCAGGAAAAAGTGGGGCTGCTCCAATTGGTGTCAAGTCTCTCCTTCTGGAGATGGGCTGGGCGACGATCCAAGGCAATTCAATCCAGTCGACACCAATGCAGACACATTCTCAGTCCTGTCACAGCGGTGAAGTTGGTACTGTCACGAAAGTTGAAGTCAGTAGTGAAGCTGAAGTAAGGCAAGTCAGTGATGGTACTGAAGATGGTACCAAGGCAAATCCAGAGGATGGTACTCAAGTTGCCTCATATGAGGTAGGTACTGGCTTGGAAGGGGCTTTGGGTACCAAGGTAGGTATTGCTGAAGAAGATGGTACCAGAAGCTTTCTTGGCATACCGCAGATTTAGATTGTGCTGGTATGGGTGGTCCTGACTGCGCCAAAGATGGTGAATCCAATAGTGGGAGACACAGACGGTTCTTTGCACCATAAAGGCCTGTGGAGTGTCCAGCCAAGAGATTGGGGGAAACATCTCTGCTGCTGCATCAGGAGATGATACCAAAGGTGCTGGTCTTGATGGTACCAGGCCATTAGTACTGGAGTAGATGGTGCTTGCCTCAGATGGACCAGTAATGTGGTTTACAGCTGGTTGTCTTGCTATCTGAGGATGGGTGGCTACACTTCAGAGTAGAAGAAGATGAAGACAATGATTTCTTCACCTTCTTTTCTGACCTAGCGGAGGACTATTTTTACTCGATCCGGGGAAGGAGGCTATGATGGAGTCTCACAGGAATCGGGCGCGGGGTCCCCTCTTGACACAGCCAGTCAGGGTTCTGGTGGTGCGGAGTCTGCCCCAGTCCACCTCTGGTCTCCACACACCAGTGCAGCCAACTGCTACATCTGACCTCAGAGGGTCAGCCCCTGCTTGGAGTCCCCTCTTGACATGGCCAGTCCGGAGTGTGCCACCAATTCCTCAATCTAGCCTCGGAGGGTCCGACCTCCACTCTGCCTGGAGCTCCCCCTTCGGGACCCCCCCTTAGGTTAGGTCCCGGGGAGTTCCTCAATGCCCAAAGGGCCAGGCACCCCGCCTTGCAGTCAGAAGTGATTCACAGCCAGCGTGGAAGTCAGAAGGGTTTATTAGTTCTCAGGATCACAGCGTAGAAGGAGTTTGCTAGCAGTTTATCTAGGAGTTACAGCAGTGACCATCTGGGCTGCCCCATTCTCAGGGCTCCCTCTCCGCCAGCCCCTCAGGGGGGACTGACTCTTTCCCCCAGACCCGTCCCCTTGCTCCTCCGAGTCCTTTGTCTCCTTCCCAGGCTAGGTGGCCACGCCCCCTGGTCTTCCCCTGCCCCAACCTGTTGCAACTGATTGGGCCAGGGCAAGGAGTTCTGGGCAGGTCTGCCTACATGTGACGGGGGAAGACCCCTCCATCCTCCAGTGGTCTTCTGCAATGATCACACACCCGGGTCCCATCACCAACATACATGAACAACATACATGGGGAAACTGAGGCCCACGCACAGCACTCAGAGAAAACCCCAAGAATATCTCCACTTTGTCACAGAGGTAAGCACATTTTTTTCCCTCCCAAGCGTCTGTGAGATGATTTCAGCTGCAGAGGAGGAGCACTCTTGGTAGAAGCAGCAGCAGACTTTCTGCACAGTGGAGTCCTCGGGCACTGGGGAAGACCTCATTGCCCACTCCATAAGAGGTGCCCTTAGAGGAAATCCTCTTGATTTTATCATTCAGGAGGGGAAAGAAAAACAAACAGAACATTTGTCCTTGGAACGTCCCTCTCCTACACCAAACAGACAATTAGCATATCTGTCCCTAGTCGGCTTCGCCACTTTACAAGTGGTGCACTGTTTGAATCCAGAGGGTTTCTGCATAGTGATGCAGCTAAAAAAATGAAAAATCACAAACAGCAACAAATTTCCCTTATGGGGAAGGTACCACTATCACCACCTAATTACTAACTAGCAAAATATATTCAAGTGTCTGAAGATTTCTCAGAAGAGAAAAGGAACCTGGTCTCCTAGGCGAAAGGGGGAACACAAATCTTCACCACAGGTGGTAAAAAGGAACTGAGAGGGGCAGCTCCACCTTTTGTGCTCTGGCAGGAGGAGAAGCAAGGCACGTGCTCCACCCCACCATGACTGCTACCAAAAGTCTCCAACTAGATGTGCACTGGGTGCCCACCCACTTATAGTGGAATGGATATGTGCATAATCGCTGAAGAAGCACCATTGTCACAGCCCTCCCGAGCTCCCCCCTGACCCTATTGCTTAGACACGTTCCCCCTCAGAGTCCATGAGAGGTCTGGTTTTCTAGTTACACCCTGCAAAGTCAATGTGGACATAATGCAATGAATGCAGACTTAGCAAAGGAATTTCTTAACCATAAACACTTTTACTCTTAAACAGCACAAGAGTTACAGATCTGTGGAAAACAACAATTGGTTCTGAACACAGTATTCCTCTATGTTTTGTCAGTACCACTGTGAGTCCTGGCTTTGCTTCGAATCCTTCTGACCATCTTGACCTGGCTGCCTTGCTTCTGGTGGTGGAATTACCTTTTGCCTGGAAAAACAGACCTCACTAAAAGGGTCTCTCCCCCTTTTGATGGACCTTGATTGTTCTGTCACAATTTCCCAGGTGTAGTATCTTCACTAAGTGTCCTTGCTACAAAAAGGATTCCCTAATCCACAGCAAAGGTTATAATCATACCTGGTGTTCATAAAAGAACATGGAATTCATAACTTGACACAGATCTATCCTCACATGCCAGGGCCTAACCTCTTTGAAAGCAGGCCCACCCAATCAGATTTCACGCAATTCATCCTGCGTTTCTATCAGCCTTTGTTTCACTTGTGACACAAGGCTTGTGCCCATCCATGTTAACCACAGGCCCTGCCAAAAATCAGTTCCAGCTATGCCTCTGTTCCTTACGAGATGGAACATCTAATATCATACTTGCACTGCCTTTACCATGAGTCACTTCCATATCACAGTCTTGGAGCACCAGACATCGCTTTAGGACTCTGACATTCAACCTCTTCCACATGGGAAACTTGATCCTCCCAGATCTGATTAAAAATACATATATCATCTGTATACATCAAGGCAAATTCCCTCATCCCATATAGTAATAGAGTAAACATCCCAGTAACCTGTCATACTGTATTCATAAAACATTACCAAACCATTCTAAATGCATGACACGTCTTCCTCCTATAGATCAAACTGGCCAGGCACACTTGGAACGTTTCCCACACCCTCACATACCCCCAGTGCTCCTGAACCTGCCACTACAGTAAAAAGGGAAAGACAAACTCAGCTGCAAATCATTTGTAATGAATAATTCCCGGCCAGTTTTGACACTCCTGTTGACTAACAACATTTTTAAGTATACATATTATTAAGTATAACAGTTACATAGCCCAGACCAGCCTGTACCTTTGTTATATTCCCGTATATTTATGCAAAAAATCTCCTAATACCTTGCATTAGCTGGAAGTAAGCCACGCCATGAGTAGACAGGAAAACTGTCAGTGTCAGAACATACGGTTATTTCTTCTTGGCAACAGGACAGGAGTTACCCACACCAACCTAGGAAGTGCCTTCATGTCCCTTAAGTACCTGGAAAGCACGTGCTCAAGACAAAGATAAGGGGGCATCGTACTGGGAAAGCCTGGGTTCAGAACAAAAGATAGAGGGGGGTACACGGTGGTACCAGAAACAAACAAAGCAGAAAGCTGGTTAATTAAATTCCGTTTCAATGGGGTATATGATACCTTTCTCTGGTAAACAAGCAGGGCACAAAAGGATGGCTTTAAAGGTGTAGCTTTGGGGAGCACGCCTTCTGCACATACCGAATGTAATGCTGCTGCTCTTCAGAGACTGGTATCGTATAGAACAGTGGTTTTCCAACTTTTTGAGTTGAGCTGAGCTGCCCCTTTGAGATACAATTTTTGGTTGTGCACCCCATCCCCATCCAGACAAAAATGGCTGGGCATGAAGGCTGTCAGGAACGGAAATTGGCACGGTCGTGGCAGTTGTTGACGCTGACCCATCGGCTGGGTGACCTGCTGAGGTGAGGTGGGGATGGAGGTGGTGTTCCCACTTGAGCCCTGCCACATGGGGCTGGCCTGAGCAACCTGGTGTTGATGCTTGCCCCCCCAAACGTTCTGGGGCACACCCCACAGTTTTAAAACCTTGGTAGAGAACCTTTTTCTTGTACCATATTAATTAACCTCACTGACATTGGTTGTTTCATTTCTTGCATATATTTCATAATGAAATAATGAACCAAAGTGTGGTCCAGCAATTGACTACACAATTTATCAACACTCTTCTGTTTGTGCATTGTCCAAGAACCAACAGTGATTTTTTTGGATTTATTTGTGATTCATAATTATTTGCTTAATACTTTGTGAATACATTCGTGGTCAGTGGATCCTTCACAAGCAGTGTGTTGTGTACAATTGATATAAAAAAGCTCACTCTTTGAATGGACACATAGGTCACGTGGTATGTCTCTGATCACTGATTCAATAAGAGTTAACTTTTCGGGTCAGGTTTCTAGTGCTAATACTTGTGACTATGAATGTGAAATTCACTGCGTCATCTAAAACTAATTGCTTTGCCAGTCAACTTATTCACAGCAATATCTGTGAAAAGCCAACACAAAAAGGTGTAAAACCAGCTAACGCAAACTCATTAGAAATTCAAAGGACTATTCGTGGAAATTTCTTGCAGTACTGATAATCAACAATCTGCCTTTCATTATAATAAGCGTACATCACAAACAATGGAGAGGGAAATGCTGCAATGTTGCCAGTTTGGTGGTGGGTCTCAGTTTTGTGTGTTCATTTCATAAAACACAAACAGTGCAACAGATGAGATTTCAGAGCATGTAGCAGAGATTAGAGCTTTGGATAAGAACTTGCTGAATAAAACTAACCCTGATATCAGACAGGTAGTATGTTCCTTCTTTCCCTTTCTCTCTTTCAGCTGCTGCCACAACGCCAGCTTCACTGTGAAACAGCTAACTAACTCCTGGCCAACCATAACTAAAGCCTGACTCTGCAATGTCTTGTTTTGTATTTTCTTTCCTTGTGATCCTGTAAGGAGGAACTTGGAAGTCTAAGCAGAGCACAGTAATGAAATGGCAGCTGTTTGCAGATTAATTTCCCAAGAGCTAACAGATTGAGAAATTGACTCCACTGGGCTAAATTGACACCAACATGAAAGCTGGAAGTAAGAAAAGGATAAGAGATACAAGATGGACATTCACAAAGACACATGCCTGCCTAATGGCTCCTCCCGTGTTTTGTGGGGTGCTGCAGCCTAGCAAGGAACAGCACAGATCTTATAGGGATGAGGCTGCAATGTACCCCCCAGAATAACCTCGGTATTGATTTCCGTCACTCCATCTGGCAGCCTGAACGTGAACGCCCGCATCAAGTTGGAGAAGAAGAGGAAGAGTTCAGTCCTTGCCAGCTGCTCCCCCAAACACACACGGTGCCCTACAAGAGCAGAGGGACAGTAGTTGAAGGGGGGGGATGTGGGAGTTTTTCCATTTGAAAAATGACTTACAATTGGATTGACTGTATTCTCATTTTTCTGTATTTGATCTGGTCAAAGCTGGTAAAATCCTACTCCTCATGGATGGAAGAAAAATACTATCTGTTTAACCTGAAGTCACTTAGTACCTCCGAAGTTATCAAGGTGGGAGGATAACTCTTTGTACATGCAGCACAATATATTCTGTCCTCTGAAACTGAAATAGCTCTCAAGTAACCATGTAGGAATATGCAAGGTCACTTTCCACATTTCTGCCACTGAATGATTGAGGATCATTTTTATTGCCTTTTGATTTCTAAACACAATAGAATTATACTAATTTGTACTAATGATTGGGAGAGCCAATGCACATTAATTCTTTTGCAAATTAGCAAATGAACAAACAATTAAAATCCATCACAAAATACACCTTCCTTTATTTTGACAATTCTCATTTTAGTAAGAACATAAGAATGGCTAATCTGGGTCAGACCAATGGTCCATCTAGCCTAATATCCTGTCTTCCAACAGTGGCCAGTGCCAGGTGCTTCAGAGGGAATGAACAGATCAAGGCAATTATCAAGTAATCCCCTGTGATCCAGTCCCAACTTCTGGCAGTCAGAGGTTTAGGGACACCCAGAACATGGGGTTGCTGACCATCTTGGCTAATAGCCACTCATGGACCTATCCGTCATGAATTTTCTAATTCTTTTTTAACCCAGCTATACTTTTGGCCTTCACAACATCTACTAGCAATGAGTTCCAAAGGTTGACTGCTTTGTGTGACAAGGTATTTCCTTTTGTTTTAAACTTGCCTATTCATTTCATTGTGTGACCCTGGTTTCTTCTGTTACATGAATGAGTAATTAACACATCCCTATTCACTTTCTGCACACCATTCGTGATTTTATAGATCACTATCATATCCTCCCTTAAATGCCTCTTTTTGAAACTAAATAGTCCCAGTCTTTTTACTCTTTCCTCAGAGGCAAACTGCTCCATACCCCTAATTATTTTTGCTGCCTTTCTCTGTACCTTTCCCAGTTCTAATATATCTTTCTGGAGATGGGGCGAGCACACTTGCACACAGTATGCACAAGTGTGGGAGTATCGTGCATTTTTATAGTGTCATTATGATATTTTCTGTCTTATTATCTATCGCTTTCCTAGTGGTTCCTAACATTCGGTTAGCTTTTTTTGCCTGCCGCTGCACATTGAGTGGATGTTTTCAAAGAATTATCCAGAATGACTCAAAGATCTCTTTCGTGAGTAGTAACTAACAATTTTGAACCCATCATTTTGTATGTATTTACTATATAGTGATTGCCATTAAAATATCAGTGTTTGCATTTTAAGTGTATTGTGAAACTCCCCCAGGAGCTGTGCAAACAAATCAGACGTAGACTCCTTGTTTTATTGTATAAGTGAGAGAGAGGTGGATATGCTTTTCTGTTGTGATAATGGCATAGTACTGTTTAGTGTGGCATAAATGGACTCAATCTTGTTAGTTTCTTGACATGAACTCTTTCCTGAAACTTGTACTATTGAACTTAAAAATATCTTGATGAATTCTCTTTGTGTCTGTGTGTGAGAGTGAGGAAAGTATGTGCAGGGCATAAGAAGACAGCAACCTAAACTGCTCTAACAACAGAAAGGGGAGTAAAGACACCACCAACTGCCATCTTAACCCTGAAGGCCAAAGAGTACTTATCAACGACCCTAAAGTGCAGAAGGATCCACCTTGAACAAACAAAAGTACAGATATAAGAGAATAGTCAGGTTTGCAATTAGCTGATGATTAACAGCTATTCCGAACACAGAGTCAGCATGACACAGCATGACACAGCATGACACAGCAAGGCCCATAGCCTTACATGAGAGTCAGCAAATATAAAAGATGGGGTAAGAACATGGAAACTTTGGGTCTCATTCTGCAATTGTCATCTGGAGCATCCGATTCGAAACTAACAGAGGCCCGACTCCCTCCTTGTGCCCAGTCTAGTTGGCCACTAGGCTGGCTCGAACAACACATAAAAGGACTGGTCATTATATCGCACCAGCTTGCAGAACTTCTTGGGTATGAGTGTGTGTGTATGCGCGCGTGCGCGTGCTTTTTAATATTCTCACATTTACAATAAACGCAGCGTGTTGCCTTGTCCCCCTGAATAAGATCCTGCTAGTCTTTCCTTTTACAAGTATAACAGTATCTCATATGCTATAATGTGGAATCTAGTGGCAAATGTTGACAATTTAATGGTGGCCAGTGTACAATATTCATTTTGCAGAAGCAGTCAAGCTCTAATACTACGAGAGCCCACCACAGCATTCTGTAATTAAATCTTTGCTGAAACATGGAGTAACATTGCCATTTGTAGTGTAAATGATAAAGTCTGAAAGTGAGAAGGTTCCACTACTAATCCACTCACAATCTAACCCACTTATGAGCTTTTACCTGGCTGTCAGTGCTCTTACCTGCTGAGAATGGTAAGAAAGCTTCTTTGTTCACAAAATTTCCATCTTTGTCCAGGAAGTGATTTGGGTTGAACTGTCGAGGTGTCTCCCACTGCTCAGGGTCAAGCAAGGCAGAGGTCAAATTTGGGATGAGAATGGTGCCCTGCAAGGGAAAATTTGACTCAGTTCTGTGTCTCTCCATCAAACAGCTGGGTAAGGACAGTTTTCAGTTCTCATTGGTCATCATGTGTGGAGGGTAACCTAGAGAAGAACCTATGTCGTAGGAATGAACTGGGAGTGTGTTGGGCGATACATTTCTATTCGTCCTTCTGAATCTGATGTCAGCAGTCACGCTGCTGGAAACACCAACAACATGGAGCCCAGCGCAAAACTCTAACACCCAAAAGTGTTACATTGACTCCGCAATGGACACAAAATGAGGAATGTTTAATATTTTTAAATAATTGTTTTCAATTTACAAAGTTACATTTTTCTGACGTTAAAATGGCATAGACATTTCCAGTTCAGTGGGCTGATACAGAATGTGAAAAACAAGGGCATTCAGTGTGAGATTTAAAAATTATAAATGGAGAAGAAGAGATAGAGGGTCCAACCCGCTTTTCTGACCCAGATATACACCATGTAGGTTGTAGCAGAGAGAATTTAAAGGTGCCTTTAAGGCATCTTTGAGCTTCCCCTATTCTTGGTTCCACCCATCGTGTAAATGTTGCCAAGGCCCCTAAAGGGCGTACTGGCAGGTGAAAATAGCCAGACCACAGCAGGTTTCAAGAGAGGTTTCACCCAGCTCTTCACTGATTCTGTGCTGTCTGAGGAACTCCCTAAAATCCAGGATATTTCCCAGGAGCCTCATCTATCAGTTTTGTTATTTAGATGTTGGAAGAAAGTGAGGGCGCTGCACAGCAAAAGAGAATGGAGTCCACTGTATGTATGGAAACACCAAATAGTTGGATTCCTAATACATTTGGGAGGAGGGGCTATAAAGCTAGAGAATGGCTCTGTACCTTTTCAATGGGAAATCCTTGCAGGATTGTGCCTTTTATACATTCTCTAGGAACCCCGACTGCAACAATGCTGCTGTAGCGCTGGATCTCGTGAATCACGGCATTGGTGTAGGGCAGTTTCTTCCGATCCTCATAGTAGATTAATTGGGAGGGACCCAGCACAGTGTCCAGCTCCTTTTGGACTTTCTCTGAAGAGACACATTAAGGATGCATATTTTGGACTGTATGCAACTGCGCATCCTGGAGCCTTTCCTTTTCCCTGCTGGAATCTTATTTGAATTTCTCCTTTATTGCTCGGGAGTGGGTAAATCCCTGACAGTAGGAAAAGAGTAGCAAATAACTGTTGCCACTCAGGACCTGGGAGAGACAACTGGCATGTTCCAGAGAGATCCAGACAACAGACGGCTGAAACTCAGTGTCAGGGCCAAATTCAGCCCTGATGCGGAGCTTTCCCTTTCTTTTCTCTGATAGCAAGACGGACAGTGGGGACAGCAGCCTTGGTAAACACTCATGGTGTCTGCTTTGGATGCAGACAGCAGCAAGCCGCTGCACAGGGAAAGCTTGCTCTAGCTTCATTTCACAGATTAGACTCCTGTTTCTATGACAGCCAGTGCCTGTCCAATACAGTTTCCTTCAGGTGCTCAGACAACAGTTTGATCCAAGGAGGGATCCGTGGTGAGCATGGCCTAGTAGAGCGCAAGTTCAAAGTATAGTTTACCAGGGGTTCCCAACCTTTTCTCTTCCGTGGCACACCTTGATACCTTTAATTTTTTAGAGGCACACCACCGCATAGTTTCCAAATGAACTCATGAATATTCATGAGCCAATCCAGAACTCTTCAAGCGGTTTTTAAAAAAATTCCATGGCACAGCTGCTCAGGCCTGATGGCACACCAGGTTGGAAACACTGCACAATACCATAGCAAGCAAGAGTTAGTTATTTTAGCAGTAAACAGGAGACCTCTGGTGTTAATGGAGTGCAATGACATGCTCAGGTTCCAGCAAGTGAAAAGTCATCATTGGAAAAAGAAAGGAATAGCTGAATGTCTGCCGAAAGGTTTTGGACAATGCACACGTGTGACGTTCCTGTCTGTAAATGAAAGATGACGGCTTCATAGGATGCCCCTTGGTTAGAGTCATTAGCCAATATTCAGGGCCTAGCAGGGTGCTTTCCATTAAGAGGAGAAATTGATTATTCAGATATGGTATTTCTTTGGTGCAATCCTGTGTATTTGCCAAGAATGTTCACAAAGTCGTTTCCCTGAACACAGAAGGCTCAAATAGGAGGCACTTTTCCTTGATCACAATTTCCAAGGTTGCCTTCCCAGCCAGCACTCTGAGCAAAAGACGCTCTCTCTCAGCATCCACTCAAGGCCATGTTTTTAATACTGCTCTCTGGCTGTCTCCTAGATTTTCTCACTGCTTTTTCCTTCTAAAAAATGCCTATGCCTGCAAGCCAATCAATGCACCAGCCTCTGCATTTTCCATCAGTTCCCAGGTATCCCCTCTTATTCTCCCAGAGTTAATTCTTGCTCAGCCCTTCCATGTGACCAGTGCTTTGGGCAGCAACTTCTCGTTTCAGCTATCTGACTCCATAAAGCAGCTTAATGTGCTTCTTTCATTTAGCCAGAAGGAAGGGCAGCTGGCACACCCATCAACCTCAACACAGTCTGTGATTGTCTAGAGGTTAAAACCGTGCTTGCTGGCAGCAACCAACACCCTTTAGCATAACACAGCGTGTATAAAATGCAGCTTGGTTTCCATCCTAAGATGGAAGGGACTGAGACACACATGGAAGCACCATTTGTATGTGCTGTAAGGGACAAAGAGTTTAGTACAGTCACAAACACAACTTTACCTGCTAAAGCACCTCCCTAGTCAAGGCCACATTCCTCACTGAGGACTAGGACTACAATAGCATGTACCAGTCTCCACTCCAGAGTTCCCCTGTTCCTCGCAGCAGCCCGAACGCTAGGTTTTGGAGTCTAGAGGGACATCTGAGAGTTAGAGAAGGTGTTGAAAGGTGCACTGGGATGGAGGCAGCTGATATAAACAGCTCCCTTCCCTCATAACAGAGAAAGATGGTGAAAGTCTGACAGTCTCTTCATAAGGACCTTGAGAGAACCCTTGTACAGCGTCAAAGGGCTGGAGAAGGAAACCCAAGGCAGGAAGAATTGTTTCAATACTTGTAACCCAGGGAAAGACTGAGAAGAACCCCAAGTGTGTGAAGTTTGTTTGCTTTGAAACGTTGTGATTTATTTGGAATTTCTGTGTTTATCTGACTGGAGCATCAGGGTCCTGAGGAAAGGTGAAACAGTTTGGCTTCAGACCCGGACACAAACTGTGTAAAACCCTATATAACTAAGAGGTCAGAAATAAAAAAAAAGGGCTGGCTCAAGGCTCAGACCAAGCATCTGCTTTATTTCCGGGACCCATCTTGGAGCTTCAGCCACCAACTGTCAATTTTAGACTTACAGTCATCTAATAAAATTGTGCAGAACGGGCTACTTTCTACATAAACGAGCCAACTTCTCTATGGTGAATCTACCTTCCCCAGCCCCCCACTCACCTTGGATGTCTGGGTTAGCCACCATATCAAGCACTGCCCAGCGCAGGGTAGTGGTTGTGGTTTCTGTGCCTGCCAAGAAAAGGTCAAAAATACTCTGGACCATGTTGTCTTCATCAAATGTAGAGGTCAGGTCATCTTTGCTCTGCAGGTGACAATCAGAGGGATGAAGTTAGCACGCGGAAGGGAGGACAATCTGGGTAACAATCAGAGTCACTCCATGCTGTTTTGATGCCCTGTAATTTGCAGTGTCGATAACTTTACAAAACGAAACAAAACTATATTTTTAAAAGTTCCAGAGGGTAGGCGTGTTTGTCTGTTTTCAGCAAAACGACGAGAGTTCTGTGGCACCTTAAAGACTAACACATTTATTTGGGCCTCAGCTTTCATGGGCAGAAAGCCACTGCATCTGTGGGTTTCTGCCCACAAAAGCTTAGGCCCAAATAAATGTGTTAGTCTTTAAGGTGCCACAGAACTCTCGTTGTTACATTTCTGAAAGAACCTTAAGAAATAAGACTGAGGATTCCATCCAACCCTGCTCCTCCATAGTTTCCACATAGAAAACCCTGTCCCTCAAGCTTTGATCATGGCTCAGTATTGGAGCCAGTGTTAGTGCAGTGTTCAAATGACCTGTTAAGAACAAAGTGGGTGTGAAACTAGAGTTCCAGCTGCTGAAATCTCCCTCCCAACTGGATCAAACACAGCATAAAGAGCATTAAAATCTTATAGCAGGAGGTAAAGAAGAATTTGATTGTTTCCACTATAGGAGCTACAAAATCCTGATCAGTTCTGCATCATAAATAGTCCTGGGTGATTTAGTTAGGTTGTTTGCATTTGTTGGCAGAATCTCATGTATCTTATTGTCAGGATTTGTCCAATTATTTTGCAATGAACATTGTTCAGATTCAGAAAAAGCTGATTGTCGGTTCTCGACAAGACAAATGGAGAGTCTCTTGTATTTGACTTTAACTCAGGGAAGCTCACTAAAATTCATGAAGTGCTGGGAGAATATTTATGCTAAGACCTGTAAGTTAGATCTATGACTTTCTTGTGTGATAAAAGCTGGGGAGGAGGAATGAGGGGTCTTTGTTGGACGTGGCTGTTCAGTGCTTCACAGAGAGACATTCTATTCTTGGCCTGACACACTCACCAATTAGAAAACGGTCCCTAGTGGGGCTAGATAGTAAGGCAGTGATCTTCACTATTTTTCAAGCAGGGGCCACTTTGGCAAAAAACCTTCAATGTGAGAGCCACATCAACTACTAAATTAACACATTGCTTGCTTCTCCTTAATGATGTAAGGTTACAGAGTGTAACTAAAACTTTTGTTTGCTCATTTCATTAACATCCACAGTTAAGTTCTTATCTGCTTTTTCTCCCGTTTCACTTTCCGATTTTTCTCTTCAATGGAATTAAGAATCTATCCATTCTTTCCAGGAACTCACTGGAGCCAAAAAATAATATACAACACAAATGGTTGAAGACTCTGAGTTCTACGTTGGATGCTATGGTAATATTACGGTTATTGTACAATGGATATACTGAGATGTACTTATTGGCGCACATCATATCATGTGGTCAGAGTGACGTGTAAAGAAGGCGGACTTCGATAGGCTCGGTACATATTCTAATGTTAAAAATAAAATAAATTGAAATATAAAAATTAGTCAGGGAGCCGCACTTAGGGTTGATGGGAGCGACCACTAATTCCCAGGCATTGCAATGAAGAACACTGTAGTAACGGCTCCTGGGTGCTATCTGGCCAAAACAATTTTTTTCCAGATAGTAATTTTGCAGATAGTAATTTTTCCAGGCACCGAAACTATTTGTGAATTCAGGTCAAATTTGATGTATAGTTTCAGCCAAAGAAAAAAACAAAGAAAAAGAAAAGAATATGAAAAATAGTGTAAACATTTTGACTTTTTATTTTGAAACAATGTTTTGTTTTGAAATCTAGCTATATCTATTTTTAAAGGGCAAAAAACATTCAAAAACTAAATGTAAAAACGGAAAAATAAACCATTTTGGGTTGAATAAACTGTTTCATTCGACCCCAAAACAACTTTTGTTTTCAGTTTTTCATTTCTTCTTGAGGGTTTTTCAACCTGAACTGAATTTTTTTTTCCCTCCAGATTTTTTGGTTTGGCCCCAGAACCAAAATATATCATTTATTTGCTCAACCTCTGTAAGGAAGCATAAAATTATACTTGTTTAGGGTATTTCAGACAGTTTTTTATCCATATGATAGTGTCTATTTCCAAACCACCTAGACTAGCTTTTCAATTTGCAGTGTTCTTATAGCCAGCAACAATTTCATTTTCAAGAAGAAGTTGACGAGGCCCTTTATCAATAGTATAAAATATTAGATCTAATGTGTTCCATGAATCCAACCGGTTTGTGGCTCATTAAAAAAGAACAATGATGTTTGTCTATTATGATGTATATTTTCAATCCCCATTCTATTTACTACTCACAGTACTGATGTCTCTGCGTGCTGACTGTACGATATATTTCTCCTTGCTATTAATTCCATTATATGATTTAGGGTTTAAATTACACTTTCTGGAGAATAATTCCTCTTTTTCATCTTTTACAATCTCCTTACCACCTGTGTTTGCTTTTTTCCCATTACTTTGATATCATCCTAGCCTCCACTGCACAGCAATTATCTTTTGGGTCATGAAATCTACATTCATATAACATTAGGGTCCTGGGATTTAAAAAAAAAACCTCACCACAGATTGTCTATAAAAATCAAAGAACTTGATCCTACTCCTATTGAAGGCAATGACAAAACACCCAGTGACTTCAGTGTGAGGAGACTAGAACCTTAAAATCATAAGAAACATTTCAGAGGCTTCTTTTCCATCTTATCCTGGGGAAGATTGTATTGATACCAGAGGACAGTAATGAAGCCCTATTGGTGCCACAGCAAGAAGTGTCTTTGGTGCCTCCCCCTTCATTTTGGCATCCCCCCCTTTGGCACCCCCCTACATGTACATTTTCACAATTACACAATAAAACAAGGTTCACAATATCTCAGCGGGGCTCTTATTTCACTTCAGTTCGTGCTTAGTCACTGGTGACGCCGCACACCTTCTATACCCGCGAGGGCCTGGCTGACAACATTCGAGGAGGTTCAAGTTCTCAGAAAGTCTGGAAGGTTCCACAAGATTCTACAAAGATCCAGAACATTCTAGGAGGATAGTGAAAAATGAATCCACATATGGAATACCCAAAACATTTATTTCAAATTTCCCTTTTGTTACTAACAACAAAACAGCACCGAGCCCAGTGCCCTCAAAGCCTGGTACCCCAGAAGGTCACATGGGTTGCCTGCCCCTAAATCCAGCCCTGACCCCAAAAGGATAGTATTCACACACAATACAGACACTTACTTTGTCTATCTGAGCCAGGTAGAAATCAATGAAATCCTGTGGTTCGTCTGGTGGTCCACACTCTTGATGGCTTCTAATCTCCTTCCTTGCAAAAGAACGTAGAAACTCTTGGCAACCGAATGCCTTCTGGTGAGAGCCGGGGAGATGATTCATGAGCCAAGGAAAAATATCATAGAGCTGTGAGAGAGGCAAAAGTGCGATGCCTTCATTCATTGCATTTAAGAAATTCATGGGGGGTCTATCAAAATGTTATGAAACAGGTGAAATGTTGCCAATGAGATCAGTAAGTTAATTACTCAGAGGGGAACATTTTCAGCATCACGTGTGGGGTTTCAGTCTCAGGACTCCAGTTGATAGTACTCAGACAAATGGATAAAAGTCCACTGTATCACATTTGGGAAATGTAACTCTAGAGTATAGAAAAGAGAACTCTGAGTGTAAACAAAACCAGGTTCAGAGAGAGAGGCTTTACTAGCTGTCTGCTTCCTCTGCTCTGACAGAAGAAGACCTACCGGGCTAGAGAGTCAAAAGACATGGGCATTTCTGCCACTGTATCCTATTGCGAGCTGCTACCTAATTGCTGCTGTTTGTGAGCAATCTCTAGTTTTATCTTTCAATCCTCTCTGCTTTTCAGCTTTCTGACTCTGACTCAATATTGGATTTTTTTCCCTTAAAATGACATTAAATACAAGCAAATATATTATCAGTCTTGCCCAGATGTCTAACCACCTCCCCGCCCAGTATAATTTCCTTGCTTTTTTCAACGTTCTCCCATCTACTATATGTATAATCTACAAAGGTAATGTGCATTTCAAATCTTTTTTCCTGCTCTTTAACAAAGAGTACATGGAACAAGATGTAACACTGATCTTTGCAGTAGCCCACTGGATATTTCTCTGCACCTCAATGCATTGCCATTCATTTTTGCTTGCTGTCCTTCAGTTAGATTTCAATCCACTCCTAGCACACTTCCATGAGGCACTGCACCGAATGTGTTACTGAAGTCCAGGGATCAAATTCTGCCCTCAGAAACACAAATGCAACTTTTAGGATGACACAAGTGACAGCAAGATTCAAGGCCCTTTACAACTCTACTCCTCCCTACTGATCCACTCCTGTCTATTATCATGTTGTCTGCCACCTCTCCATGCTATCTGCTAAAGATTCCAGCCTCAACCTTTGTTTGTCTGCTTCTTCTAAAGCAGCCCTTGTGCTTTCTTTCACATCACCCTTTACACACAGAATACTGTCCCTGAGGTTGTCCATAGGGCTATCATGTTCCCAAGGCCCACTTCTAATCTGTTGCCTACAGGAAGTTAGCCAGGTAATGATAAGTAAGGGCAAATGTCAATTGTGATGGAGTCTGCTACAATTCTGATGATCAGAAGCAGGGTGAAAGTCAAAAGCTATGGGTCTCCAGCCTGGAGCAATTATAAGAAGCAGGAAGACAGCTTCTGAGAGGGCATCAACAGCCAGTCTGGATGCAGAGAGGGAAGGAGTTTCTCTATGGACTATACATCTTGTTCTGTTGAAGAAGTGGTTTTGCTTTTCCTTCAGGAGGAAGAAGAGGTTTCAAGACTGGCATAGAGCTACTTAGACAATCAGATCCCCTAAACCACTATTGGCTCTGCACAGTACTAGACAAAGCCAATGGGACCCGAAGAGCTTGCGGTGATCTCGACAATGTCCATGGTGTGGGAACCCTCACCTCTTTTTTCCCTCTCCTTTATTTTTAAAAAAAAAGAAAAAAAAAAGGCGATTGACTCGCTGACAATCTGAGTAAACAAAAACAAAAATAAGTCCCCAAAGGGGCCAAACAAAAACTGATGTGGTCACTAAGTGCAATCAGGGTTCACTGCCTGTTCAGAATGAACTAAAGGGGGCTGGAATTTCTGCCCTTTTTATATGCTGGAAACCTGATGCAAGTGGAAAGGGAAGGAGGAGGGAAAAGCCCCAAGAGGCACTGCTCTCTAAGGCTATGTCTACACTACATCCCATTGGCGGCGGCAGCATGCAGGGGTTGTGTGCCCACACACCGCAGTGAATAGCAGACCGCATCCGCACTGTGGTGTGTGGCTACACAAGTCAGTGAAAGGCTCTGGCATCAGGGATGCAGTGGGGGAAGGCTCCAACTAGGTTGGCAATTCACACAACCCCAGAACACCGGACGATCTGGTCCTTCCAGGAATGGGGCTGGGCCCTGTTCCGTTGCTGTGTTGCCACCCCTGCTGGCATGACCTCACCCACATAGCGCACCTGGGGTCACGCGGCATGGGAGGCTGTGCCATCTTTAAGTGCACCCCATCCCTGCTGGTGTGGCCTCAAACACACCGTGCATGCAAGGTCACGCCAGAGGGGGCGGAGTGGCACGCTCATAAACATGGCACCCCCCATCTGATAGCAGACAAAACCATGTCTGAGTTGGTTCCAGTATCAAGTGGGGGACAGAGCACTCCAAAAGAGGAGGCAGCAGTGTACACAGGGAGGCAAGGCTTGGGCACTGCATACATACCCCATGCTCTTCAGGTGTGTCTTTACTCTACTCCCCTAAGCTGGGTCTCACCGGACACACTGCTGTTCATACCCACGCGATGGGGGCAACTTGTACGCACCCTACATGCTGCTGAAAGAAGCGTGCATTGCAGACATGCCCTAAAAGAGACTGGAAGCCACAGGTTGCTTCACCTACTACTGGGAACATGCAAAGGCTGCCTCAAAGAGGTTTCTGCTTTCCTGATAAATACAGGAGAGAGCCCACCTGTGCCCATAAGCCAGCAGCATCTCACTGCCAGTCAGCCGCTCCGGAGAGAACCAATCTCAGCTTTATACCAGTTTGTCCCTGAACTACCATCCCGATGGCTGCCACGGTTCCCGGCCAATTGCTATCTCACTGCCCAGTGTCTGGATGGAAGACAGGCTGGAAGGAGACAGACGTTCTCAAGAAGAAGACCAACTGCTATTGGCTACATCCAGTGGGCTGGACTTGTCCTGCCAGTTAGTGGTCAGAAGCCCTTCCTCCAGCCTGCTGTAATGGCACTGAAGCTCTAACAGCTGGCCCAACACCAAAAGTTTTATGATTTTCCTACCTGTTAAAGCTTCAGGCCTTACCTCAGTCTAAGACATCAGCGAGACTGTATCCCAGGTGTGCAAGGGGTAACACCTGGGTACGCCTCAGATCTTCAGCCTGCACCACGTGAGTGAGTGCTGAATAGACCCAGGATCAAGGTGTCTAGGACGAGAATCTGTGGCACTGACTATTTGATAAAAAGTGAGCCAACTAAGATTCCATTTACTCAAAAAACCCAAAATCTTTATTTCACTATTTTGTACACCAGCCACAGTAGCTGTATAATTATGTGGGTTTGAGTGCCATCTTCCCTCTCCACATTAATGTCTTGTTTCCTCCTTCTGAAAACATGCCTAATGTACTTGGTAAACTCCTCCAGACAGGGATCATGACTTCCTTCTCTGTTGGGTGAGAAACCCTTGCTTAGCTTTGGGTACAGATAAAAGAAGGAGAAGAGGTTGTATGGACTCACCATCTCATTGATGCTGCTCGCATATTTGACTAAGTAATCGTTGTTTTCAATCAACTGGTGGAAATTTTTGTCCTCCATGGTAAAGCGGTGTCCAAAAACCACAGCAGCGATCACATTTGAGACGGAATGGACGATTGGGAAAGAAGGATCCAGGGGCTGTCCTGCAAACATAGTGATTAGAATTCACATCAACACACTGCACCTCCCTCCACTTACTGGGAGATGAATCCTACACGGGTCACGGAAGTGGGGTGTGAGAAGGAGCAGGGCTTTCTCATGTTCAGTGGTTTGGATTCTGTGGGACTGGGGGGAGAGTCAAGCACTCTCAAAATATTCATTGCCCAAAGCTGATTTTATATAAGCAGGCTCCTAACTCCATATTTCGACACCAAACTAATCGTGGCCTGATTTTCAAAGATGCTTAGGCAGTGTATGCCTCTAACCCCAGACCAGTTGGCCATAATGATGCCTGATAGAAAAGGTTTGGCCAACTTTTGCTGGAAAGATGCTCAGATCAGAGGTGCTGCTGGATCACCTGCTGCATTTGAATGCCCAAGTAGAAACAATAGACAGGACTGCTTTTTTTCCCCCACCGATTGTATGTCTAAATAAGGAGACTGTGGCTGTGACCCTGTCATAGTCTGTCCTCACTGCAGTTATCCAGGTCTTTATCAGTTCCAGGGTGGATTACTGAAATGTATTCTTCATGATACTGATCCCTTACTAGATGGAAATGGTAGGATTGTCAATAATAACGCAGAAAATGCAGAAATATTCAATAAATATTTTCTGTTCTATATTTGGGGAAAAAACCAGAAGATGTAGTCATATCATACCATCTGAGAATGACTTTCCATTCCAACAGTAACTCAGGAGGATGTTAAATAGCAGCTATGAAAGTCAGACATTTTTAAGTCAGCAGGGCTAGATAATTTGCATCCAAGAGTTTTAAAAGAGCTGGCGGAGGAGCTTGCTGGACCATTAATGTTGCTTTTCAATAACACTTGGAACACTAGGGAAGTTCCAAAAGAGTGGAAGAAAGCTAACGTTGTACAAATATTTTAAAAGGGCAAATAATTATGTCTGTCAGTCTGACATTCAATCCATAGATCCCAGACAAGATAAGGGAGTGCCTGATACAAGACTTGGTTAATACAGAATTAAAAGAGGATACTATAATTCATGACAATCAACACAGGTTTATGGAAAATAGATGCTGTCAAATTAACCTGATTCTTGTTTTGATGAGATTATAAATTTAGCTTGATAAAGGTGTTAGTGTTGATGTACTATACTTAGAATTCTGTAAGGCTTTTCACTTGGTATTACATGACATTTTGATTAAAAAATTGGAACAATACAAAATTAACATGGCACACATTAAATGGATATAAAAAATGGCTAACTGATAGGTCTCAAAATGTAACTGGAAATGGAGAATCCTCACTGAGTGCGTGTGTATCTAGTGGGGTACCACAGGGATTGGTTCTTGGCCCTACACTTTTTAACATGACCTAGAAAATACAACATAAATCATTCCTCATTAAAGTTTGTAGATGACAAAGATTGGGAGGGTGGTTAATAATGGCAGGTCCTGGCCATTTGGTAAGATGGGTGCAAGCAAACAACATGCATTTTAACATAGTGAAATGTAAACATCTATGTCTAAGAACAAAAAATATAGGCCATGCTTACAGGATGGGGTACTTTATCCTAGGAAGCAGTGACTGTGAAAAAGATTTGGGGGTTGTGGTGAATAATCAGCTGAACATGAACTCCCAGTGCAACGCTGTGGCCACAAGAACTAATGCAATCCTGGAATGCATAAACGGGGGAATCTTGAGTAGGAGCAGAGAGGTTATTTTACCTCTGTATTTGGCACTGGTGCAACTGTTGCTGGAATCCTGTGTCCAGCTCTAATGTCCACAATTCAATACATTGGAAAGGGTTCAGAGAAGAACCAAGAGAATGATTCAAGGATTAGAAAACATGCCTTATAGTCATAGTCTCAAGGAGCTCGATCTATTTAGCTTAACAAAGAGACGGTTAAGAGGTGACTTGATTATAGTCTATAAGGACCTACATGTGGAACAAAGATGTAGTAATTGGCTCTTCAAACTAGCAGACAAAAGGTACATCAAGATCCAATGGTTGGAAGTTGAAGCTAGACAAATTCAGACTGGATATAAGACAAATGTTTTTAACAGTGAAGGCAATTAACCAGTGGGACAATTTACCCAGGTTCATGGTTGATCCATCATGGCAATTTTTAAGTCAACATTAGAAGAATTTTTTTAAAAATCTGCTGTAGTGCAAACAAGAATTATTTTGGGAAAGTTTGGTGGCCTGTCCTATACAGAAGGTCAGACCAGAAGATCATAATGGTCCCTTCTGGCATTGGAATATATGAACCTCTGAATGGGGCTATAACTGAAGACTGCAGAAATATCAGCTAGTGCAGGACAGCTTACTTAGCCTTGAGTCTTACAAGGAGCACTTTCCACATCTGTTCCATAGCTACCACTGGGTTCCAGCTTGTTTTTGGATAAAATTCAGTGTTGGTTATGACCTATAAAGTTCTATATGGATTGGTTCCTGGTAGTTCAGTGGCTCTCAACCTTTCCAGACTACAGTATCCCTTTCAGGAGTCTGATTTGTCTTGCATACCCCCATGTTTCACCTCACTTAAAAATAACTTGTTTACAAAAATCAGACATAAAAATGCCAAAGTGTCATAGCATCCCGTTACTGAAAACCTGCTTACTTTGCCATTGTTACCATACATTTATAAAATAAACCAGTTGGAATACAAATATTGTACTTACATTTCGGCATATGGCATATACAGCATTAGTTGAGAACTACTGTTAGAGCCCTGCACAGGACTGTTTTTAACCCTGCTCCCATCAGAGTGTATCTGAACACTTGCAATCAGGTAAAGCACATGCATTAACTCCTCCCATATCTGATCACCTGGGGCCTGGAATTCTCTCCTCCTGCTGACATGAAAGAGACATGCTTCTGGAATTGAAAAGTTTAAGCTGTGTTGTCAATGATGTACCTCTCTTGTGCATAAAGTACTCCACCAGGTGATGGGCCTCCTCTTGTATTCGGTACTCCAGGCCTTTCTTGCCCAATCCCAGGTTTCGCAGGGTCATCAACCCAAAGCGTCGCTGCTGCTTCCAGGTGTGACCGCTTGTGAAAATAATACCTGGGGCCATCAAGAATTGTGATTTATATAAAGTAAAATCATTCCCACAGTAACAGCTAAATCTAAAATAAATTTTCTAGCATGAGAGATAAAGGCAGAAGAATAGGACTCTTAGCTGACTTCCTTGATCTGGGCTCTCACTATGTCACAGATGTGACAAACATTGTTACAAGTCAGAAAAGTCCTTGACGTGGAGGGTTTTGTTGCTCTTACAAGAGTAATCGAAAGCAGGGCTTCAAAAACTCAGGACGCAGTTTTCATAAATCATTTGTGATCCAAAAACATGTGCGGGATAATTCTGCAGCTGGGAACCAACATCAGGAATTCTAGAGAGGAAGGGATTGTGGGGTGAGATTTGCTGCAGTGCAAGGCATGCATGAAAGGGCAAGGATGGTTTTGCTTGAATGACAGTGCAGGGTTCTAACCTAAAGCCCAGCATGAAGATCCTACCTAAAAGCCATCACATTATACAACTATCGCAACACTAGTATTGTGTAAAGAATAAGCACAATGTGCAAACAGGAGACCTGATGTTTGTGTTCCTGACTGATGCTTCCAACAAACTTCTTAGTCAGGATTTTGCTCCTCGGTCCTGTTCAGTGGCTCTTTGCCTCATTGATTAGTATTAGTTGTTATTGCAGCAGAATTCTTGTAGGGAGACAGCTATGGAATCAGGGAGCAGCCCCCCATAAAGTGAGAAGTTATTTTTTCTGGATAGTTTAAAGAAAAGAAAACGTTACCCTTTCCTCCAGCCGTTTTTTGCCAGAAAGGGGTTGACGGCCGACCAGAGACATCTTCAGCATGGACAGTCAGGCCGTCCTTCACAGTCTGGAATCCATTCAGTATGATGATAGGAATATGTCCCATCCACACCGTGAAGATGTTCCCATAAATCTGTGCCAACTAGAGACAACATCAGGGCCAGAAAAAACGTATGTCAGAAAAATGGTTCACAGTGAACAACCACCCTGCTCCCCTCAGGGGGGTGCTGTAGAAACATTAGTAGTGAAAGCCCCAAAACAAGGTGAAAGAAGAGCTAAAGTTAGAAAAGCGTCACAGCGGACAAAGAGATAAGGCCTTATTCTCCCATCTGACAGGATGTCTCAGAGACTGTGTAATGGGGATGCTGTTTAAATGTCTTGCATGGAATTACGGTATAGTTACCTACAGGTCAATTTCACCTTGTGATTGGACAGATGTCCCCAAGAATAGACCTGCTTGTGCCTTCCAATTCTGAGGTGTCTCTTCTAATACCCTGCGTGTAAACATGGCATCTAAAATGCACTGAATAAAGGTGGTCACTGATGTTAGTGGGAGGCTGTTGTTATTAACCCTTGGATTCACGGTTTATCAGGGTTAGTTAAATGGTCTCATCCACCTCAGTCTTCCTAAGTGCCCCTGTTTGCTGGGTTACCTCTGAACTCATTGTAGCTTCTCATTTTCTCCTTTAGAGCTACCAGCAAAATTACAGACTGAACGGTGCACAGAAACGTCCCTATTCATTGATTTCCCCATCACCCCATTCCTCTCACCTGCCCCTGTTTGCTGAATCCTTTACAGCAGCCAGATTTCTCTGCAGCGAAGTGTTAGTACTGGTGAGACCTCATCTGCAATGCTGGGTGCCGTTCTGTCCTCCCATGTGTAAGAAAGATGAATTCAAACGGGAGGAGGTGCAGAGAAAGGCTACCAGGATGATCCAAGGAATGGAAAACCTGCCTTATGAGAGGAGACTCAAAGAGGTTGGCTTGTTTAGCCTCACCAAAAGAAGGCTGAGGGGAGAAATGATTGCTCTCTGTAAACACATCAGTGAGATAAATACCAGGGAAGGAGAGGAGTTATTTAAGTTAAGCACCAATGTGGACAGAAGAACAAATAGATAGAAACTGGCCATCCACAAGTTTAAGCTTGAAATTAGATGTGGCCTGTGATGTGCAGGAGATCAGGCTAGATGATTATGATGGTTCCTTTTGGCCTTAAAAGTCCATGAGTCTATGAGGGGACATTCTCTCCAGAACTTGTATAAAGGGCCAATTTCTGCCTAAGGCAGCTGGTCATTTTCTGTCCAACTCTTTGCAATAAATTCTGTCATTGGTGTTTGAACAAGCTCTTATCTTGCAATGCGGCTGTTCCTTCTGCCTGATCCTAGAGGGCTACAGGAAGGTGGCATCTCAGACAGGGCAGCTGCTCACAGGGACCAGGGAAGCTAGAGACAGAGCTGCTGGGACTGGCAAGCTCGAGGCCCTGAGAAGAGGGTGAAGAAGGTGCTGGGGCCATGGGGAAGTGGCCCAGGGAATTTGAAGCAGCACTAGTGAGATGTAAAGGAGACGCAGCAAGGCTGCTAGCTGCAGGGTCCCTGGGTCAGGACCCAGAGTAGTCAGGTGACACGGGGAAGTGGTAGACTCTAGAATTGAGATGCCCGGAAGGGGGAACACAAAGACAGTGATGCAGCCCGAGGACCGAGTCACAAAGAGGACTCCTGCTGCAGTTGCTGACAGCTGCAAGAAGGGCTACAGGCAAACGGTGGGGGAAGAGTGACGGTGCCAGATCACAGACATGGATGTTGGCCTGGAGCCAACCTCCTGACTAGCAGGACGTGCCAGCCTAGCAGTGATTAGCGTGCACCGGGACAGACATAATTTACTGACCCAAGCACACACCGGATGACATGTTAGCTAGCGTGCAGAAACACCTTGATCATTTTATCATTTGCTCTGTTATATACGGACACACGCACAATACCTTAAGGAGAGTCTCATGCTGGCGTTTGAAATCCATCACCCACATGTTGCCGATGACGGGGAGGGGAGTTGGTCCAGGAGGAAGCCGGCGGCATGCCCACTGCAGTTTCAGAAATTGCACAATAAAGAGAGAGATGAGCAGAGCTGCTACAAACTCACTTATCCCCAACATCTCCCTGCTGCTTTGTCTGTCTGTGCACTCTGTGGTCGGGTCTGAACTCCTATTGTCTATTTTAAGGTTCTAGCTCTTTCTGCACTGGGTTTACCCCCTTCTGTCTACCTCTCTCCTCCCTGTGGTTCTCTGCTTTTATACCCATCTTCAGAGTGGCCAATTGCCAGGCTAAGATGTATTTAATAAAAGCCTTTGTCTTGGGGAATAAGCCAATTTTTCTACTAGCCAAACCACACCCACCAGAGCTAAATCTCTAAGCTTCCAGTCAGACTGGTTTCCTTCCGCTGCATATATGGCATGTGTAAAGGTAGAAGCCATTTTGAATGTCAATTATGTGATTTGATGACGGGCTGGGGGAAAGTCTTTTGGGAAGTTTCCACTCAGATTTAGAACTCACACAGAAAGGAAAGGTCACTTACCTTGTACACTTGTGTTCTTCAAGGTGTGTTCCCCACCCCTCATGGTTCTCCACGTCAGGATATGTTCATGCCCTCTTGATTGGAGATTTATGTCAGCAGAGTCTGAAAATCTGCACCTGCTCCCCCAAGACACTCTGGTGCCCCCATACAAGGGTATATAGAAATGGGCAGACCTGCTTCCCCCTGTAGCCTATAAAACATGTTAAGTAGAAATTAGGCTTTTGCCTAAAGTTAGCCTAAGCATACAGGAGCATGGGAAATTGAGTTTCTTAGTGTGAGCAGAAGTTAGCAGTAAGTTGGAGATAGTAAGACAGAAAACAGAAGTTAGTAAGAACAAGACCCAGGCTTATGTTGCAGTTATATTTCGGTTATAAGTGGCTTGAGCAAGATTTCAGTGAGTGGTTTTCAGACTTTTCCATGTTTCATTAAATGCTAGCTATATTGGTCGCATGGGAAGGACATTGGTGCAGATGTTCATTTAAATAATGTGTGAGAGAGAGAGCCAATAAAGTGGTGGCAGAATAAAATGACGATAAGGGACAGTTTAATGTTAATTATTATTATAATGGATTAGCAAAGGAGCAGTTTTGTTAAATTGGGGGAAATGCCAATTAACATCAGAAGGGAAGCATTAGATTCCAGGATTATAAAGCTGTACTTCACTCTGCTATCAGTGGATTGATCAGCCATCGATACATCATTTCATGTGTGAGCGCGAGTACGGTTGTAGTTTTGTAAGTGGTAATTGCATGCCTCTGCTTAACTAATCGTTTTTCTTTTGAATGAAATTTGGTTTTATCACTCAAAGTGTCAAGTGGTCCTCTGCTAAATGAATGCTCCGTCACCAGACAAGAGGCTTAACCCTGAAAACTAAGCTGGGTTTTTCTTGAACCCTTATTTTTAACAACATAACCTTAATTGGGAACATTTCAGCAGAAAGGTCACACAAGATCACACACCCCAGTTCCTTCTCACCCATGGACGTGCTGGGCAAGAAATTCCAAGGCAGAAGGGAAGTGGAGCGCTCAGAGGGACACACATCTCACACATCTCAAAGATCTCAAACCTCTTCATCTTCATGTGGTGTCCCTATGGGTCCCCCACATCAGGAGATTCCTAAGTGGTACCACTATCGGTGAGGAGGCTGCCAAGCAAGTGGACAGCATTACCAGCGTCAGTCCTGGAGCAGGGCACAGAAGCATAATGCTGGTAAAACATCTGTGGCAAAGATCAGGCAGCTGCCCTGCAGATATGAGATGGGTACATTTTTTAGATGGGCTACAGAGGTAGATTGAGTTCTGGTGGCCTGAGGAATAACTCTCTGATGAGGATGAACCCCCAAGGTTTTGTAGCATAACAACAGAGATTGCATTTGTTGTAAGATTCAATATCTTCTCACCCCTCTAGAAGGGGGAACAGCAGCAGGAAACATTAAGAAAGAATGCTAATTATTGTGGCTGCAGGAAAATCCCTGGATCCTTCTTTGCCTTTCTTCTATTCTGTCTCCAATGTGATTTGTGCTGTGTTTTTTGGATATCATTTCTCCAAATAGGATGAAACCTTCCACAAGCTGATTGAAGCTGCTCAGTGTATATTCAGATTTGGGGGCAGCTTCATTCATCAAGTGAGTAAATAACCTGTTGTCTGTTTCTGAAAGAGCAGATGAGAAATGCAGATGCAGGATTTGGGTATCCACTAAAACTGTTTTAGACGGAGGGACTTGAGAGTAATTTCCTAAGTATCATCCTGCTAGGCTTTAATGCACTGCATTGTACATCTCCGAAGTTACCTCATCCACACACTGTCCTTGATTGTTAACGTTTATCACTCCATACTCACAGCACCTTGATAAACCTTTCCACCCCTAAACCTCTTCCACATTTAAATTCAGAGAGGCAGGTGACGAGGAGGAGGAGGAGGAATTGTTACTGCTGGGATGGATTAATTTAAATTAGGCTGGGGTCAGGGGAGGAACGGTAGAATGGATGGATGACGGTGGGGGTGAAATTGGGCTGAAACTGGAAGGCAGGGGTAGGATTTTGGTGTGTCTAGAACTGAGAAGGGTTAGGCTGGAGGTCTGTGGGTAGAATGAAGGGGCTCAGATGCAATTAACCTGGTGTGTGTGGACTGGGGGAAAGTGAAGTCATCAATGGCTGTAGAGTATGAGGGGTTCCTCGCTGAATTGCTTCCTTCCGTGGTGCCTGACTTCACCCTGCCATATTGGCTTCCTGAATGTCTCTCTCTCCCCGACCTCCCACTGCCTGCAATGACTATTTGTGTACTTTTTACGAAGTGGAACAGCTTCAACAGGAGAGACTGAGAAAGTCCGACCCTACGATGCCCCCTAACGCAGCAGTTAGGGCTTCCCTCTCGGGAAGTGGGAAACCCACGTCCAAGCCCCTGACCCACAGCAGGCAGAGGGGGGACTTGAACCTGAGACTCTCACATCCCTGATAAGTGCCCTAACCCTGGGCTAAGAGTTATCAGGGGACCAACTCCTGTGGCCATTTTGTGAATAGCACAAATGGTGGGCTCAGACTATTCAGCAAATTCACAAGTAAATTGGGGTCGACCAAAAATTTTCCAGCTGATAAACTATTCAGCTTACATTTTTCACCCAGCTGTAGTTTCATTTACATGGGGAATTTGTTGCTCTAAGCCGACTCTATTAGTTTCCAGTTATAGTCTGTTTAAACCAGTTCTTTAAATAAGTAAACAATCAATTTATTGCATTGTGTAGAACAGCAAATAAAAATGTCAGAGATAATAATCCCCTTTGCTGGGTAACAGAAACAATATTCTCTCTAGTAGTGGTGACATTTGTAGGGAAATGGCAAGAGAGGACAAGGACAGGGAGAAAGTCAAAGGAAGGAAGGGAAAGAGAGTTGAAGGACAGGGTTGCACAGCATGCCAGCAGCTTGACGACTAGTGAGATAGATTGCCTCAGATGGGGAATACTGATATAGCTATATCCTGTAGCTAGCTCCACAATGACTCTCCCCCCCTCCCACTCTGTCAGAGATTTGAAGAATATAGTGTTAGAGAAGAACTGAGGGACAGGTCAGGCTGGAGGTTTTTGCACTTTTGATTCTACCATGCAAGCACAGAGGAATATGCTGACACTCCCGCAGTGCTTTGAACTGGGCTCCACCAAGAGGTGCTCGTGGGCGGAATCTCACCAGCAGTACATTCGGACAACAACATTTACTTTCGTAAGTAACTTCTTTTCGATCAGAAAGCTGAATTCCGACAGGTGTTTGTAGTCTGGGCTGGCAATGCCTAAGGACCCCCTCTTGGTCCAAGATGGCTGGCAGCCTCCACCACGCGGGCAGGAATATGTGAAAAAATAGTCACAGGATCGGAATATCACTGGAAACTAAGAGAGTATGCGTACAGCAAAAAAATCCCCACAGAACTGAAATGGGCAGATGGGGAGGCTTCACGGCCTCCCTGTGCTTGTGTAAAGGCAGTTATGAGCCTGAAACGAAGGAAAAGGATTAAATAGTAATGAAGTCCTTTGTCTGGGAGTTCTAAACTGTTCTCATTCTACCTGTGCTGCAGTTTACAAAGGACTTTGTAGCCATTAATTAATCCTCATGCCAGCCCTGTGAGGTCGGCAAGGTAAGTATTTTACCAAATAAAACCAAGTCGTTTGCTCATGCCAACGCAGCAAATCCTTGCCACAGCCTGGATTAGAGTTCAGGGGCACCTGACCCCTGTAGCCCAGTGTTCACATCCGTGGACCATGGTTCTTGCCTTTGCTTACCTTTATGTGTAAAACAAATAATTCTTCTTTCTATTTTAAAAATGCACACATTTTATTACATCACACGAATCATTCCAAAGGGAAATGAAAGCACCCCATGATAAACACACTGTTCAGAATCCATGGTGTACGGCCCTCTGAAAAGGTGAATGTCTCTCCTCAGAGAAAGTCCAGAAGGGGCTGGACGCTGTGCTGGGCCCTTCCCAATTAATCTACTATGAGGATCAGAATACCCTGCCCTACATCAACGCTATGATTGATGAGATCCAGCGCTACAGCAATATCATCTCAGTCGAGGTCCCCAGACGTGTGTGAGGGACACAACATTGCTGGGGTATCCCGCTAAAAAGGTACAGAGATTCTCTATTACTATACAACCCTCTTCTGTCCAATATCCAAACAAGAGGCGAAGGCTCTATGCTCCCTTTAAAACATCTCTTTCACCAATGGGACATAGTGCACTAGGAAGTCATATAATTGCATGCTTCTGCATGCACTTTACATCTCCCACCCAACGCTCTTGCAAATGCTGAGGCATCCCATAAAAAGCTCATCACTGCCACGGAAACATGGATCAGCACCAATGCAGTGATGACCATCTCTGACCCCGGAGCCCTGGCTGGGGCATGGGCAGAGAAGAGGAACTGGCCTCTCCCTCTCCTGGTTGCTAGTTAAGTAAAAGTCTGACAGGAAGTTCTTCTCCCTCCCACCCCCCGCTCACTTCCTGCTGCCAGTTCTCCTTGGATTGGAGAAAGGACAGCATGGGCTGGTGGCCAGGACATGAGAGGCTGCCGCTGGGACACAGCACACCAAGAGTTTGAGCTCTGGGCTGGGGCACAGGCCCAGCCAGGCAGCCGGATTGGGGGGCCACTGTGAACCTGTACTGCATGGGAATACTCATCAAGTCCTTGGGCTCTGGTTTACTTGGGGGGACACATGAAAGTTAAGGTGAATCAACTATAAATTAAAGTGTGTTACCCCTCCCCACTTCCCAAGTGGGTGCTCTTATCGAAGAGTAAAGTGATTTTCATTCATTGTAACTTAATCTGGGAGGATTAAATTACAGCGATCTAAAGCCACTGCACGCCTGAACACGAGAATCCACATTGAAGGAACTGAGGAGGTTAACGTGGTTTAATTTATGTCCATTGCATTCACACCTTTAACCGATACATTTTAGCTTTCCTGAGTGTCCCCATCTTGGCATGTCCTAAAGGCAAGGAGGTGCCTGACTCAGGGTATGTCTACACTTAAACTGCTACAGTGGCATAGCTGTAGCATTTCAGTGTAAATGCTCATGATAGCGATGGGAAGGGTTCTCCCACTGCTGTAGTTAATCCACCACCCTGTGAGGTGGTAGCTGGGTTGATGGAAGAATTCATCCCTTAACCTAGCACTGTCTACACAGGAGTGTGGATTTTTCACATGCCTGAGAGATGTAGCTTCCTGATGTAAGTTTTCAGTGTAGATCAGCTCTGCAGCTATGTCTTCACTGTCCAAAAGGTGCCTTTTTACAGGGGAATAACCAAAGCAGGGTAGTTTCGTCACTGTAAAATCCAGTGGAGATGAGGCACCTGTAGTTTTTACTGCAAGGTAGCTAAGCAAAATGAGCACAATACCCCATGCCCACGGTTGACCTGACCTAGTTTATCTTGTGGTAATGTTACAATGCCTTGTCTCTGCTAGGACTTTACAGTGGGATAGCTAAATAGCAGCAGTAATCTGTGGTAAAAACACACCTTCTTTTAGCAGTGAAAACAAAGCTTGAGGAACTGATGTAGGGAGGGGCTCTGGGACTGTGCTAATAGAAGTGATCATCGCTAATAAAAGTGTTGTGATTTCTGAGTAACTTCCTCCTTCCCATAGGCTGTAGGAGGGTGGGGGCTCAAGCCGGTTTGGACTTGTATCATTGACAGGAACCCCTGACTATAGAACGCGGCCCTTTGCTGCTGCCGGCTCTGTCTAGCAAAAGGGTTACACACGTAAACAGGCACTTGAAGGAAAAAAGAAAGTTACTTACCTTTAGTAGCTGCAGTTCCTTCGGATGGATCATTTGATGATCACCTGTTCTGTTCATTCCCTCTGAAGCACCTGACGTTGGCCACTGTTGGAAGACAGAATAGTGGGCTAGATGGACCACTGGTATGACCCAGTGTGGCTGTTCTTATGATGTGTTGTTTGTGTGTTCCACAACCCGCCCTCCTCTTTCTGCTACCATCAAATCTAACAGCCTGGATTTTATAGTGGCACATAGAGTAACCAACCAATCCACAGTCCGCCTCTTTTATACCCTTGAGTTGGAGAGGCTTGAGGTCATCAAAAAAGCAGGTGTGACAAAATGGACACTGCTGGAGAAAGCATTTGGCTTTCCAGCTCACGGGGCGCATGCACCCCAGAAGTGGAACACACAAAGTGTTCATCTACACAAAGATTAAAAAAAACCAACCCTGTGGCTAGTCTGGGTCAACTGAGCCAAGCTCACGGGGCTCAGGCTCTCGAGTTGAATCATTGCTGTGTAGATGTTCCTGCAAGAGTGGAAGATCCCAGAGCTCACACTCCAGACCAGACCCAAATATCTACACAAAGATTTTTAGCTCTGCAACCCAGGCCTTGTGAGTCAACTGACCTGGGCCAGCCACAGCTGTGCCCTGGGCCTTTATCCCATAAACAATACATCTCAAAGTATTCCAGTTACGAAAGGTAAATAGCTTTCCTTCTCGTCAGTTCAAGTGAGTTCAGTGCAGTTCACAATCTAACAGATTAATAAGGATGGGTTTAGGGGAAATTCACAGAGTATTACATGACACAACTGGCTAATTAGCTGTGGTAATCTCCCTTTGTATAGTACACATGCAGGCAGTTCAATGAAGATCAAGTTTAGTTTGTATCCAGAAGTGCCAATGAAATGTTGGAGAAATACCGTGCAAAACATTGTCATCAAGGTTTAATTTTACAAAGTAAACGCTGCTGTAATGACTTGAATTTCGCTGAACTGGAGTTCAATTAAGTTTATAAAAGTTGCATCAAGTTCCTGCTGTAACACACAGGTTTTACCAGATTCACTAGCAACAAGCTCTCAGCTATGTCTTTCTTAGCCTATCCTCAGCTCAATGGCAGCCACTCCAGAAGTCTTAGCTTACAATTCCAAAAAGCAGCTCTATAGCAACCCCCCAGAGGATATGGTATACTAATTGGAAGATAAAAGAAAAGCTAGAAAATCGAGGGAAGCAAAACGAAGTCCCTGGGTTGATGAATGCAGCTAAGGGGTCCTGGTAAACTATGGAACTAGAATGTTATCGTTTTTGATGTGTTGCTCTATGGAACAGATTCCCCAGGATGCACCAGCTGTTTTGCACCACTTTTGTGATGCAAAGGAGCCATAAATGCATTTGCAAGGGTTGGTTAAGGTGGGTTTATAGCTCGTTGCATCCCTGGAGCAGCTGAAAGTAGCTGGAGCATGCGGGTGAATTTTCTTTAGCTTAATGGAAGCTGTGCTATGGAAATGATGAAAACTCTGATTTGAATTTAATTCTTTCCCTGCTTCCTAGAGCCTCCACGGGAATAAAATAATCATCATAAAAGCATGCAGTGACCAAGAACCTGTGTTTTGTCAGAGTCTAAAGGAATTCAACTTTTTAAAAAACCTTTAGAACTTTGGATAAGGTGGCTTTACATTCACATGCTCGCTTCCTTCCTAAAGTTTCTTCTGAATTCCATGTTAATCAGGAGATTCACCTATGAGTCTTTTACCCCAAACCTCACTCTTCAGGAGAAGAAGTGAGGCTCCATACACTGGATTTTAAAAGAGCTCTTGCCTTTTACCTCAACAGCGCTTCCTTTAAGGCTTCCTCTAGACTCTTTGTCTCTAGTGCAGAACGAATTAAGGGACATCCAGTCTCCACCCAAAGAAGTCCAAATGAGTTGCCAGTAGTTTCCCTGACATTTAGTTTTCTGGATGGGAGACTGACATTTGTTATACTCACAGACCATGGATGTTTTAAAACTAGAGTTTTATTAAACATAGGGTGTGTCTACACCCTAGGGGAAGGGAGGAGGGGGTGATTAATCGAAAACTTTTTGCTGCACTTCAAGAAACTTGCAGCATGCAAGTTGTACCAATACTGCGGACACGGTATGCCTGTTCCGTTTTCAGATTGCATCCTGTGAATCCCCTGTAGCATAGCATTCTCAGTGGGTATCACATTGTTACCTGGCAGCTCTGTGTTCTTGGGGAACCAGGGCGCAAAATTCCTATTCTCTCTATGGCTCACCTGAATCCCCTCCCAGCCTCTGCTTGAACCAAAAACAAAAGCAATTAAAAGGCTGTGGGAGACACACCTAAACCCTCCAAACAAGGGTGATAGGATTGAGACAACTCCCCATGCCTCAGCTACATAGAAGATGTAAAAAGAGGCATCTCAATTAGCACATTGAATGGAGAACAGGAGCCTCATCTACATGGAAGATGGAACAAGAATTAGCATGAAGAATGGAGAATCAAAATCCAAAGCAGGGACCGCACTGAACTCTGGGATTGGCAAAGCAGGGACACACTGCATGTTGGGAGATCTCTGCTCCTGATGCAAATGAACTCACCTACACCCATCCAGCTCCACAGTTATCAGACCATTGTAGTTATTGGTATGCAAAACACTGAATCTGCCTGATTGCATTGTGAGCTCCCTCAAGGAACATTGTCCATAGCCGGGAGTGATCAGCTCCTATTGTCCAGGATAAAGAAAACCACTCTGGGGTACTTCACTGAGTCATTGTTTACCCATAAACAAAACTGGTTCTACAAAAAAAACCCTGCCCAAGTTCAAACTTCTGTTCTGATGCCTGGACCCAAATGCTGCCTGCTTCCCCATTTCCTGACTGATCCTATTGTGGGCTTTGCGTCTCTTTCAAGCACTCCTGACCCTAAGCTGAACAGCCTGTCTCCTGGGAACTTCTGAGCTGCAAGGATGGTGAGATCCCCTCCGCCCTCATCTTTCCCCAATTCTCTCTCTCTCTCTTTAATCCAGGTATAACTTTATACTTTTGTAATCAAACCTGGGCTAGCCTTCTCCAATGCCCCTATTGTAATTTTGTTGTATTGAAAGTGTTAGATTGTTTTTCTCTTCTTGTATGGCATCACTTTTAGGTATTATAAGTTTTATATATCTGGCAATAAACTAACTATTATACTCAAGCTGGTTGCCAGTCTCTCTCTCTCTCCAAATGCATTTACTCCTTTGTGTTCTTGGATTCCCTATCTTGCTCTGCAGAAACGCTTCTTTTACCTAAGCCAAAGATCCCTGGAGTGCCCAAATCCTATGGGGTTTGCTTATCAAGGGGGTTACTGCTAGAACAATTGTAAAGTGAGGTGGGAGGCAGCTGAGAAGTGCTGCTTTGCCCAGCCTACGGAGTCCATGGGGCATATAAGGGGGGCAACTGAAAGTGCTGTTTAAATCCAGCCTGCTCAGAAGCGCGCTCTATTCTGGAGTGTTGCAAAGAGGCATGTAAAGGGGGCAGCTGAGAAGTGTTGCTCTGCCCAGCCTATGGAGTCCAGGAGCACATAAGGGTGGCAGCTGACAGTGCTGTGTCACCCAGCCTGCTGAGTTCAGGGACATATAAGGGTCAGCTGAGAGTGCTGATAGCCCCGTCAGCTCAGACACACTCAGTCAATCTGGAATGGTTGTGTGCACCTGTAGGGGGGTTATTTGAATCGGGGGCTGGAGGAACCCAGCCTTGAAAACCTTAGGTCCTGCAGGATAGGTCCATCGAGAGGGGACTTGTAGCCATATGAACACACAAGTAAGACAAGCAGCACATTAACAGAATCGCACCCCCTCTTCCAGGAAGGTAACCGTAATAAATAAGCATACCTCAAAGTGACGGGCAAATCTGGTAACACCGTGGTCCTTTGCTTCACTGCTGAGCAGCATAAATTCTGGGATTATTGTCGCTGGGAATTGTGGGAAGCCAGGTGGATTCAGTTGCTTGTTTAAATCCTGTGTTTCCACTGTCCCTGCCCCTCCTCCGTATTTCTTTTCTGGGCAGGCTTGCCCCATTTTCAAACTGACGACGACCAGCATGGTCCCAACAATGCTCCACTCTACTCTGGCAACAGACACAAATACGCAGAGGCTGTTGGGCTGTTTGGCATCCATCAAACCCGGAGGAATTCAGCACTGGACTTCACCTGCCGCGCCACCAAGCCGGTGATGTGGGAACAGGACAACATACCTTTGTGACTTGCAAAAAACTCCACCAGGTGACAGGCTTCCTCTTGGACTCTGTGCTCAAGGCCTTTCTTCCCTTGTCCCAGGTTGTGCAATGTCATCATCTCTGCTGCTTCCAGTTGCAATTAGTTGCCAACATAATACCTGAGTCCATTGAGAAACAGTTTCCTGGCACACTAATATTTATTACAAGCAAAAAACTATATTAAAATAACATATTTAATAAATCTTGAAATACAATTGGTAAGACCCTTCCTGGGGAGAAAATAGTAGGTACTATGTGGCTTTTTATTCTAGCAAAGAAAAACAGAATAAGAACCAATGGCTAGAGACTACAGCCAGACAAACTCAAATTAGAAATGAAGCACACATTTTTACCAGTGCGGGTGATTAGCTACTGTAACAAACTACCAAGGGAAGTGACGGATTCTACATCCCTTGAATTCTTCAAATCAAGACTGGGCGCCTTTCTGGACGAGATGCTCTATTCACACACAAATTATAGGACTGAATTCAGGAGTAATTGGGGGAAATTCTCTGGCCTGTGGTATAAAGGAGCTCATACTACATGAACCATTGGTCCCTTTTCCCTTAAAATCTACAAGTCTGTCAATCTAGGAATTATTTTAACTCCAAAGTCAAGCAAGCAAGTTAGGAAATGCCAGATTGACAGCTGCCCTGACTGAGGCAGCATCCTGGGGAAAAAAGCATGTCTGATCATGTTATTAAAGGCTATCAAAATGCATATGCACAAGGGAACCAAATTAGATTGCGCAAGGAACAATAAATCTGGAATTTTCTAACTTTTGAGTGCTTGGCTTTGCAACCTAAATCACCTTTTAATATAGTTTTTTGTATGAACTTTCCTAAGTGTGTGTGTGTTTGTTTGTTAAGGAAAAACGTAAAACCAATTTCTGCTATGTTCATCTGTAATAACCCTCTAGTCATGCAGGGTTTGAACCCTGAACCTTCAGCATTGCAGTACTGATGGCTGCTGTTTCAAGTACAGGGCTAACTACATTAAGCTTGCAGTAGCAGAAGACTATCATCCCAAAAAGGGGATGGACCAGTGGATCCAAGTGCTGAGCTTTGGGGTTGGCCGGGGGATAGCCCATCCCAGTTCCGTTCTCTCTTCTGCTTCCCCCCTGCCCGGCAATCCATTCATGGAGTGATAGAAGAGCTACTTCCTTGTGTGGTGCCCCCAAGGGAGGCAATGGACTACCGAGGCCAGAATGTATTTGTTTGGACCCTCAGAGTTCTTCACCAGAGTGCGGCATGGGACATTGGGGCCATGTGCCTGGTCAGGGGTGAGGAGCAGAGCGACTCCAACACCCTTTACAGTTGCTCTAGCACAGTGGTTCCCAAACTTTTTGGCTCGAGGGCCACAAATATCATTTTTACAATCCTGAAGGGCCACCAGTCTATCAACTCATAAAATGTATTGACATATATACCATTAAGGACGACAAATCACTACATGTTTAAAGTAAACACTTTGATGCTACTGGGCTCATTTTTACATTCATTATTTTACATCTACAAATATTCACAGCATGTCACACAGGCACAGACAAAGCACTAGTGTAGATGAATGACTGTCATTACACACTGAAGCACATGGCCTGGCAGCTAAGTTACGGTGATGCACTTAGCAGGCCAAACAGGAAGCACTGATTTTTAGAGTCCTACCCCTCTCCTGAAGCATGGTGGGTCCTGGCTGCTCCACCAGCAGCCCCTCCCTCCCCCCACTGCATCTAGACGTGAGGAGTTCGGCGAGGAGGCTGCCTCCTTGCTGATCTCCCGTCCCCGTGGCTGCAGCAGGGAAACCGCACCTGTCCTGTAGCCCCGTGTGCTCCACCTGGGTCCCTAGGCAGTGGCTCCCTTCTGCAGTTAGGGTGACGGTCTAAGACCGTCAAAGTCTTACTCAAAAGGTAAGTCTTCTATTGTGTTCAGCAGCTCCTTTGGAATGACAGAAGCCTGTAGCCAAGAGGAACATCTCATGGAGCTTGCAGTGCTTATGCAATGCAAGGCCATATCAAAAGCATCTATTGCTGCCTGAAGGGATGTACAGACTGTAATTTCTCCCACAGAGAACAAAGCTAAAATCTATTTCTTACAGTCCTCTGGCAACTTGTCAGCAAATTTAGAGATTGCAGAGAAATGTAAAATTATATTTTTACAATAGAGCTTGATAATTAGCAACTCCCATTTGAAGTGTGGTGGTGGAATAAACCTTCTGGGTATGTAAATCCAGTCTCTCAAATTCTTTAACATTTGGATCAGCTTTAGTATGGGACTGCTCCTTAATAGCAGTGATCACCAAAGAATCAGGAATTGGATGGGTAAAGAAATTGTGAAAATCATGTTGAGGGACTTGATATTGTCTGTCCTTTTGCTTGGCTTAAGGAGGTATAGAGGCCAGGGTTTGACAGAGGGTTTTCACTGGCTTCAGTAAGGCTTCACTGGAAGGAAGGGCAACTCTTCCTGGGGCAGAATTCTGTAAAATATCATGGAGGGTGACTGCGTGGGTTCTCTTGCACAAGATTTGCCTGCACTCCTAGAGAAGTGGCCACCCTCCTCATGAGGCCCTGAAAAACAATGAAGTCCTTAGGGGGAGAGGGGAGATGTTTACTCTGGAGAGACAGCTTCATCTGGTGAAGATGAAGAAATATGACAGTGGGGGACATCTGAGGGTTCCTTCATTAATTCTCCCTCCTCTTTGGTGTCCATCACAGTGGGCTGAGGAATAGTAGAATGCTGAGACAAGGTTTTCTGCACTGGAGGAGGAGACTTCCTCCTACAGAGTGACCATAATGGTGGTCTAGAGTCTGTCAGAGTAGCCCAAGGCCAGTAAGGCCATGGAGGATATTGCACAGTCTGAGTCTTTCACAGCGAGGGAAATCACACTGGAGCTTCCCTATAGGAAAACTAATGCTGGTCTTTTGGTCTCATAATGGTAGAAAACCTGTAAGGTAATCTAAACGATCTTGAAGATGAAACAGGTTCCTCCCTTTCAGAGCCCGAAAAAGATATATAGGCCTCTTCAGAATATGGAGGAGCCATTCCTGTCGGTTTCAAGGTGGTCCGGGTATAGAAGACACATTGGGCTCCAAGAAAGTGAGGGCCAAGGAGGCTAGAATGCTGATGAAGTGATTGGGGCCAGGAATATTGGTTGGAGAGACAACTCTATCTGAGATGGACTGACAATTCTGGGTGGATTGATGGTGCCCATGCAGGCATCAGTTGTAGCAAAGGAGAGTCCAGCAGGAAAAGGCCTTGCTGACCATAAGGACCGTGTAGTGAAGGGCACCTTAGGTAAGTGCACTGGCACCAGTGGAGCCAAGGCAGACCGACTTGCCTGAAAGGAGGAAGAAGCATCTGGGACAGGTGAAGATACCAGTCTCAACAGCTCTGAAGGAGTCAATGGTGGTGCCTCAGATGGGATTGCACTTGGATTTGTGAAGCCTTGATCCTGTGCCAGAGGACTTACCAGAAGACTTTCTTGGAGAAACCTGAGACTTTGTGCTCCTGTCAGCATTAAAATGTCTGGAGCACTTCAACGAGGCTGACGGTGAAGATGAAATGTGATATTTTTAAGTCCCAGTTTGACAAAGCTCTGGCTGGGATGGTTTAGGTGGGGTTGGCCCTGCTCTGAGCAAGGGGTTGGACTAGATGACCTCCTGAAGTTCCTTTCAATCCTAATAGTCTATGATTCTACGATTTGTCACAAGACTTGTGCTTTGAATCAGAAACAACTGGAGGAGTGCTCCTGGTTGATTTTGGGTCCCCTTCCTCACGGTTAGAGGTGAACTTTTAGAGGAAAGTCTCTTTGTTTTTTAGTCCTGGTGGGGAATAAGGTACAAACAGGACATTTATCCCTCACGAAGCTCTAACCAAGACAAATCAAGGAGCTGTTCTGCCTATCTGTGACAGGGATAACAGCTCTGCATGTGACACACTGCTCAAAACCTGGGGATTTTTCATACCCAAATCCTCCAGGAAACTGCTAAACTATAATTAGCTAACTACTACTAACTATAATTGTATAGCCTAAAAGCTATAAAATGCTGGCTAACTGATGCAAATGCTACAGGGAACTCCAACTCTTGCCATGGGCATTGAGAAGGAAGAGAGAGAGAGGTGGTGGACATGCTCCTTTTATGCCCTTGATGGCAAAAGTTTTCAACATGAGCACTTTGTGCACAGATGCCTGCAGTGGAATGTATATGGACCCCATCAATCAAACAACAGTTACTGTACAGATGAATCACCACTTATTTCTTTTTTTTAATCTTTGATGATGATGGAATCCAGCTGCCTGGACTTGCCCGCATCCCAGGAGCTTTTCAGTGGTATTCACTGATTCCTGACAATCGAAGGTTAGAGAAGATCTGATGGTTGAGGCACTAGAAGCTACCAATGTCCCAAACAGGGGCAGATATTCACTGCTCTGCTCTTGGCTCATTATATTGTGTTTATCACATTTTCAGATTAAAGCATAGTGGATCTTTATGCAAAGAAACACTCAGTTATAATATAAGTGAAACTCATATTCATCAAATGTGGATTGTAAGAGCAGCAGGACAGGGACATATTTAAACTATGGGCCAATTTTTCCAAACAATTTAGACCCATATTTACATATACAAATGGTACATTAAATTTTCATGAACAATTACCATTTTGTACATAACCAACCAGATTTGGCTATGGGCACAGACCAATGCGCAATATATGCATGCAAAAATGAAAACTGCAGGCATTTGTAAGCGGACAGTGAGAACTTGGACTTTTTGAAAACCTAGTCTTATGTGTTCAGTAAAACTCTATATCCAAGAGGTAATGAATAATAAAATAGCAATAATAATCTCATCAAATAAGGCTTAAGGGCAAGCATTGGTAAAAGATAAATCTCCACTTTCATAATAAATAGTTACAAGAGCATCTGCTGCTTAATACAAAATGAAAAACATGCTAGAGTTTCATAATAAATCCAGAGCATGAGCACTAATTTAGGCTATTTGCAATATTTAATCTCATTAAGGATTCCACTTGACTCTTGTGTATTTTCCACTTTCAATTTGGATTTCAAAATTCTGGATCCTATGAGCAACTAGCAAAGCTTGCAACAGGAATCAAAGAATTACTTCTGATCATGCAAGTTTTTAAACCTGGCAAAAGACACAAGGACAAAACCGAGGGGAAAATTAACAGGGAGTCCAATCTTGAACTGTAGGTGAAGATATAAACATCTTCAATCAGGATGAGACACCAGTCTGAACTTGACTTTGCCCCACCTAAGAATGGGTGGGTGATGGCAGTATTGTGCAACGCTTGTTGAGAAGTCTGGAAGCGTTTAGAAATAAACATGTGACTCACTGATATCAGTCCATTTCCCTCTCACTGGGAAGAATTTGCAACTATCATAGGTTTTTACATATCAATTTCACAAATGAAGATCATGTGAAAAGGTGGTTTTTCTAATGGCCTTATCGGCTTTATCAGTGCTATACTGACAAGCTGTTCATTATGGTGACCGAGTGATAGTTTCACTGCTTAAGCTGGGAAAACTATTGTATTCATTGGAGTATCACTGTCCAGCATGAAGCTGGAAATGGGAACAGCAGTGGCTGAATATGAGTTACAAACAGCGAAAGCCTTCAGTCATGGAAATCAGCGTGCTTAACACCAATTCTGCTGTATATTTCCAGGGACTGTCAGTGTTGCTTAACTTTCACTCAATTATTCAGTTACACAAAAGTGCATTTGCAGTGGGAGGCTCTTGAGGCATAAGTGTTTTGTGCATACATTCACACTGTCAGCCAAGTGCCAAAAGCTGGTCAGTTCAAAGGTGTGCCCCCTGGTGTCCCTGTCATTTCACGCTCAGAATTTAAGAGATCACTTTCTTAGCTCAGGAAAGTTTTATCCAGCACACAGTAGTAGGCAGCATCAAAACATTTTTTTTAAGAAGGGAGAAACTTGACACCCTGGGGAGATTAAAAGCGGAACTAACATCATAGCAAGTATCCAGGTCCCTACTGACTGAGCCGAAGATGTCTAACAAATAATAAATTAAAAAACGATACAGATAATGTAATCAGTCTTGAAGATGCCACTGTCTGCAACACCATCCACTGAAAACAATCCCACCCTAGCAGAGGCACCAAATCCACATTGTGCATCGCACAGGAAAAGATAAACTTATTCCAGATTCTCTCTCAAAAGTATCAATCGCTGCAGACAATAGCAACACTAGTGAAGGACTGAACATCAGGTTCAGCTAGCACCATGGTGATTGGTGCCTTATTAAAACCTCAGACAGATGAAGGGCCAGGTTCTCCGCTGGTGTCCACTGGCAGTGCTCCACTGAGCCAAAAGGTGCACGGTGATTGGCACCAGATGATCACTGGCCCAGAAGCATCCAAGAAGCAAATCAGAGAGTGATGCATGAAGCAGACACTGGAATGGATGAATGAAAGATGAGAAACAAGCACTTCTGGTCAGATGAGCAGGGATGAGACAGAAATGTTCTCCTAGAGTTGCCAAAATGTTGGCCCATTGAGATGAGCCATTTTGTCATCTTTCTGCCTTTCACTCTCTGCCTGCCATTGTACATATGTTTTCCTCTCACTGCAGTGGCCCCACCCTTTCTTCATTATGGGAGAGACTCGCCCGACCCCAGTCAGATTGGCCATCCCCATTATCAGCACTAGAGCAGGACTTTCCTCTCCTAACAGTGGGTAAGCCCCTACATAGGGGCTGTCAGATGACAATGGTAAAGAATCACACGGACAGCTGCTATTTACTAACACTGAACATTGCTAGAATAAGGAAAATGGTATTATCCCTAAAACCTCTCTCAGTCTCTCTGCTTCACTGCAGAGCTTCTGCCTAGAGCCTTCCTCCATTCCCAGCACCACCGGCTACTGATTTTCTGCAGCAGATTTATAGTAGCAACACACAGATCTTCACAGATCGAACCTCAAATCACAGTTCACATACCTGAATTACAGGATTTATTATTTTAAAACCATGTCACCTCTATATGATAATAAATTAAAGCATCTACCTCTTGAAATTTTTCCTCCCAGTTGTCAGATTTCAGGTCAGTGAGAAGTAAAGTCAGACGCTATAACTCTTTGCTATAATTTTTTAATTTGTAGTATATCAGTAAGACATTTACAAAGACTTTCTGAGTATAGGACAAAGATGAAACAGTTGCACTGTTCAGATGTATTTCCCAGGGTTTAACTGCTTGAGATAATGGCTGTCACTGGGACAGACTGACACTGACACCAGAAGTAGAAAGAGAAAAAGAATAAGAGATGTAAGCAGGACCTGTATGGTAGCAAGCAATCATGATGAATGGTTCTTCTCCTGATCTGTGATGCGTTCCAGTCTAACGAGGAATGACACTGAGCTTATATGGGTGAGGCTGCATTGTACTCCCCAAAACAAGCTTTGTGCTGATTTCCTTCACTCCCTTTGGGAGGGTGAATGTGAACGCCCTCAGCAGGTTGGTGAAGAAAATGAAGAGCTCAATCCTTGCCAGCTGCTCCCCCAAACACACACGGGGCCCTGAAGAAGAGAAGTGGAAGGACAGTAAGTACCCAAGGATTTCGGTCTCCACATGCCCTCTTCCAACTTACAGTACTTTTTAGAAGCAAGATTGCTCAGTCTCACCAGAAAGCAAAGTGAATCCTTGATAGCACTACACCTCACACTCACTAGCCAGAACTCTGCAGCTATCTTAGGCATTTACATGGCTACAATCACAAATGAGGACATTGTGAAAAGGTGGTTTTCTAATGATCTTGACGGACTTATCTATGCAAGATAAGCTGATCATTATGGAGAATGTGTGGATGGCTCAGTTGCTTGAGTTGGGAGTGACTATCATATTCAACGGGACGTTGCTGTCCAGTCAGAAGCTGGAAATGTCAACAGCAACCACAAGCGGTAGTGCTCTTCAATTATGAAGATATGGAAGCTTGTCTTATTCTGCTATATATTTCCAGGCATTTTCAGAACTGCTTGATTTTAACCCAAATTTTCTGTTACACAAAGGCATATTCACAATATGAAGCTCTAGCAGCTGAATAAATACTTCCTCTGTACACGTGGTCATGATTTCAATCTCCACAGGCCATCTTCTAACTTGCACGCACTTCTCAGATGCAACATTGTTCATTCTTACCAGACAGCAAAGGTATTTCTGCTGAATTTGTAACTTTCTCTTGGGACTGACTGAACAATACAAAATGGTAAAGCCTCTGCCTTGAAAGATCTCATCCATGGCTACAGTAGGGAGACAGGACACCATAGAGACTGATCAGTAGGGTTTCATACTTTACTTTTCAGTCTTTAAAGGCCGCTGATGCATAATTCAGTTTCACCTATTCCAAAATCCAACACTTTCTCCAAATAAGTCCCTTTAGTAAACTCTTCCAGGTCCCTTCTGTACTCAGTATTTGAGGAACTAGCAAGCTTCATGGGTACCGGGTCAGAGAGCAATGGGTGCTGAAGTCATCAGAGACCACAACTTTTTTGATGTAGATTCCCTACCTGGAGAACTCCAGGGACAGTATGTGGTAGTCTTGTGAGAGGAACCTTCGGTCTTCCTCTTAGACCCTCCAGGAGTGCAACTCAGAAACAGTGGAGGCAATAGACTTACTCGGGGACCGGCATATGGGGACTGGAGGTGCCCCCAGCCTGAGTCTGAAGCCAGGCAGAGCGAACTCTCCATCACGAGAAGACAAAGTTTGATCTCCCTGTTTTTTCTGGCTACTATTAATGTCAGGCTGAAGTTGCACATTTAGGAAATCTGAGGTTCCCCGAGGCAACAGATGCCCTGGATGGGTCTGTTGTTCACTGAGATTGCCTTGTGGCACAACAGGCAATGTTTGAAACTGGGAGAACCAGGCATATCCTCCCGGCAAAGTAAAAACTATCTAAAAGGTACTAAGAAAATATCGATCTGTATATTTTTTAAATTTAAAGATTTTTAAACTACAACTACTAACTACTACTAAGAAACACTATAATAAGCTAACTACTAAAAGAGCTAAGTGGACACAGTTGAGGTAAAAACTCAGCGCAGACAAATGCAAAGGCTCGGTCTCAGACTGAGGCAGTTGAGAAGGAACTGAAGACAGTTTGCCCACACAGTGCCGTATAACAATGGCATGGAGCACAAGACTGGCTAACACATGCATGAGCCTAAGGACACTGCTATACAAAAATCTCCAATCAAAGGCACAGGGGGCAACAAGAACATCTAGAGTGGTGCGCCCATTGGGACACTACTCAAAGAAGAAGTGTTCATCCATTTACCTGTGGAGAATGGTAAGAAAGCTTCCTTGCTCACAAAATTTCCATCCTTATCCAAGAAGTGACTTGGGCTGAACTGTCGAGGAGACTCCCATTTCTCAGGGTCAAACAGGACAGAGTCTAAATTTGGCAGAATGAGGGTGCCCTGCAAGGAAGAACCATTGGCTCAGTTCTCTTAGGGCTGGTCTACATGGTGAGTTAGTGGGGTGTAATTTCTTGTCTTTACCAATGTATCACATGCTAAGTGTGGGTGGACCTAGCTGGCACACACTAAAAGTTCCCTAGAGCACATTAATGTAATACTGTTCAAAATGGGAAGACATTAGCATGCACGAGGGGACTTCCAGGGCACACCATAGGGTCTACATGGGCAACTTATTGCACGACACACTGGGGTGGAGTAGAATTTTATTCCACACTTGTGGAGGCTTTCATGCCACGTAGACACGCCCTGAGTCTCTCTCTATCAGATATGTCAATAAGGAGAGGGACACAGACAAATTTCAGTTCTAGTTTATTGCATTGTGCAGAAGGTCACATGTAAAATTTGTCACATTTTTAATGTAAAATTGGCAATTTGTCAAAACCAAAAATTTTCATTTGAAGCCTTCAGTTTTTCAAAATGTTTCAATTTTTCATCAAAAACAAAATTTTTAAAATTTCAGGGTTTTTTAGCCTTTTCTCCCTCCCCCCTCCTTATCCTTTCTGCCACTGAATGCAAAAGAAGGAATAACCAAGAGTTTTGTTTTGTTCCATTTGCCATTCTGCACTTTTTAAAACTTCTCCACATTCAAAAAACTTATACAGGACCAGAATTGAAGAAGTTTTATTTTTCCTTTTGATGTCCTGTAACTTTTGCAAAGTTGGAAATTCAAAGCTGTTGGAAAAGCATGTTGCAAAAATGTTTTTCAAAATGAACGAACAAAACCAAAACCAACAGCATCCTGCACAATGGGAACAAAGTCAAAATGTCAAATACTGTAGTGAAATGGTTTGACCAGCTCTAGTCACACAGTGACATGCCTATCTACCCAGGGCTAATTCAGGGGATGTTAAACATTAAAATGTTTATATCAGATGGTCATTTTCACTGCTACTGGCAGTGGCCATGCTGCAGAAAAGTGATAACATTTATGACACCAGTGACATGAAGCCCACTTCTAACATTCAAGTTTTAAAGACAATGACAAGTGTTGGGCTGTTTAGGCATTTGCTAGATAAGAACATTTGGGGCCAACTCAGAAACGCACGTAAGTCCACCTTTTTCAGGAGATTATTTAACTGCGTGCTTAACTAAAACGGATGCTTAAAGTCCACTGACTTAAACGGAACTTAAGTGTGTGCCCTTAATATGGATGCTTCCCTGAATCAGGCCTCCATAAGAAACTTTAAAAAGGAACATGAGAGAGAGACAGCAGTATATTTGGAATCATGAGTTGACATGGCTTCCTAGGGCGCTCCAGCCCTTCAGGGGAGAAGGGGATTATAAACATGCAGAGTCTATACCTCTTTCACAGCTATTACATGGGAAGAAGAGCGTATCAAAGTGAACAATGTCTCTGTACCTTTGGAATGGGAAACCCCTGCAGCGTTGTGTCCTTCCCACTTTCTCTGGGGACAGCAATTAAAATAATGCTACAGTAACGCTGGATTTCATGAATCACAGCATTGGTGTAGGGCAGTTTCTTTCGATCCTCGTAGCAGATTAATTGGAACGGACCCAGGACAGCATCCAGCTCCTTCTGGACTTTCTCTGCGGAAAAGCACTCAAGTTTCAGAGATGGAAGAACAGCACATATTCTGGACACTGTGTATTTATTATGAGCACTTTAATTTCCCTTTTGGATTAATACTGTGATAAGAATAAAATAAAGTAAATAATAATTAAAATAATTTTAATTATTTTAAAACATAAAAGTAAATAAAGAATAAGAATATATGCAAATTCCAGGACAAATGACTTAATTATAAATTGACCTTTCATTTGCTTCTGGGCTGCATGTGCGGATTTTTCCTTTAAACAGACACTAAGAGGCAGTGAAGTCCTACCATCTGCACGTTCCCCATCAGGGATAGCTGATTTGGAGAACATTCATACAATTAGTTTAGTTATATTTATAGTTAGTCTCTGAGAGCGAATTGGAAATAAAACAATAACGTTTTATTAAGAAATTAATTCAGTGACACCATCAAGGGATCTCTTCTCCCCCAGTAGGAGACAGAGTAACACCACATTCAGACTGCAAGAAAGGCATTCACCATTGCAAAACTCTGATTGCAGGAATATACTCTGAGAACAAGATAATATTACTTACCAACTACTGAGCACTAACAAACGTAAGATTTTATTCAGTTTACAAATGTTAAAGGGATACTCAGATCTAGTTTAGGCTAAAATTTTAGGTTTAGAAAAGCAGCTAAGTAATAATTAACCTGAGATTAATTTTTGAAATTCAGTTAAAACTGGAAGAAGTGCGTGTATGTCCCTGTGCTCCAGCATTCCAGAACCAAGGGTACAAAAACCTCCCCCTCACTCAACTCTTTCTCAATTTCTCTTTGATTCATGGAACATGCTTTAGATCTCCGAGCTGAGGGGAGGAAGGAAGATCAGTGTGAATCTAGGAAGGCATTGCATTCAGAGTAACAAAAGTTACTCCAGTGTATAACTCTTTTGCATCCTTAATTGTAATAGGTACTACCTGCCCATATTACTACCTGTAATAGGTACTATCAATGCCAGCTCTTGGCCTGTTAACATCATATCTAACCTATCTGTGTCTGTACAGGACTGACCACTGAGACAGCAATCAATACAAATGAAATATATTCCCAGAGAATGACTATCCTGAAATCATATCTGCATCTCTAGCTGCAACTCACTTAATTCAGCACGTGCTAACAAGCAACTGTAGAACTTGAACTCCCCCACTCCTCCCCAAATGTGCAGACTTGCCCATTTTTCTACATGATTTGTGTGTGTCCCTGCCCCACCTTGGATGTCAGGATAAGCCACCATATAAAGCAGTGCCCAGCGCAGAGTGGTGGTTGTAGTCTCTGTGCCGGCCAGAAAGAGGTCAAAAATAGACTGATTCATGTTGTCCTCATCATATGTAGAGGTGGGGTCATCTTTAGTCTGCAGATCTCAATCAGAAAGATGATGTTAGAACACATAAGGCAGAACTAGGTAACAATTAACACACCCACATCACTGGAACATACACTGTATAATATTACATAACAAAAACACTTCTAAAATAATTAGACAATAGAGATGATAGAGTAATACAAAGACAGTTGCAAATATTGTATTGAATAAATATAGAGAATTTGCTCCAGTATTATTCACATGGTCATGTTACTTGTTCTTCCAAAACTGGCATATTTGTATATCCATTTACTATTCTGCCTGTTAAACTTTCTATGTAGTGCAGCTCACCACACGCCCAGCTTTTAACATTATGCACAGAGCTAGTCCAGCCAAAAAAACACCCCTCATGTTTTTATCTTACCTGTCTTCTGTCCCACCCCTGCCCATTTGTTTGTTTCATCAAGATGTTGCATACTGTCATTAACTAAGGCTGTAAGATCTTTAAGTCAGGCACTATGTTTTTATTGTTCATAATTACACAAACACGCTATTTTATATATAAATATATATATATATATATATATGTAATCGCACAAAACATTACATTACAAGAACATTATTAAGGTTGCAAAGTCAAGCACTGAAAAGGTGGGAAATGCCAGAATTAAGATTGTCTGTACAATCTGAATTAGGCCCCTTTGTGCATATGCACTATGATACATTATTGATTACATGATCAAATAAATTTTTTTCCATATGACCTTTACCTCATTTAGCACTCATGATAGATGGTGCTTTGGAGATGAATCAAGGTTGTGTAATAAAGGAGGTTCTTTGTGAGGATCTGTATTGATAATCTACTTGAAAATTACAGGTCAGTAACGCCTCTTTCTCCTTTGAGTATTATCAGGGCAAATGCCCACTTTTTGGAGGCTCATAAACCTTATTAGCCTGACAGGGATCTCCCATCTCTCTATTTATGACCCACAAAAACAGCACCATTCCTAACAGCACCTACTAATAAGTTTATGACAGCCAGAGATAAAGTAAATTCACTCAAGCAGTCTTACTAGTAAGAAGGAAGTAAGACTGAGCCCAAACCCAACTATCTTCAAAACATGATGCAAAAAAACACCTGTTTTACATTAAAATAATTGTTAAAGTCTTTTCACAATAAACAAAAGACAAAGAATTTCCAGTGCTCACATACACTAAACAGCAAGAAAAGCTGATGGAGATGAACAGCAGAATCATCTGGGAACTCTGCTGAGCGCAATGGTATATGAATCATAATTAATGCATTTAATTCTTAGATGTTACAGTGATCAGTGCCCCAGAAACACTGATGATTAAACAAACTGACTGACTAACCCTGGCCAATTCAGTTTAACTCCCAGCCTCAGTTTCCCTGTCCATAAAATAAAAGAGCTAATAATAGCAGACTCACAGGAATGCTTTAAGATTTATTAGCAAATGTTTGTAGGGTGCTTTGAAGGTATTCCTCACTATATAAGTGCTAAGTGTTGTTATTTTTAAGCCTGCCTGTTTGCCAGAGAAGATAACACAAGTCGTAAATGTAGTTGAAAAAGAAAGAGTTTTAACATTAAAATGTTTTTCATGTGGATTTAATTGTACATTTAATATAATGGAATATAATTTTATACCATTTAGCAATATTTTATTTTTTAGATTTAAATAAATATTAAAAATGTACTTCTCTAAACCCCTCAGCACTTTTCCACATACTATTGTAAAATATTTTTGTCTTTATAATAAATTAAAAATACATTTCTTTAGTTGAGACAATATGTATAACAAATCAGTCGTCCCATCCGACTACCCCTTGGTGTTTATATCAACTATATGCAAACAAAACACGTAAGCCCATTAAAAACTCCTTCAGCACTCTACTGAACTGCATAGAGTCAAATTTGTAAAGCTGCCTAGGAGAGCCTTGCTGAGTTGGAACTGGAAAATATAACATAGATTGTGACTGTTTATAAAAGAAAAAACTGAATGAAGTAGCAGTTTTGCTCTTGGGATCCAAGAACAGACCAAGACCACAGGAATTGCTTACTGATTTAGGCTCTAATCCATCCAGTCCAATACCCTGTCTCCACATGTGGCCACCACATTTGTCAAGGCACAGACCAAGAAACTCCAGAGTGGAAAAGCACGGAACAAATTGGCCATGGAGGAAGTTCCTACCTAACTCTGATCACTCACTGGTTGTCTTATGCCCTGAACAATGGGGTCTTATAGACCTTAAAAACATAATTATTTTATCTAGTCTAGTGTAACTGTGGACATTCCCCTCTAATGAACCCTGCTTGACTCTTGGCTTCAGGATTACCTCACGGGAAGAGTTCCAGTCTGTAGCACCATTCAGCTTTAGTAATTTTATATCTTGATTCGCAGTTTTTAAAAATAATCCTTAAAATTCATCTTTAAATCCAAAATACTGGGCGGAATATTTCCCATTTAAATCTGCAGCATCTCTGGACAGGTGTCCATGCGTACAGGTGACCGTGGGAGGTTTAAATGTGTTCCAGAGGGGCTGTAGTAAGATACTCACTTTGGCTATCTGAGCCAGGTAGAAGTCAATAAAATCCTGTGGTTCGTCTCGTGTTCCTCTCTCCTTGTGGCTTCTGATCTCTTTCCGTATGAAAGAACGCACAAACTCACAGCAAGAGTTTGCTTTCTGTTGAGGTCCTGGGAGATGATACATAAGCTGAGGGAGAATTTCAAACAACTGTGGAAGAGACAAAAGGAAGAAGCTGAGGGATATTTGACATTAGAAAGTTCACGATAGATCTCATTATAGACATTTTAGTAATGGAATCAGTGAATATTGATGAGTACATTTCAGCGTCATATAGAAAAATAACATTGGGTACATAATGTTTACATTTTGGGACTGAAAGTCCATATGGTGCATGATTTCTATCCCTGTGTTAATAAGTGATATCTCAGAATTATAAACTAATTCCAGCTTGGACACTACCTACATTAGAATTGCCATGACAATGCTAAAATAATCACATTAAGTCACTGGGAAAGCAAGAACCAGCCCTCAACAGCAGAATCATAGACTTTTTTACCTGTCTCAGTGGCTTATTAAAAAGGTGACATATGGGTCAAATTCTGCCCTGATTTCAATTGCACAGAGTGAAAGGCACAGCAAAATCTGGCCAATAAGGTTCAGAGAAGACTCAATATGTTTAACAATCTTTGGTGTCCCTACATATTTACACAAAACTTTCAGAGCCAGATGTAAAATATTCATGCTATGGATACGTCAAAACTGATGCACAGAGAACAGAATGGGAGGTCACAGTTCATGAAATCTATAAAGAGTTCATCTGTAGCCCACTTCCTTACTCTCCTGAATTCAAGATTACAAGTATGAAACTTCCCTATTCTCAGGTTTTCAGTTGATTCCTCCCTTATCAATAAGAAGTAGCTCCAAGTTGTTATCTCCCTGGCACATTTACTAGGCTGGGTCTGTGTAGACGTGCTCAGTTGATCCAGCAATTGACGCAGGAAAACCACCCCAGTAAGCGGCATAGTGCTGCGTCGAAGGCAACGCTGTTCCCTTAGGCTAGGTCTACATCGATGGCGGCAAATTCACTGCCGTCTCATCGATTGCTCTGGATCGACTGAGCAGTCTGTATAGACGCGCTCAGTTGATCCAGGAAGCAACGCAGGAAAACCACCCCCGTAAGTGGAGCAGCGCTGCGTCGAAGGGAGCGCTGTTCCCTTCGACGCAGCGCAGTATGGACACCGCGCAGAGGAGACGCTGCAAAGTCGACAGGAGATACGCAAGTGATTTACATCATTTGCATATCTCCTGTCGACTGCTGCCGAATCGCTAAGGTAAGTGTAGACTGGGCCTCAGACACAGCGCAGTGTGGATGGCGTGCGGAAGAAACGCTACAAAGTCGACGGAAGATACGCAAGTGATCTATGTCACTTGTGTATCTCCCATCGACTGCCACCGATTCGCAAAGGTAAGTGTAGACTGGGCCCTAGACTGAAAATGAAAAATTTGTGAACCAACTTTAACATTACTTAAAACCACAGAACACTATATTCACAGAGGACTTCACTCAGACATCTGTTGGGTCACAAAATAGCCAAACATGTAATGTCTACAAGCTACCTAAAGTACAGGGGACTTTATGATCTAGAAATAGACAATACAACCACATAGATTCCCCATTGTGTCTCCATTCTTTCTAAGTTCACCCAAACTATTTCACATGCTTCAGTGTCAAGTTATATCTTCCTGACTGATCAAACACTTTTGACATAGTGTATAGTGCCATCCTTTCCTTTTTATTCTCCTTCTCTCTCTTCTGCACAGATTATTTAGTATCCCTCTAGTTAAGAGACTCATCCCATCAGCTTCAGTTACGCCACTAGGTCAAAATTCATCGGCTCACCTGCGTATGTGGAAGCTACACTGTAAACACACATCCTCCCACATATATTCTCAGAGTCCTGACATGGATAGTCTTGTGGCATGGGAGTTCTGTTTCCATTGCATAACTCAATCCTAACACCATCCACCCATTCACCAGGAGAAGCCAGCAGAGGGGATCGTTACAGAATCTGCCTGCTCAACACCATTATTTGTTATCCTAAAGCATGCTGCGCATTCAAACCACCATGCCATCACAAACCCATGCTTTTTACTTTAGGTATTATAGGTTAATAATGTTTATCCTTTAAACACGCAATATCAAATCACATTATTAAGCAGCCTTTGCTGTGTTACATCTTCATAAGAGCAATGTTTCCAGCACATGAGAGTTCAGCATCGTAAACATATTGCCTATGCTGTGAAATTGTAACAAACAGCTTCAGTCCCACGCTTGAATCACCCCCAGGCTCAGGATGTTCTGTTACAAACTCTAGTAGTTCCAGGTACTGGTGAGGTCTTTAAATTATCAGGTTTACAGTAAAACCTCTCTCAAAACCTGCATTTCTCATTTTACATTTCAAAAAAAGACAATTGAGATTATTTGCTCACAAAAAAGGAGAAACTGTTCCCAAAAGCCACTATACAATCAAAGGCTTCAATCAGTTGGTGGAAGGTTTCATCCTCTAAGGAGAAGCGATGTCCAAAAACCACAGCACAAATCACATTTGAGACAGCATGGACAATGGAGACAGAAGGATCCAGAGAGTTCCCTGAAAACAAAGTGATTAGCGTTCACTATTAATACTTCCTATTATTGCTTCTCTATCTAGTGGGGTAGGTAAAAATGGCACACTATCCCCAAAGCCATCTATGCCAGTTACGTTGTGGGAAGAGAGATCAAAATTCAACAACAAAAATACATATAAAGAAATAAAACTACAGCCAGCCAGAAAGCAGCTTGCTCAGAAAAGGGCAAATTGTTCAACAGATCCCAGCCCTCGTGCTCACAGATAGATTCCAATGTACAGTTTGTAAAGTAACTTTTTTTTTTTTTTAAAGATGCATCACAGTATGTCAGACAGAATACAGGGGCATGGAAAAATACACACACGGAAGTCAACCATTCAAGCAGCCAGGAGTAACCTGACCATCGAATAACCCACCCCCTTTTTCTTTGACTCTCCCACAGCTTACTCTAGAACAATAGAATAAACTATAAATAAGAATATTTACCAGTACAATCCATTAGCCAATGGCACAATCAGATCAACATTCCCCCTTTCATTAAAATAGGTTCCAGCGTCCCGTGTCGTGTGTGACCTTTTCCTGAGTGTGTAATTGCTGGTGCATTTCCTATACAGTTTTTGCATACTAGCCAGTATCTAACTTGCTGTCTTGTAAGTTAATATAAATAACTACTGTAAATAAAGCCTATATTTATTTTCTTCTCTTATTACCCCAGTTTGGAGCCAAGCGCTTCCCTCTGGTCAGTACAACCACTGGCATTTGTTTTACATGGGAACTGAGTTGCTCTGGGCTTGAGCTGTTTCTCAGGTCGTGGTTTTGTGGCCTGGGACAAGTCATTTAACTTCCTTCTATCTCAGTTTCCTTAACTTCAGTGAGGTAGGGGATACTGCGACACTTCGTTCATTACTGTTATCTATTTACTCTGAGACCATGGTGATGGGTGCCACAGAGCTGCCGATAAATAAATAACTAATAAATGATACTGAAGAACGGGGACCCTAGCCTCAGTCCTAGTTCCCAACCCTGGGGTTTTATATGTAGCTCTTTTGAGTGCAAAATCTTCATGTTGGTAATAAAATACTCAGCGCTGTCTCTAGACTTGTATTCCACTCCAGTTATTCAATGATATGGCCCCAAGAACTACAGATACTCCATTCTGGAGTAGAGGGAGCCAGCCTGGTCTTACAATTGCACAGGCTAGTTCACATGCTGGAAACATGACAGTAGTTAAAAACCACCTTAGCAGTGACGTACCTTTCATACTCTCAAAGTACGCTACCAGGCGACGGGCCTCCGCTTGTATTCGGTGCTCCAGGCCTTTCTTGCCCAGGCCCAGGTTCCGCAGGGTCATCACCCCAAAGCGCCTCTGCTGCTTCCAGGTGTGACCGCTTGAGAACATAATACCTGAGGCCATTGAGAATCAGTTACCTGCCACACTGATATTTATGAAAAGCAAAATCATGTACACGTGCCTATGATATACTTTCTATCATGAGGAATAAATCTTGCTGTGACATAGAAATGACATGGATTGGAACCATCCCAGAAAAGTCCCCAGCTAAGAAAGTTTTCTTCTTTTTTTTTAACTTTAAACTCGGGATTAAAAAGCTGAGGATAAACGGAGGCTATTCACCAACAGTAATTCTTGTTCTCTGACTGAATTGCCATCCACAGAAACCCAATTTGGGAATGATTACAAAGAATCTTCTGGGGCAGTAGTTGACAGCTAAAGGATACGCACCGTTCCCTTGGAGCCCTACATTCCACATAACAAGGGCACACACAACCAATTCTCTTCCAGTCCCCCAGGTCTTCACTACCCCCAATGCTCTATTTGCAGCTGGGCTCTGAAGCAGAGGGAAGGAGGGTGGGTCAGTGTGAAGGACACACATCCAGAGAATATAAGGTACTGTAGGCAGATAACCCTGTTTTCTCCTTAATGACATCGTCTTCACAGAGCTTCCCAGGAGACATTTATCTAGCAGTGACCTCCTGGGAAGGAGGGTTGAGTAGACCAGCCTGTGCTTTTGACGCATTGTTAAGAGAATAGTGATTAGTAAGAATGTGAAGCAAGCTCCACCCAGAAGCCCTATAGATTTCATATAAAGGCTCTGGTACGTGCCATTGTGGCTGGCGTCTCCAGAGTCAACTGAGCCCTGAGACATTCAGATATAGGCACATCACCTAGTTCAGCACACGAAGGGATATAAATTCTTATCCACATAGATACCCTTTAAGTCAAGGTCATTTGACTTTGAGACTTTTCTGCAGAGGCCACAAATATTCTCTTGGACCTTCTAAATATCTTAATTCTAACACAGAGAAGACGGGTGAGGGAATATCTTTTATTGGACAGACGTCTGTTGATGGAAGGTACAAGCTTTCAAGCGATGCAGACCTCTTCCTCAGGTCTAATTCCAAGACAGGCTTTCCCAACGTCTTCGTAAGATGGACCACCTCCTAATAAGGAGATTGTATCTCTGACATTCAAAATCAAAAATCCATCCCTATGGAAACTAGAGCAGTTGCTTACCTGAACAAATAATCTTAGGAGAGTTTGTAGCTTCTTATAATGCACTTTGGTAACAAGGAGAACTGGCATCATGTGACTAGCCAGGTTTCTGCCGGCCACCAGAAAACCCTCAGCAGGCCACCAAAGGGGTCTTGGAGTTGCAGTCACTGTTAACCAAACTTTGAGCCCATTGCACTCTGGACGCCTCTTGCTGAGGAGTTTTCTTCTTACTGACCAGAACACCTCAGCGAGGAGAATTTTGGGACTGCAGTCCCTGATGGCCCCCCCACCTGATAACATTCCACAAAGACCTGGTGGTTCCAGGGTCTCATTCCAAATTTCTGTTCAACATTGTATCCAACCCTATTTCAGACTATACCACCACCTGTATTTTCCACTAGCCCTATTAGGTAATATTTTAACCAAAGATTCCCTAACTGCAGCCTGTGTAAAGAAATCTCACTGAGTTTCAGGGGTGTAATTACATCCACAGGCAACTGGCAATTAGGGGTGGTGAAACCAAGTTCCAACTTTGATGTTCCAGTCATCAGCCACGAGGATCCCCATTCACTATTGCCCTGCACCTTGTGCCATCACTTACACCAACGCAGGGCGTAAAACACAATCACTCTGATTTGACAGCATTTTGCACCCACTTTGCACAGGTGACTGTAAGTGGTGACACAAGATACAACACAACTCTGAAACAGACCCTATGTTGTGTCTACCAGATGGCTTGTATAGCGCAGAATGCAGCTCAACCTTCTGCTAATGTGGATATCAGGTGGGGCAGGAGCTTCTCCAGTCCCTGGTGGTTGTTTTGCTACAGTGTACCCAAGGGACTCTTGATGGGGCCGTGAGCTACTTCATCCTCACCTAGAGTCTGTCAATGGGCTGCAGGTACTAGACTGTGCTTGCTGGCCTCTGAATGACTGTTTCTGATGAGCCCTTTAGAGAAAGAGAACGGAGCCCCTTCTGGACCCGCAGTCAGAGAGGGGAGAGTGAGGGAGTCAAATTTAGCAGCTTACCTAGGGGGGTTGCCAGTCTCATGATCTTTGGCGTTTCCAGAAAAGTTTATCTTGATTTCATGATTACTAGCATCCATCATGTGAATTTTGCCCTTGTTCAAAATGGCTGCCATTTCCCATTACTTTAAAAAGGCAGCTACAAGGAATGTTACATTCAGTCCTGATGGCAGCCGTTTCTCTCTATCCTGTACACGTGGAAGTAAGCTCATCCCTCGTAAAGAAAATCGCTATCCCCCTTCGTTTCCAGTGTGGCCATGAGGGAAGATAGCCGTCTTGCCCATGCAGGAACAGGAAATGGTGAGGAGACGAGGGACTGTGTGAGATAGGAGAGGGACTTGGGAAATGTATATGTACTGGAAGGAGAAGGAGGCAGGTGAATGTGATGGAGAATGAAGGTGTGTGGAGGAGTGGAAAGGCAAGAGGAAGAATTAGGAGAACAACACAACCTAGGGTGCAGGGGAAGATAGAAGAAGGAGAAGACTTACCCTTTCCATTTGCCAAAAGTTTGAAGACCGGGGTCTCCAGCCGTCCAGAAAACTCTTTGGGATGCGTGTTCAGACTGTCCTTCACTGCTTGGAACCCATGCAGCACGACCCCAGGTGTATGTCCCAGCCACAAGGTGAAGACGTTGCCATGAACTTCTGCCATCTGTAGATGGGATCAGGGCCAGAAAAGCACAGGTGAAAAAAACATCACACCAAACAAAGGCGTGAGAAGCTTGCTCTTGTTGCTGAGAAGGACAATTCCGCGTTTCAGTACTGAGGAACGGACCGTCTTTTTCTTCTCTGTTCGCACAGCATAGTTGTATTAATTTAGATTTTATAAAGAGACCCCAAGAATCAAATGTGTTAATGCGACCCTGTCACAGTCCAATATCAAAGAGTTTTAAACAAGATTTGAGGTTTGGCTTACAGAAACCGCAGCCTACTTAATACCGTGGCAAACACTATGAACAACCCTTTCTAACCTTTTATTAAAGATAGAGAAAAAGAAGGAAAAAATAGTTAAAGCATTGGAAATGCAAAGCATTAAGGAAGGCTTTCATTTTAATAACATCCCTTGTTCCCTACCCCTTTAGCAGGAAAAAGATTTTAGGAGACCCCTCCCCCATTTGACAGCCTCTTAGGTGGTATTAAAGATGGCGATTACCATCCTTCTGGGGAAAAGAGAAGTTAGCTGAGATAAACTCAGTTGTTGTTATTTCTGTTGTTAAAATCCAAGTCCATTTCCTAGAAGATAAAACAAGACAAATGTACACATGTGGGGAAAGAAAAAAAAAGCAATGATAGCAAATGTAGCTTCTGTCTCTGGTGTTGACCCTCTCTTGCAACCTTACTGCTGGAAAAAGCACAGGCACGGCACATGGGTTCATCGGCCACACTGAGACCTGGCAAATTTGTACTAATCTCAGGCTGTTTAGAGCATTGCTTTTAACTGTTACTTTGAGCAGAGCCTTAAAGTATTGCAAAATATACATCCTTGGAAAGATAGGCCAGATGCCTATTGGACAGGAGGAAAACAAGGAGAGGGATAGGACAGAGAAGAAGAGATAAGGCAAGGAAGGAAAAGGATGCACAAAGGGGTTGGGGAGAGATGATGAAGTCTGACACCCACAATCAGAGCCTGATTCGGTGGCTGGATTTTCTAAAGAGCTCAGCACATGGGTTGCTCTCTTGAAAATCTGAACCCTTCCCAGTGGTGGATGCTGAGTTCACTTTTCATTTGATATTATGAAAATCTGGCCCCACACGCTCAGTGTGGACAACACCTTTCCCCTCCCAGCTTTATTGCTTTATTTCCCAGCATCCAACATCCAACATTTCCCAGCCACCCAACATCTTGCACTGGTGTGATTTCCTCCCTACAGGTTTCCTGGAATCTGCAGGACGGGCACTCACTTTGATGGGCTTCATAAAGTAAAGGGATCTGGGGGCCATAGTGGACCACAAGCTAAATATGAGTCAACAGTGTAATGCTGTTGCAAAAAAAGTGAACGTGATTCTGGGATGTATTAGCAGGAGTGTTGTAAGAAAGACACGAGTAGTAATTCGTCTGCTCTACTCTGCACGCATTAGGCCTCAACTGGAGTATTGTGTCCAGTTCTGGGTGCCACATTTCAAGAAAGATGTGGACAAATTGGAGAAAGTCCTGAGAAGAGTAACAAAGATGATTAAAAGTCTAGAAAATATGACCTATGAGGCAAGACTGAAAGAACTGGGTTTGTTTAGCCTGGAGAAGAGAAGACTGAGAGGGGACATGCTAACAGCTTTCAAGTACATAAAAGGTTGTTACAAGGAGGAGGGAGAAAAATTGTTCTTCTTAACCTTTGAGGACAGGACAAGAAGCAATGGGCTTAAACTGCAGCAAAGGAGGTTTAGGTTGGACATTAGGAAAAACTTCCTAACTGTCAGGGTGATTAATCACTGGAATAAATTGCCTAAGGAGGTTGTGGAATCTCCATCACTGGAGATTTTTTAGAGCAGGTTAGACAACCATCTGTCAGGGATGGTCTAGATATTACTTAGTCCTGCCATGAGCACAGGGGACTGGACTAGATGACCTCTCAAGGTCCCTTCCAGCCCTATTATTCTATAAAACCGGATGGAGCAGGACTCCTTCACTCCTTATACACCAACCCAGTTTAATTATGGAACAGCAGGTGGCAGATGACCAGATACCATACACCCTTCTAAGCATTTATTTAGTGGGAAGTCTAAAAAATGCCAGTGCTTTAGGGGTCAAATCCAATATATTTGAAAATTTCTACAATATGAAAGTTCCTCTTTAAAAATGTATTCCTCTTCCTCTTCCTGAAGCAGAAATACTGTCCTAAATGTTGTTTAATTCTTATGCACATCAAGGTTTCATATACATTTGACACAATCCATATTTCAAAGTGACAGCACAATCCAAGTTGACTTTCATATCTCCAATATGTAAGATAAAAACTTTCTTTAGCATGTAAAAACACTTTATGCTACCGATAAAGATCACTCATTTTCCCTGTCAGCTTTATTAGTCCATTAGGTTAGTTACCTGGAAATACATACCTTGTTGAGACTGTCATGATCAACTTTAAAGTTCAGCTGCCACAAGCTTCCAAGAATGGGGAATGGGGTTGGTCCTGGAGGAAGTCGTCTACGTGCCCATTGCAACTTCAGAAACTGCACAATCAGGAGAGATGCAACCAGCACTATGAGAGTCTCACATATTGTCAGCATTTTACTGCTGCTTTATGAGGCTACTTTCTGAAAAATATGTTGCAGATATACAAGCTGAATCCTCTTTATCTTGCTTTAAGAGTTCTTCTCTAAAACAGTTAATCCATTAATTAATCCATTTAATATATTAAACTCTGTACATCTCTCTAATCTCCCTCCCTCTCTGTTCTTAGAGTACTAGGATATACACCTTCTAGAGGTATTTAATATATTGTTGTTATGTGTTGGGTTAAACCTCATTGAAACTGTTGGGTGTAACAGCTGCCCTTCACTGGGATAAAAGCTCAGATAAAAACAGTTAAGCTCCTTTGTAGCTGAAACAATAGGAGCCTCCACCCAAAATGTTGGCACAGGTGAGGCACTTTTCCAGAACTTTTAGTGTTCAGTACCAGAGTCCACATGGCCAGTTAGTGTGGGACAGGCTAGACCCCTGTAGATTTACACGCTTACGTGCCATACAGACATGCTATGCTTTTGAGGGGCTATGGAATTTGCCATAGAACTTGAGTCTTTCCCGGCACCAGCCCACCAGAAGAAGTCACTAGTGAGGAAGATAGAAATGGATCACCATGATGGCTGTCAAGACAGCTTCAAGTCTATACGCATAGTGGAAAAGGGGATTCTAATCCTGATCATGACAAAATTATACTGGAAGGCGTTAAGGGCTGCCATCAACCACAGATATGGTTGAAGTCAATAGATGTGCTAAGCGCCTTTCATTCTGGCTAAATCCAGAAACAATTGTATGCCCCCTTTGTTGTCATGGCTGAAGAAGTAAAGACCTCCGCCCAAGGCACTGGCCACAAGCGAGGCATGGGCAGCAGTGTGATTCGAAGTGTTTGCCTGAGGACTGATAGCAAATGGTGGACTGGTGAATTCATTGGTTGGAGCTGTGTGTCCATGTGGGTCAGAGACAGAAAGGGACCAGGAAGCCAAGAGAAAGCTAGCAAGAAGCAGTGACTGCTGCTTATAGTGTCTAATATGATTGTGTGACTTTCACATTCTTCTGCATGCCTCACCTCTTTGTTTTTCTCTCCCTGCTTTCTCTGATGTTTAAACTATACGCTTTTGGGGGCCGGGCTGACTATTTCATTATGGGCCTAATACAAAGGGGTCCTCATCCAGGATTTGTGCGAAGTGCTACTGTAATAAACCACAGTAGGCACTGGGGGGGCAAATGAGGCCCCAGTGGGGCCACCCTTTGCCCCAGCACTTCCTTGAATCCAGAACTGAGCAAAGGAGACTCCCTTCCTCCATCTCCAGGCACTAGGTCCAGGTGGTGTCTTCTCTCACCCTTACTGGTTTAGGAGAAAGCTGCAAAGAGAAGTCAGCCAAAGATTCCAGCCAGGAGGGGCAGAAACAGCCAAAGCAGGGTTCTCTGGAGAACTTTTTTCGGTTTTGCTTTGACTTTGTCTTGTGCTGCTTGGTTGTTTGCTCCAACCCTCACCCCTTCCTCAGTCTCTTCACCTCGATATCACCCCGTTCCTTCACTGTCCCCTCTCTTCCCTTTTGGTGACGCTCTCCAAACTAAACCCACCAAAAAAAAAAAAAAAAGCCTGCAACTAACACAACATTGCTGCCGTCAACTTTTTTGGAAACTGTTCTGCAAATTAGACACCAATTTATGAATATCTTTAGTAGATTCAAAACTACATTTTTCAACTAAAAAAGTTTCACCCAACTCTAACTGTAAGCTCTTTGGGACAGGGCCCATCTTTTTGTTCTGTGTTTATACAGGACCTACCCAAATGGGGTCTTGGTCCATGACCAGGGCTCCTCGGCCTTTCAAATACCAAAAATAATAATAAATCAAAGGTAAAAAACTAATTCTACTCAATTGTTAGCAGTTATTCCATAAATTAAATTGGGTTGGTGTATGAGGTCTGCAGAAGAAAGGCACTGCTCTATCAGTTTTTATGGAGCCCATCAAAATGGGGCATTCTTCTTGTAGATTTTCAGACATTTGTGGGTTGGTGGCTGATGCACAGGAATATAGCTGGGAGGAGGAAAGTTTTGTCCATATTGAGCACACAGAGCCAACTTTGGAAAAGATCTGAGGGCAAGATTTTTCAAGTGCTCAGCAGCTCAGAGCCAGATTTTCAAAAGAGCACCCAACATGCTGAGCTCTTCCGAACATCCCACCACTTGGGTCACTGCCTAGAGGGAAGCCGCGCTTTTCTGAAAATCTGGTTCCAGTTGAGGGTCTTGAGCACGTCTGAAAATGCTGACTTTCAGGTTTATCATCTAAAAAATGTTCCGTGTTTAAAGTTTAACATGGGGATAATAGTCTTTAACTGACTTTTCATCTTCCCACTTCATTTCAAGTCTCCCCTTCCATGACTCGGGCCACCTGTGTCCCTCCCAGGCCTGCCAGTCACCTACTCCAGAGCCCCTGTTTCAAGACCAGGTAGCACAGCTCCATGGCACCCAGTCCCTAACCCACAGTCCTCTCCCCCATCACCATGTCCCCACCTGAACTCCTTCCCCTCTATATTTCTCTCATCCCTCATTCCCCACTCCCAGCAACAGTACTGCCAGTACGCAGAGTTCCAAAAGGAAATGTTACTCACCCGGGCAGTAAGTGTAGTTCTGCAAGACGTGTGCCCCTGCGGGTGCCTCAATGAGCCTCCAAGTCCTTAAGTGGAGATTTCTAGCTATCAGCATTCATTCGGCCCACATGCACCTGATGCCTCCCCGTGGCAGACACCGAGACTATATAGGGGTGGGTGGGCAAACTGCCCTCACTTCCTTCTCTTCTCCGTCATCTCCTAGGGAACAACCAAAGCAGGGGAAAAGGAGGGCAGGCAGTGGAGCACCCAGAGGGGGACACATCCTGAAGGACTACAGTTACTGCACAGGGTAACATTTCCTTCTTCTTCGAGTTGTGTCCCTGTGGGTGGAGATAAAGCTTCTGATGCTGAGCTGGGAGGGAGAGGATGTGGCTCCACCAGAGCTGCTCAGGGCTGGGGGCTCTGCTGCCTTCAAAACACCAAGGAAAACCTGTAGCACAGCTGCCTCTATCAATAGAAGGGGGAAAACACAGGCCGCTCGGGGTGACATCCCTGAGCTGAAAGTGCTTTCTCAAGAGATTATGAAAGCTCCCTCCATAGTTAGCCTGAAACTACAAAACTTAGGACCAGAAGTGTTGGCAACAGTGGAAATTTCAGGGACATCCAGTTCTCTGGTGAGAAGGGTGGAGGGGGGGTTGAAATTTTGGCTTCAAATAGGAAGCTGGCTTCAAATTTACAGCTCTGAAAACTCAGCCTGGGAACTGAAAGTTACATTGGGTTTTTTCCTTTCTACATTTCATCATCATTCAGCAATAACAAAAGATTCTACAGAACAGGAGGTTCCCTCAGTTTCACTTGTGCAACCCTAAAGTGTACAGATTATGCTTTCATTGACACCTCTGCAACTCCCATTGTCTTTAGTGGGTTTGCATGGGTGTAACACCTGGGAGCCTGGCAAATAATTCTGTTTATGATGCACAAACAGAAACGGAATCCAGCTTACTCTCCTCTAGCCATTTAGCTCTGCCTGACTAACAGAAATAAAAAGTAAGTTGATATGGGTCTGATACACACAGGTAGTAAGTGCATTGAGTCAGACGGGCCATCTGACCATTCACTTTAAATTAACAAGATGCTGTTATGTCATCATTAAAAATGGGCACTGGTATCTATTTGTTGTAAAAATGTAAGTATGAAATAACAAAGCAGTGTTAGGAAAATTCCTAGAGACCAAAAGAATGTAGAGGACATTAGAATGTCATTCACGGCTGGTGGAATATCATCCCGATTACTCTCTCAGAAGCAGGAGCAGATCCATCTGCAGAGCGTTAACGTGCTATCACTGATGAAAATGTAGTTTAGGAAACAGAAGTTTCTTCAGGGAAGACATGTTCACTGATGTGAAAGAAGTTACACAGAAAGGCCCGGCCAGCAAGGCTTCATGACATTCATAGGACACTCAGAGGCTGTTTACAAAGAAGGAGGCATCTGTATTAGGCACTAAAACATACAACTGACATAGAACATGGATGGTTAATGGTTGGGTCTAGAATTGTCTAATACCATTCTTAAGCAAAGCCTGTAAAACCCTGTTCACAACATTATGAAACTGGTTTGATTATTAATACTTAGCATTTAGCACTCCTCCTCTGTACATCTCAAAGTGATTCATAACAATGAGTGAGACATCATGGAGCCCCAACACATGCTCAGCCGTTGTATGTGAAGGCATAAATAAATGTGCCCAGTGAATCTTATGATCTAAATGGACAAAAGGCCCACCTGTCAAACCCAGAGCATAGAGCTAGCTGGTAGATTTTCTTCTCTTTCCATTACAGACGTGTTATTACTCACATCATCCATCCAGATGGGTGACTGCTTTGTGGCTCAGAGTAGTTAAGTGAGTTAAAATCACACAGTGAATCAGTAGCATAGCTGGGAACAGAACCCAGATCTTCTGACTCCCTCTCCACTGGACCACAGCCTTCACAATACCTTTATTTTAAAAGATGCTACAGTACGCTGAAGCAATGGTCCCAAACACAGCAGTAATGTTACTATCAGTTGTAGCATTTCAGACCATTATTTGAGAATGTTGTAATATATAGGCTAACCCCATGTTTGAGACCTGCATGAATAGCAGTGTCAGACTACGGGTCAGGAACAAACTTGTAAATTAAATGTAGGTACACAAAAAGTGTTAGTTCACACAACATGGCTTATTAGTCATCGTGTGGACAAGGCCCTAGAGAGATTTTTCAGAATTCAAAGGGTTATGGACTAATTTTACCTAGAAATTCCACTGTCACTATGCCATGAATTTCCATTCAAGAGGTCAACAGTTTAGTTCAAACTGTAACTTTTGGCATTGGCACAGAGTTATTCTAGAACCGATGACACGCATGAACGCTGAAACCATAAGGGGGCTCTCTTTTAACTCTCTAGATGCAAACTGAAAGACGTTCTAAAAGTGCTGGGTAGGAAAGGCTTTCTTTTCTGCCTTCATACCACTCTTGGTCTCTTTCCTTCTTCTTTGGCCTCCTCACACTCCCCCTACTATCCTTTCCCAAGAGTATTAATGGGGAGAAGGAAGCACATTGGCAGACTCCTCTCCTTTGTGCTCCACCTTCTATTGGCTTTTCTATTTCCACACTCCGTATGTACCATAAGGTAGGCACACATGCAAATCCTGGAGCAAAATTGCTGGGTGATATCACATAAAAGAGTAAAGGAGGCTGCCCCTCAGAGGGACCTCAGCATGGGTTGTGGGACACCTCTACAGTAAGTTGTTTGGGCGGGACCCTATGTAGGAGTTTTCCTGCCAACTGGAGTTGGAGATTAGTATGGATCTTGTGAGGTAAGTACACAGGGACACCCTTGTATACACAGTGTGCAGCCCTGAGATCACAAAATTGCAATAACTTCATTTACGTTTGGGAGGGGGAAGGAGTGGAGAAAGGGGAAAAACTTGCCACAGGTTTGAAATGAAGTTAACAGATTTTCCTCAGACAGAGATAATGGGACATAATTCAAGACTGAAAGATGCAATATGCTACATATTTGGCACTCTAATTTCTCTTAATCCATCTGGAAATTGAATACAATAAAACAAAAACCCACAGCTGAAAGGCATAATCACACCTGTAACTCAGACATTTGTTTGACATTTAAATAAATTCAGTGCAGTTCATACTTTAGTCTGTTTTAATGCATTATTGGCACTAACTTGTTGGATCCAATAGCATGTACACAATGTGCTCAGAGTCTGATTCAGTAACCTTGATTATGCTGAAGAGACAGAAGTCTGGAAACTGTAGCTGGCATAGTGAAACAACAGCTTAAATGAGATATAACAACATATGGTTATTAACAGGGAGTATACAAGAGCTTAGTTGTGCTGAATTCTACACAGACAGTCAGAGTCATTCCTCAGATGCCGAAGAAACATTCATTATTAACTTACTTTCAAAGGTGTAAAAAACAATTAATAAAAAAGAGACCTTATCAAGAAGCTATACAAGTTGGAAGATTTGATCTTCAGCAGGCAAGTAACAGGGAAAGAAAGGCAGCCATTTTATAGCCAGTGCAACATAAACTGAATGAAAAGATTGTATTTAAGGTCCAGTTCTGATGAACTGTACACACCACAAACAAATAAATAATTCTAGGAAACGCTGCATGTCTGAGAGTGGCCAAAAACACCCAACCAAACAAAGTGGTCCATGCCAAGTCTGTTAGCAGATTTGATCATCCTAGCCAGCTGCTGTGACCTGCCTCTTCCTGGGTACACGTCTTATTCAACACTAGTGTTGTTGCCAGTACAGCCTTTTTTACCCCAATCATCTTTTCAGGACACTTGCCTGTGAATATCGAGTGACCCTGGCTACTTCTCTTAACTTTATTTCAAGGGCCCTGCAGATCTCTATAAAGCCTACCAACCGACTACACTTCTCACTTTTGCTGGGTTTAAATAAACATCTAGTGTTTTGTCAATTGGACTAAACCTAACAATAACATTCAGTAACCTTCCTACTTCTTACTCCAACAGGGACAACCTATTCCTATAAGGACTCAGCCCTACTTCCCCTCATGACTTCAGTCTAGCCTCTGACTCCCTCTGGGATCCTTCTCCTTCTTCTCACAGCAGCCAACAATCCTACAAACTCAAACTCTCCAAGTCCCAAGTGGGCAAACTGGGTGGAGCTTCCTAGAAGTCCAGGTCAGTAGGTCTTTGTGCACCCGGTGCCATATGTTCTTTTTGGTCTTCATCCTACAACATAACCTATCATACAATTTTGTTTAACATTTTATCCTATGACAACATCTATCAAAGGATTTTCAAACCAGCATAGTTTTCTCCACCCCTATTCATGGCCCAGCTGCATCCATTTGCTTCTGCCCTTCTAAGCCAGCAAACTCTGTAGGTCCTATGGTGCTCAGAGATCGATCAATCAGGTTTACTAGTGGTTTGACTTCAGCCAATAGAATACCAATCTTGCTACTCCACCAGGAATGGGTTAGGAAGGATGCTAGGGTTGAACTTCTGGCCCCATGAAACACAGTGGGAGTTCTGCAATTCACATCAGTGGAGCCAGGATTTCACTCTAGGAATGCCAGGCCTGAGGTAGGCGTTTTAGTTATTTTGAATTGTGCATTTCTCCAACCCCAAGCTTTCTACATTGTGAACAGATTCTTTATTGTAGTTTTGCCCATTTGCACTGCTTTGGGATGCCCAGTACCAAAATGCTCCATTCAACAGAATCATTTTATACTCTTACTGTTTACAGGCTCCCTTCAAAGTGGCTTCAGTTTAATTTCATATTTTATCTTCAAACTATTTTCCTTATATGTTCAGTTATATTATCTGGTTTTGGTTTGTTTGCTGTTTTAAATAAGGTATTAATTAACCTTATACAGTATCTTGTGGGCACCTTCCCTACGATTTGCAATTACAGCAATCATTTTACAGAAAAATAATATGATAAAGGCAATCTATTCTTAGCTGGTCTTAATGTATTCTAGCTGCTGGAAACAAAGAGAAACGTCACCACTATATGAGAGTTCAGGCACCCATAAATCACAGTTTGAGAGTCAATAGCATGTAGCTTTGGTATCCATCCTAAATAGGAGGGTTTCTCACTGAAAAGAGAGATAGGTCACCATGGGAGATCACAGAATAGTGTGGGCGTGGTTTGGCTAACTGAAATAGATCATCTATTTCAAAGTTTACTAAAAATGCCTTAGTTTGGCAAGTGTAGAGTGTATCAAAGAGAAGAAACAATAGAGAGCGAGAAAGAGATGGCTGGAAGGGCAAATGTTCTTAGCAAAGAACTGGAATGTAACAGAAAGTGAGCTCATTGTATGCAGCTCCAAAACGATTTTTAGAGCAATACTGCCATAGGCAGACAGAAAATTGATAAAAGCTGCACATTGAGATGCTGGGGATAATGGAGCTTTCAGTCGCTCTGATTGTTTCTTTCCTGATTGTGCAGTTTCTGAAGCTGCAATGGACATGTAGCCGGCTTCCTCCTGGACCAACTCCCCTACCCATTATTGGCAATTTATGGCTGTTGGACTTTAAACTTCACCGAGAGAATCTTGTCAAGGTATTTATTTTTGCAGAATTCTGTACTTGACTGAAGTAGAGAGGGTTGGAATTGTTTGGATGGATTTAAAAGTGGTACTGCAAAGGAGTTACCTAATCAATTGTCAGATATTCTCCAACCTGACTTAATTATTACCCAAACACAAGCAACATGGGGAATGGCAAAAAAATAGCCACATTACATTGCTATTTTTCACCTTTGATCTTGCTGTTCTCTCTCTCTCTCTCTCACTCAGCTATAAGGCTGTCCAAATATGTATATTTATAATGTACAGACTCTATTACCACAAGTCCAGTGTGCGAATGGCAAGAAGAGCCTGATTTAAAACCTATTGATATCCATGGGACTCTTTCCATTGCCTTTACTGGATTTTGGCTCAGGCCCTATGTTTCCAAAGCTGTTCCAAGACTATTTAGATATCCTGTTTACTAGAGGTTGAACAGCTTGTCACTTCTCTGGTATTTCTTCCTGACTGCAAGTAGCACTGGGTAACAGATACAGAAAACTCAGCCCACTTCTAAAAAGCGACTCATTACATTCTACTGATGTTTTGGATTCACTCTCTGCGATAGATAGATAGATAGATAGATAGATAGATAGATAGATAGAGAGAGAGAGAGAGAGAGAGAAAGAGAGATAGAGAAAGAGAGATTACAGGTGTCTCATTCTATAAGGCACCTATGGCAGGACTTCCCTTGTAGGAGGCACTGTAATATATTGGCATTAATATCAATGGAATGACTCCAGGCTGTAAGAACTTTGATCTCCATAACATGGTCAACTGTACACTCAAAACCAGCTGGATTTTATTTATTCATAAAAACAAAATTTTGCAATACTCCCAGACAATTGGTTTTAATATGGAGCAGGAAAAACTGTACTCCTGTTTTGCTGAAGTGCCAGGCTCTTGATAAATAGTTTAAATAATTGCAATAGTAAGAAATCCACTTCAAACTCTCTTTCAGGAGAAAATACAAGACTAATCTGAGAGAAGGCAATGAGAAGAAATATAAGAAAAATCACAACAAAGTGATAAGAAAAAAAAGAAATGTACAGTGCAAAAATAGTTCTTTGCCTACGCTGACAGTACGAGAAGGAAACACGTTCAATAATTCTCAGTAAATGAAAGCAAAAGAAAAAAGCAAATACAAAAAACCACCACCAAAAATAGTGTGTGTCTGTTTATTCACTTTGACTTTGAGCTGATATTTTAGTAGGTGGTCTTTGGTTCTCCTTCTGTAGTGTTTTTCCTTCCTGTTGAGTGATGTTCTAATGCTTAATATCCATGTTGCCTAAGATAGAGAGGGATTGGCCTTCCACACCCAAACTGTGTTACAGTAGGAGGCTAAATTCTGTTGTAAACTCTAATCCAATTCTGTCAGAGGCAAATGGGTTTAGTCATAGTTATGGAGAACACCCAAAAGAACACTTTTAACAGATCTGCTGGTTGCTTTTCATTTTTTTGACTTATGGTTATAAACTCTCCAGTTAACCAACATATATGGAAACATCTATACAGTGTGGATGGGTCAGACGCCTGTGATTGTACTGAATGGATACAAAGCAGTAAAAGATGGCCTTGTAACTCATTCAGAAGAGATTTCTGGACGGCCTCTCACACCCTTCTATAGGGATATGATGGGAGAAAAAGGTAAAAGATATTACTCTTTAGCAAGAAATAATATTGAAGTATAAAAGGTGGCACTGTAAGGAAGAAAGAGAGCTCTTCCCAGAGGACTGTCTCACTATGTGATAATTACACAGCTGGATAATGGGCTGCATGCAGAATTGGAAAACAAAGAAAAAAAAAGCCAAATCTTGTACTATTTATTCACACAACAATCATTGGTTCTATTTTTTTTCTTTCCAAAGGATTCAAAGAAAGATTTGCCTATTAAGTAGGCCTTAATTTGGCTTAATTTTAAAGAGACAATGTCTCCACATACAGAACACCCACAACTGACACATATTCGAAGGTTTGCTTGCAGAATTAAGCACATTAGACACATCAGTAGATGCGTTATTCTATTCTCTCCAAAAGCTGTCACCGTGGAGTTTCTGGGGAAAGGTCTCTAAAAAGATATCCAGTTATAGTAATGGTGTTAGAAACACAAGTTATGGATCACAGCTCAAAATCTGTATAGTATGTTATTGTTTCCTCTTGTTCGAAAAATGAATCTTGATTTAAATTTACCTTCTGATATAAAAGGGTTCCCTTCCTAGCAAGAGTATAACCATGTGTTTATCGTCCTCAGGCATTTTCCTGACAAGTGGTCACACCTGGAAGCAGCAGAGACGCTTTGGCATGACGTTTCTGAAGAGCCTGGGCCTGGGTAAGAAAAACCTGGAGCACCGAATACAAGAGGAGAGCAGACACCTGGTGGAGGTCTTTGCGAGTAAGAAAGGTAAGTTCTTTGAAAGATTGCAATTTAGAGCTGTTCCCTGTATACAAGTCAGGCTGTGGGAGCAAAAACAAGTCCGAGAGCACTTCTGTTCATGAATGATCCAGAGATAATACTTCATGTTGGTCAGACTGTTAGGGGTTTCTTAACTGCTTCAGGGAACAAAACACCTTAAAAGGGGTGCTCAGTTTTGAGTGCACAGATTGACATTTAACATTGTTTTTTTAAATAAATACACTGAAACTAATTTTTATTTCTCGTATCAGTGACCTAAAGATAACACGGGGAGCTGGAACAACACCTATATTTAAGTTACCTAACACTTTCCATTATAAAAGATTCTTATGTTACTGTTGCACAAAACATAACTTTTTTTTCCCCCATTTTCTTTAAAAAAAGAAACACCTAGGAATTACACACAGAAAACCATGTTAAAATCACATTATTTAGATTGCAAAGTCAAACACTTGAAAGTTAGGAAATGCCAGAATGAAGGTTGCTGTTGCAACCTGAGTTCTGCTCTCTTGTACAAATTCATTACGATAGCCTTTAATTACCTGATCATATACTCCCCTACTCCCATCCCTAGGACTTCTGCGTCATTCGTTACTTTATTCAGTCTGGATGCACAAAACAGCGAAATTAACCCTGTCCAGTCAACTTTTAATGGAGCATTTTCTAACTTTTGAGTGCTACACTTTGCAACCTAAACATTATTGTAATGCAGTTTTGTAGTGTGATATCAATTTAAATTGAGACAAGGTATATATGATAATATACCTTACATTTAAAGGATTGCTTTGCAAATGTGAATACTTGGAAATATTCTGTTAAGGCCTCAATCCAACTCCCACTGTAATCGCTCAGTTTTTCCGTCTCCTTTAATGGGAGGTGGATCAGGCCTTAAAAAAGCAGTGATGTAACAATCGTTTAATTTTACAAACATACTTTTGACCCAGAGGAAAGCCTTGAGCTGAACCATGCTTGTCAATATACTCTCTGAAAAAAAATTAACTTACATTTTAAACTGCACCTGAAGTCCTGTGGTGACGGAACATTTTAAACCTTGGAAGAAACAAACTTTGGCAGTAAAAAGGGAAAATTTAAAATTCTGCCTTGAAACTGAGGACCAATACTCCTGTTCCAATGCATGGCACAGAGGGGAGCAAAAATGCAATCTTCCACACAAAACAGGCCACAGACCAGTCAGGGGAAGGTAGATTCAAGGTTTGTTTCCTCCAAACATATAGTTAGTAGCGTCCTTCCATATAGTTAAGGACAAAGACTAACAAAAATACAATTCAAAAATTCCTTTTTCTAAAAGAACTGAAGGAAGTCCTCACCATATTCTAGTCCTTCCATTTAGTTTACATTCAACAGAATTCACTCCTTTGTAAAATTTGTCACTTATCTAAAAGTAGTTCAATCCCTTTTATATTGTACAGCTGCTAACACCATTGTGCAGAGGTTCTTTAATGTCCTTTATTAACACTCCTCACCATAGTTCATTCAGTGGGTCTAACTAACTCCTGCTGTATTTACAGGGAAACCCTTTGATCCCCACAACCCCATTGTCCATGCTGTCGCAAATGTGATTTGCACAGTGGTTTTTGGTCATCGCTTCTCCTGTGAGGATGATTCCTTCAACAGACTCATCAAAGCCATCTATTTTGTGATCTACTTCCAGGCTACTATCTGGGGCAGGGTGAGCATTCAGTTTTTCCATTTCTTGTCACTGTAAAGTTTATCTGTGCTTCCTGAATGGTTACTGTATATACATACTACAGACAGATGGACATCTCCCACAGGACATAATTTCAAAAAGTAAAGTAATAAATACGCACTTCATAGATCTCATATCTTATTTATAGGACACATCAGCAGATCATATGGACCACATTTGAGTTATTATTACAAATCATTACTACTTTTGGCAGTAGATTCCCATGATTTCATCTAGATTTAATGTGTTTCAAAATTAAGAAATGTTTACATATACCTGAGAGTCTTGAACCAGATTTCTAAATGCTAGCATTAAACCTAACACAAACACTCGATCTTGGAATACTGATTTTGTACTTGGAAACCGAGACATGAAAATTCAGTTAATAAAATCCAAAATTTTGTTATTTTGAGCAGGTTTCTGAACAGTCATGTTCAAGATCTGATCTACAAATCCTAAATTTATATTCTATACTGCAGTCTCGCTCTCAGAATTTAGATTTAAACATGGGTTTGTCTAAAAATTTTTAATTAATCTGAATGTATATTCCGTTTGGATAGTGCTTTTTCTTTTCTTTTTAAGGCCAGAAGGGGCCATCAAAATCATCTAATTTGACTTCCTGTATAACATAAGCCAGAGAATTTCATCATGACTAAAACATATTTTAAAACATATCTGAAGTTTTTCTATTTTCTGGCATTCTAGTATTCACTGATGGTATTTTTGGGTACCTTGAGGCCTTCAAGTAGGGGTGCCTTAGAAAGTAAAACATGAATGTAAGTGAACTCAGTGACAGTAAAAGTTGCTCTATTGACATCCCTAGAGACTGAAATCCTCTGTCCATAGAAGAATCACAGCATAAGCAACATAAAACAAAGCTTCCCACAAATGACTCCCTCACAATGCATCTCATCTCTTCTCTGTTTCAGAGGGAACATACCTAGGAATGAGAGTTTAGCTTCCATATCCTCTCAGTCCTCCATCTATTTAGTGAGGAGGTTAAACATAGTTTTATAGTATAGGCACTGGACCTGCTCCTTAAAAACTAGACTCTGGACACTACCCTCAGGTCACTATACATAAGTCACTGAGCAGATGTCATCTCTCCACAACTTCTGGTCAACACACTCCCTGGCCTGGGCTCATGGTGTCCCTGGATTCGGCTACACTGCAATAAAACAGCCGCAGCTGGTCTGCAGCTGACTCAGGCACGCGGGGCTCAGGCCAATAAAATTGCCGTGTAGATGTTCAGGCTGGAGCCTGGGCTCTAGAACCCCATGAGAGGGGAGAGTCCCTGAGTCCATGCTCCAGTCTGACCCTGAACATCTGCACTGCCATTTTATAACCCAGCTGCTGAGCCCAGTGAGCACAAGTCAGCTGACAGTGGTCAGACCAGGGTGTTTTATTGCAGTGTAGACATAATGTATAAGACAGTCTAAGGCTCCAGGACAAGGACCATGCTCCTCTGGCACAGTGGAATGCTCAACAATAAGAGTAAAGCACCTTGAACTTTCTTTGGGGGTGATCCGAGACTGCGGAATGAATTCCCCCAGCCACTAAGGATCATGATAAACCTCACCACTTTCCACTCCTAATGCAAGGTGCATTTCTTTAACCTCACCTTCTCTTACCTAAACACAGAGCAACAGGTATATTTATATAAAAAATCCACCCTATGAAACAAGACATTCCACTGCACACACTTCTCCCTCTGAGGAGAGGATGAGGTAACAACGTGATTGATGCGTAGACCCATTGCTTAATGAACACCAGAAAGCACTCAGATATTACCATGATGAGCCCAGTATAAAAATCTATATAGAACAGAACATCAGTTAGGCCCATATCACAACTGACCACTTACAACAGACGTTAGAGGTTTCATATCCCTGCTAGAATTGCAAGCCCCCTAGTTCCCTCAAGTTTTGTTTAAGTTTTCATGACATTTTAAATTCACTCAGGTTCACTTGATTATATCAAAGAACTTACATCATCTCCCCTATGTTTTACTATAGATGTATGATGCTTTCCCATGGTTGATGCATCATCTCCCAGGACCTCATCAGAAAGTATTTGTGTACAATGATTTTATGCATAATTTAGTTAAGAATGAGGTCCGAACTCATGAAGAGAGATGGAAAGCAGAGGATCCACAGGATCTCATTGACTTCTACCTGGCTCAGATAGCAAAAGTAAGTGCCTGTACTTTCTATACTAGTTGCTCCTGAACCTCACTGGCCAATTCAGAGACAGTTTGCTAAAGAGTTTTATAGATTAATATTTTGAATCTTCCTGTAATGTGGGACTTCAGAAGTGTTTGTTTTTTGGGTTTTCCCACTCCCCCATTTGTTGGACATTTCATGAGATATTTTCATCAAGCAACACAGTAACAGGGTCAGTGACTCCCATGTGCCCCTTTGTGCTTAGGTGTGGTGCTGCAGCACCCTGCCTCAGTTTCCCCTCTTTGTTCCTCAAACTCTAAAGAAACTTTCAAAAGTCCAGTAGCAGCACTTCTTTGAGCTGATTTTAACAACATAATGCTCCAAAACAAACACAAAAATTCTTCCACTCAGCCTTAAGCTGGGCAGAGACCCTGTTCATGGAGGTATTGTCTCTTCCTCTGTTTTCTAAGCCACTGGAGAAGACATAAGACCTGGCCCCCTTCTTTGTCTCTCCCAAAAAGAAAAAAAACACACCTTCCCAATGGATTTTTCTATCCAGCCCCAATTCCCTTCCTCAGGAACCACTCTCTCCCTGCAGCTTCACTCTGTAACCCTCACCCATTTGATCATCCACGGGCCTCTGTTTTTCTAGCCCCTCCCCCCCCAGAGGTATGGTTTAATCACATGCTTGTGTATTACATGACTTGTGTCATTCTCTCCACCTGGGGAAGCAAATTAGCTGTGTCACAGGTAGGCTGAGACCTATCTCCCATTAGAAGGGCCAGACAACCCGTGAAAAATATTAGTTAGTACCTCCGTAGAACCTTCTGCTTTCAAACCTTGTGAATGTCACCTACAGACCAAAGATGATCCCACCTCCACCTTTAATGAAGATAACATGGTTCAAGCTGTGGTTGATCTTTTGCTGGGAGGGACAGAAACCACAACCACCACCCTGTGCTGGGCACTTCTCTATATGCTGCAATACCCAGATATCCAAGGTGAGTGAATGCACATCAAAGGGATACATTAAAGTTTGCACATCATTACTATACAAATATTAGCTCAGATTATCAGTGTGCTGTGAAATAAAATGACCTGCCAGCAATGAACATCAGTGCTCGGCTGTTAATATCTAACAACAGCTCAGAAAGAAGAATTTAAGCTATGAAATTTCATGAAAGGAAATGGAAATGTGCTGTCTCCCAATCGGCTGCCCAAAATGCAACACCAACAAGAGTTTATATAGGCTATTAGTCTCTCCCCTTCCTACTAAGACAAAGGAAAGGGGAAGTTGCAGGCTAAACGGGCAATTTCAGAAGCATATTTTCTCTAATACTTTCCTCACTGCCAAAGTGGAAACTGAACAGAACATAAAAATTTACCCCATCAGGCATGTTTTATAACTTTCCTAACAAAAGATAAGGTGAATATAATGGGAATATGTCTATGTTCCTCATTTCATTTATTTCTGGAGGCAAGAATATGCAGGCACTTCTGTAAAGATTAATTTGAAAGAGAAGTACCATTGGAGAAATTACCTTGAGCTCTGGGGATGCACGCTCTCTCTCTAAAGATCAACTTCAGACCAATGCAGGGATCAATCCACACTCTAAAGCAACTCATGGCAAAGTTTTCTTATTTTATAAACCCCGGATAGCATACGTTTAGTCAAGGGATACACAGCAAATTAACATGGCTTTGAAAAGAGACAGACATATTGAAAAAAAAAAATCAGAGAAAGGGATGAAAAATATTTATTATAAGTAAAACTAAGTATTTCTTGCAGAGAAAGTCCAGAAAGAGCTAGAGACTGTTCTGGAACCTTCCCAATTAATCCACTATGGGGACCGGAAGAAACTGCCTTACACAAATGCTGTAATTCATGAGATCTTGCGCTACAGCAACATTACTGCTGTAGGGGCCCCTCGACAGTGCATGAAGGATACAACAGTGCTGGGGTTTCCTATTGAAAAGGTACAATAGTATTTTCCAAGTAAATAAACCCTGCTTCCATTTAAGAGCTTTGCATCATTATTATTAAGTATTTACGTTGCACTCATGTCTAGCAATCCTAATCAAGGCTCCGGGCCCCATTGTGATAAGAACTTCGGAAAAATAGCAAAGACCACCATCCCTGTCCCAAAACACTTTCAGTTTCTACATAAAACAGGACACAACAGGTGGACAAAACAGACAAATAGGGTAGAAGTAGGTTGGAAGTAGAAAAGTTAACACAGTTCAGCAGAAAGTCTGGACTTGGCACCTGCCAAACCAATGCCAAGATTTGTAGCATCATGGCAGAGAGTAGGTTTTTTATGGGAGGATAGGATGTTGCGCTCTATGAATTTGACTGGGCATTTTTCCCCACACATACAAGAGGATCATGGGAGAAAGCATGGCGGTGTTAGAGGGAGATGATGATTAGGGTTGGAGGCAAAGCAAAGGCAGGAGCCAACAGATCTTATAGATGAGGGCCTAACTGGTAAAGGGCCTGAGTTGCAAAGACAAGGAGCTTGTGTCTGAAGTGGTGGGGTAGAGAGAGCCAGCAAAGAAATGCAAAGAGATGGCTGATGTAGTTAGAGTGACAAGCCATGAATACAATCCTAGTAGCAGAATTTTCAATACACTTGAGAGGGACAGTGTAGCTGGCATCAAGGCCAGAGAGGACATTACGGGGCTCCGGGCATAAAATGATGAGATTAGATGACAGTCTGGACACAGACCAGGCCAAATCCTGGAAATATTATGTTGGTGGAAAGCAGTCTGGATTTGTGAGTTTGGAGAGAAGGCCAAGTTGAAAATAACATCCGAATTATGGCCTTGCAGTGACCTGGAGGATGGTGCTGCTATCCACAGTGATGTAGGAAATGGAGAAAGGAGGCCAAAACTCAGTTTTGACCATGTTGAATTTAAGGTTCCAGCTGGACATCCATGAAGAAAAGAAGTCTAAAATGTAGAACTGGTTAAAGAGGAACTCAAGGCAGTGGTTAAAGAGTTCTATTTGTGTGGAGGGGAAAAGGAGAGGGGAACTGTAACTGGAGAGGCAAGTGGGTTCAAGGTTCGATTTTTTCATGATAGGGAAGAGAAAAGCATGCATTTATTGTGAAGGGACGACACCTGAAAGGAGTGAGAGGTTAAGAGAAGAGCAAGGAAGAGGGTGAATGGGGTCAAGGGAGATATGGAGGGAGGGTAGGATCAAGTTGCTGGGACAGCTAGAAGGATTAGAGGACGGCAGACAATAATTTTCTCTGTATCAATGACAGAGAAAAAGGAGAGTGTGATAAAAGGAGAGAGCGCAGGAAGAGGGGACGGTAGATAGGATCTTGTCAATTTGCAACAGAACATTTGAGGCTAGTAGTATCAGATGTGACCCTGGTGAACCAAGCCGATATACAGAGAAATGAGGTTAGACAATCTATGAGCCACACAGCTGCTATACAAGGCCATAGCCTTGCTGATGTCAATGAAACTACATTGATTTACAGAAGCTGAGAACCTGGTCCTGTTTTCTCTACATAGCTAACAAAGACTAATTCACAAATAGAAGAGTGTTAAGCTTTGCTTCTTTTTCAGGGCACAATTGTATTACCAAACTTACACTCTGCTGTGTACGATTCTGAGCACTGGGAGACTCCAGGGAAGTTCAACCCGAGTCACTTTCTCGATTCAAATGGCAACTTCGTGAATAATGAAGCATTCTTACCTTTCTCAGCAGGTAAAACATTGACATCTAAATCTGCCTAGTCTGTATATCTTGGGGTAAGAGCTAAGGAAATTGTCAGTTTCTAAAGTAAAAGACATAGATGATATATGACTCAGGTAAAATCATCTTACTAATAAACAACAGGGATTTAGGTCAGGCATTCTAATGTAATAGACACAAAAATATGCATATGTCTAGTATTTCACACCTACACATTACCAAATTGAAGATGCATCCAAACAAGGGAGAAACCAACCTATCTGAGGTACTTATATGCACCTCACAATCTTTAACTGAATCCATGAGGTAGGGAAGTGCTGTTATCCCCATTTTACAGATGCCAAACTGAGTGACAGAGAGAATACATGACAAGCAGGAAGTCAGTTGTGAAGCAGGAAATTTAACCTGGGTTTTCCAAGGCTTAGGGAAATACCATAACTGCTGGACAATCCTTTCTCTGTAGTAGCTAGAGAACACCAGAACTCATTAATATCTTCAGAGGAATAGAACTAGGTAAAGCTTTAGTCAGAATGAGACTCTTCAACAGCAATAGTACACACTACATGGCATGAGAAATACGTATCTAGCCTTTGATTAGATAGACAAAGAAATGGACAAAAAGTAGTAAGGAATAGACAGTTGACCAAAAATTAGCCCTGCAAGTATGCACATCAGATTCCGTGGGAATTAGGTTGGAAACAAAAGCAGCAAGCAGGTCACAGTAATTGGAGATTTAATTGTAAAAATAAATAGAAATACTGACAGAGCAACCAGCCACCCAGACAGAATGTTAATTGGGCAGCAGCAATGTAAAAAAGGATTGCGGGCTCAATGTAGGTGACAGATTAACTATGAATTTACTGTGTCTTGCTGTGGCAATAAAGGCAAATACTATCCTGGAAAGCATATACAGCAGACAGATTAAACAGAGCAAATCTAATTTTCAAAAGTGGCTGCCGAAACTGGGCAGATCCTGCAATCATGTATGTAAACAGGCACGCTCACAACTGCAGAAAACAGTCGAGGCAACCATGTAAAAACTGGGCATGGCAATTTTTCTTTTTTGGTTTACATAGATTACAGCATAGAAAAACAGAAGTGGGTATTCTCGATGTACATTCTGAAAGCACATTGCCAGGGTAAATCATTGTCATTAACTGGAGTTGCACGTTTATCTTCCTATGCACATCTTCAAAATGCTACCCCATGATTTTTTTCCAAAGATAGAAGAGTCTAGTAGATATAAGGTTCCTCAGAACTTAACTCTTAAACTGAAACATTTTGTAACTCACACAGAAAAATGGGGAGGAAGGGTAAGAGACAGAGGGTGAAACTTCATCACTGTAAATATACCATAATAAGAGAGGCTATGCCTATACTTGGAGCTAGGGGTGTGATTTCCAACTCAAGCCAACTTATCAGCTCTGTGTAAACTAGCAGGCTAAAAATAGTGTAGTGGCAGCAGCATGAGTGACAGGTGGAACTGTGGCTCCAAGTACATACTCATCTGAGATGCTAGCTACATACATGGGGCAGCCAGCCCCTCCCACTGGTCCCACCATGGCAGCCACAATTTATTTTTATTGAGCTAAAATGGGCATGTCTCCATGACCTGCCTGTGAATTACATCCCCAGCTCGAAGCATAGACATACCCATGGCGAGATATCTATTCTTTAGCTGAGAGATGCTAGAAAGTATATAGATTATTTCTCCCTGAGGCAGCTTCTCACCTTAGAGTCCATGAGACTCAGAAGAATTTTGTTTGGAAATTCACTTTTCTATAACTCTGTGCAGTCATTTGTAGGAGTAATTCCCTTTCCTTGTTCCTTCTGTAGGGCATCGGGTGTGTTTGGGAGAACAGATGGCAAGAACTGAGCTCTTCATCTTCTTTGCCAACCTTCTGCGGGCATTCACGTTCCAGCTTCCAGAGGGAGTGAAGGAAGTCAATCTAGACTATATTTTAGGGGCTATATTGCAGCCACATCCATATAAGCTCCTTGCTGTTCCACGCTAGTCTGAAATGATCCATAAAGTGGAGACGATTCTGTCAGGGATATTTTTTTTTAAATATACCTCTTGTACTTTATCTTATTACTCTTATTTGATAATTCAATATTGTGACTGGATTGTGATGTTTTAAATTTTAACTTTTAAAAAATAAATGCATTTGCCAAAGTTCGAGAGAACTTCAGTGTACACAAGTGCAAGGTAATACCTATTGGAAAGAATTATCCAAACTATTTCTACACAGTAAAGATTATGATGAATTAGCTGTAGTATTTAAGAAAAGATCCGCACATCATCATGCAGAACTTAAGAGATGCCTGCTCAATGTGCTAATAAGATATTGGACTGTATTACGAGTTAGTCAAAAACAGTATCAAATGAAATGGAGGATTCAGTCCCACCACTGCTGCACAATTGTCCAGATGCAATAAAGATGCATTATTTTAACTGAACTTCAGTGTGCTCCATTCATTCATCTGTTTTCACAAAACCTCTCTTCTCTCCCTCATGGTTCATTTCACACATTTTTCTCCAAAGGCTACTGATGTACTTTGGGTCCCTTTCTCTTTACTCTCTCTGGGAGGACTATTCTCAGTAGTCACGGTAAGCATGTGCACATTTGCAGTATCAGGGCCCCGCATAATCACCTTTCTTTTGAAAATCCCTTTGGACTTGGCAATGTGACATGTCACTTTAGTGTTACTGCTTCTTTTTGTCTGCCTTCTTCTCCTGGTTTCCTCATTAATGTTTATTGTCTCTTTACAAGTTGCTTATGCATCTGTTTTATTATATCAGTCTTGGCATCTTTAGGAACCAACTACTTTTTTCTTAGGAATCCCTCATTTCCTCTTACAACACCATTTTCTTTTGAGAAGTTAGTGGAACATCATTCTATCATTGATAACTTTAAGAAAGGGCACTGAACTTTTGAGAACTGAAGAAATTAGATCAAATTACCACCATTTCTTAAGGCTACCCCTAGATATAGCAGCATTCTATGTAAATTAAGGGTTTGGTACGTTTCGTACTATCTTTTGTTGCATCACCATCCCACTCCATTCAACAAAACACATTGTTCCCTATTGATTTCACTTCTGAAAATGCTCTGTTGTTTCCAACCCAGCTTTAAGCAGCCTAGTTTTTTCAGTTTCTGAAATTTAATTGGAAAAATTGTAAAAGGTTCTGGAGTGTAATTTGAAACTGAAAGTATCATTCTGCATGTGAATCCACCCTAAAATCAACATGAGGCGAACTGGGTCCTCTAGCTCTGCTTTTCAACTCCCACTTAACAGAAACCTGGGGACTCCAAAAGATTGCAAAGCTTGCTACAACACAACTAATAAAGATTAAAGAAACATAAAGAGATTGAAACTATCAATGATATTAATATAAAATCTTTTAAACTCTTTAACATCACCTTACTTTTAGAGAAAATACAGCATCTAAAAAACCACACTTGAGTAAGAAACATTTTTAACAGGAATTAAGAAGAATTTGTTAAAGTACATGGCTTCCTGTAGTAAGGGGAGGTCCCTCAGAAAACAACATTCTGGTTACTAGTAACAAAAATACTGTCTTGTATGGAATTTCAAACCAATAGCTTTGCAAAAGTCATTTCTCCCCTCCCTCCCACGTGTCCACATGGTGCAGGACAAACTCACATAAACACATCTTTTTCACACTTACAGTTTCATGACAAATATTCACAGTTGCAGGGCCTATGATAAAGTGCTCAGTAATAAGACTGGCAGTGAAAGATATAAATCTGGTCTATCCCTATTCCAGTGCACTTTTTTTGGCTCCTATAGTCTTTCCTTCCTGAAAAAGGAACTCCAGTTTCTTTCCCCTACATTCCTCCTTTCCTCCCCTAGTCTCCTGAGGTTGTTCTGTAAACTTGGATATTCTTCACCAAATGTTCTTTCGTTATGTATACATAGGTCACATTTTTTACTGCTTTAATTTTAAAACTGCAGTTTGAGTTAAAACATGTGCACATATGCTTTATCTGTATTTTTGAAAAACTGAGGTATAGCATGAAGTCCAGTTGTACGTTGCTGGTTGTAAAACATATAGAGAGGATGAATGCTCATCAGGATGCATATGGTCAAGGCATTAACTCCATCGAGAGGGCATCAGTTGGCTGGAGGTCAGTCTGAATGGAAAACCACTGGGCTCAGAGTATTTTCTGGTTACTTCATTTCAAATTGAAAATTGCCAGAGGTCAGACTTTTCGAGGTTCTCCACGGTTTGTTATGATGTTGATGTGAGAATTCCAAATTACTTTTTCATCACAGCTGTAAAGGAGACCTGCAAAAAAGAGGGGGAATTGAAGATATGTCATAGATTAAGACCTGTAATTTTGTAACATGTTAACAGTCTCAGGGGAAAAAAAGATTGGCAGATATGCCTTAGCTAGACAGAGAAAAGGAAAATTCAGAGATTAAGGCCAAGTATACACATTCTCTTCCTGTTAAATCAATACACTTAAATAATCTCAAGAAAGTGATGCAAATCCCATCACTTCAGTAATTTGGAACTGGACTGGACAGAACCCTAGGAATATACAATACAGTACACCAGTGGAACCAGCTCTACATCTCTCTCTCTCAGTGCCATTATCCACTTGTCCCAGTGTCTGAGACACACAAGAACCTGAATGAAAAACAATTGGTGGGGTTGGTAGTAAAGGAGAAGGCACTGCATAGTCTCATGGTCCTAGTGGACTCATCACCAAACTTACACAACCAAACAGCACCTGTAACCAAAAATGTTTTGATATTTGACTAACAAGGAGACCCAGCACTGTAAGCCATGTTTCCATCTCCGTCAGGCTAAACTACTGCACTGCTCTCTACCTGGCACAGATCTGGAAGGGCACATCGAAGCTTTGGCTCTTTTAGCGCACATCAGCCCACCTTCTAAGTAAGGCAGACTAACAAAACCGCATCACAAAATAGTCCATGCTCTCCCTGGTCCATGGTTCCCCTTCAAATACCTGAACTGCTTCAAGGTCCTAGTCTTTATAACCTTCAACCAGCTTAGGACTTATTAAACTCAGAGATCAGCTCTTTCTGTATCTTACCCTGAAAGCTGTAATCAATGAGGAGATTGTGGCGGTCATCTCCAAACTGAGGCTCTCAGAGGTTTGAGGCAAGATATTCTCAGGGGAGGGCTACTGGCTGTTTACCCTACCACTGGGCAGAACGGTAGGCCCAAGTCTTACTATCTTTACGGAACAATGTAATGATCATCTCTCTAGACAGTCCATCCCTCAGTAACAACATCCTAGCAACATTTGCTCAAGAGACAGCAAAGAACCACATCTAAGAAAGAAATAAGTAACGAACAAAGAATGGACATAATGCTATTCTTAATTAGTTGTTATAGCTCCTAGATTCTAAAGCAATAGCACCATTAGAAATGTGTATATATGGTCTTTTCCATTTCCTATTTCTGTGAAATACACAAAGGCCAGACTTAGTTATTTGTGTGGTTTTGAGGACAAAGTATAGTCACTGGTCAACACAACCTAGAGCAGGAAAATTAGTAAGCCAACTAATACCTGGTATGGGTGGCTTTTTGTTTGCTTTTTGTGTGTGTGTGCAATTGGCCCTTTTCCCTCTTCGAGGTTTTATCTGGTTGATATTTGTCTTGCCTCATAAGTAAACAGTATTATCAAGAACATTCTCTGATCTAAAATGCAAGAAAGATTTTATTTTAAACAGTTGAAAAATAATGTTTATGGAGATTTTTTCCTTTAAAATAAAAATATCGTTAAGTGCCAGGAACTCAGAACTCATGCTCAATCCTGAAACAACAGTGGGTGCATGTGTAGTGGAGCAAAAAATAATAAAAAAAAAAAATCAGTGAAATGTTAAGCATGTTGCTTTAACTTGGCCAGAACAGCTCAGAGCCCAACATGACTCATCATCATAGCATATTGCGTATTTGTGTGTAAAAGCAAACACAAATGTAAACCTCCAAAGGTGTACAGGGCAATCTCCAGATTTTCCCCTCTCTCATTTCCCCCTTTATTCCTGTATTATTATTGGTTGTAGTATTAATTTCTAAATATTGCAGTAGTGCCTAAAGACCCCAAACCAAATCAGAGCTCATTGGGCGGGAAAAAGGATTTAAAATAGAAGGAAAATGACAAGAGTGATGGATGGCCATACTAAGGGAGAAGAACAGTTAAAATATATATATATATTTTTTTTATATATATATATATTACATGCATACTTTACTAATACTAATAATTTTAAAAACGCAAATGTAGGTGCCAATTACAGCCATAAACCCATCAACATAGACATTAGTTCGCCAGTTTCTCACAGAGGTGGGTATTGAGGAGGGATACAAATGAGCGAGTATGGCTTTATAAATCAGTTCAGAGAAGGGATTCCATGTAGATGAGGCAGTGTGAGAGAAGACAAAGAATTGCATTATAAATGCTACTTTGCAGATTGGGAAATGAAAAGAGAGGTTCCTTGATTTAACCAAGATCAAAGAGTTAGCATCAGAGCAGAATTAGAACTTTCAAATTCCTGTTTCCCAGTCCCTGGCACAGAAGATTAGCTAATTTGCATGTGTTTGCCTCTGACTTCCGATGTACCTCAATCTCACTACCATTAATAAAATCAAATGCCACCTACTTCTTGCAACATTTGTCCAAGGGTCTCCTGGCTCTGAATGCGTTTCCTATTTGAAAAGAAAAATGAAAACAATTACTTCAGCACAAAGCACTAGTAGTTTCCTACTATCTCATCTTCCAGGAGACTCTGCCTGTGTCTCCCAGGGACCTAACCTCCCTACTTCTGCAAACCTTTGATTGCAGCCTCCCATATTGCCTAATCCTGCTTCCTGTAGCTCCTTTCTCTGAGTTCTCTCAGCCCTTTTTGAGGCCCATGTGTTCAGTAGGCTAACAGCTGATCACATTTATCCCACCCTCTCAGATGGTAATTATGGCATAGGTGGAGCCAGCCCCACTTCCCTTAGAGGGTCAGACACTCCAGTCACCCTGTGATAGTGGTACAAAGATGTTATAATAAAAATGGAAACATATTACTATTATAAATGATTGTGTAGTGTTGTCCTATGCTCTGTCACATGTGAATTTAGAAATAGCATAAACCCAAACACATACGTATAGTTTTACCTGTCTATTTTGGTTGTTATGACCACTGTGAAATTGCCTTCAGTATTAGGCAAGTACGTTGAAGGTACAATTACATAATTGCCTGAAGAAAGTCTACACAGTTGACTCACTTCCTGTGAGTAGCAATGAGGTACACAGCTAGCAAGTGGCTTCAAGTGCAGAAAAGAGGAAGAATGCGGTTTCCAACTGCTGTTAGGCACCTGAAGATATTAAAATAATTTCAGATCTCACATCTTTTAAAAAAACCCAGTGTGTTCCATAAATAATCCACCCCTCCAAATACACATCCTATTTCATATAATGACCCATTTGCTCAGGAACACTTATCAGTTGGCAGGAAAAAAAATATTTGGGCAGAAGAGGATTCACACCTGATTATCAAGATTGGGTCTTAATCATCAAACATTCTGAACCATTTACATCTCTGCAAAATGAAAAAAAAATCCACTCACTTTTAAGAAGTGCATAATTTAATAGAGAGTTAGCAAGCTATAGTCTTACTATTAAATAACACCCTCCAGATGTTCAAAAAAATTTGAAATGTTGATTGCTGTATCACTTCTAAACGAGATTATGATAAAGCTTCAGCGGAACGAGAAATCTGGTTGCTATGCATTGTTATAACGTATACTCTACTATACCTGTGAACTAACACAGCTCAAATCTCTACTTGTATTGGCCCAAATGTGATCACTTATAGGCTGCATTTCCATTCTCCACGGTAAGAGGCACCTGAATAAGTGATGGATTTAATTTATTCATGTAAGTGAAACAATCGGACTGTTTCATACCTGGAAAATATGAAACCCTATTGGATGACACTTGCTATTTTGACAGTGCTGGCGAAGGGTAACTTTCACCCTGTGCTCTCCTGTTCCTGCAGAGATGGAGAGGGGAAAGCAGGGATTGGTATGGAAGGAGGGAAAGTTCCTGCTACCTCCAGCACTTTGACCGTTTTTCCAGCATCCCTGCAGCTGCACAGTCTCCCATTCACCTGGCGGGAGTTCTTCACAGAGGGCAGCATCAGTAGTTGGTGGTTTTATCTCACTATCAAATGTAAGACAGAAAGGGAAACTAGTGTACAAAAGGTGAAAAGTTTCCACAATTCCATCCCTAGTGCTCAGTTGTAAAAACACGAACAAATACTAGTAAAGAAATGTGTCAAGAAATGCAAACTCTTGCCAGACTAGCATTCACATTAACACTCAATCCAATGCCAAATCATTGCCACACGTAAATATAAGCAAATCTGAACATTTGTGGAACAAAGAAAATCAAAATTAAATAAAAATTAAGATCTCTACAGCACCATTATTCAGGCCACACTGCAAAATATAAATGTAAAGTATAAGCACAATTAAATATGTATTTAAAAAATAGCAATAGAAAATACAACATGCTGAATTAGAGTTTCTTGATTAAATTTATCTTTTGAATTCCCCAACATTGATGCATATCATTTCTTAACCTTAAGTTGCATGAAATTACATTTTTGCATTTAATTTCCTTATTCCCCCCCAAACAGGACAAGAAGGAAAAGAAAGAAGGAAACATGAAGACAAAGTAGCTCTCAGAGTCGTTCCCCACTGCCGAGAGAGCTCCATTAGACATCTGCCCTGGATGAAGTGGGTACATTACAGAACTGTGCAACATCCCAAACGTACTGATGACTGGAATAACAGTGCAGCAGTAAAATTTTTGTATAAAACACACCAGACCCTGGATGGAATACATTCTTCACAATGTACACACTGCAGAGAACTACACCAGTTCACCTCTGAAAAGAGTGCACTTATTCCAGACATTGGGCTTCTCTTAGGCCAAAAAGGGATTCAGATGGCCACCCCCAGGTATCCTGAGGTACTATAGAAAGGACTTCAGCAGCTCTGAGACCCCATTCACACAGCCAAGGAAAGTGCGCCTTAGACAGCCACACCAATTACATGTTCTCAAAAGACTTATCACCCTTCTTACATGCATCTCTCCTAACCACAATTCAGGTCACACAGCAAGCCATACAGGGCGTAATGCTTTGCATAAACTGCTGGTAGCGTTTTCATGGGGTTTGCTACATCTCTTCCTTTTTGAACATACCTGAGGGAGATTCTCCCTGTAGAGAATACACGAAGCAGAAAGTCCCTCTCTGCATCCTTCAGGAAGGTGCTAGGGACAATAAGGTAATAACCAGGGGCAAGATCACAGCGCAGATGTACTTCTCTGTCATAAGAATGACAAATGGTACCTACAACCGGAGGAGCAGAGAGGGTCTTTGGCAGGTTAAACCGCCTCTTCTCCACCTAGAATAGACACATAATATAGCATAGTATTGTAGGAAAGTTGACAAGATTATAGCAAAGTTAAATGGAGTCAAATATTCAGTCAACAAACCCCAAATCCACCAGAAGTGTGTGCTTTGCCACTTGGCAGACCATGCAGATGGTACGGTTATTATTTCCAAACCTGTCTCGAAGGATCAGACTCAGGATTGCCCTTGTAAGGGTGAGTAATTCAGGGTGGGAGAATGAAAGTTGCTTCCCCCTTCTTGTGCCCTTGAGCAGGTATTGGATAAAATTTCACTGGGGACTGTAGTCCCTTCTTCCACATAGCTTCCCTGTGGAAGTTAATGCCCGAAAGGGTGAGGTAAGTGCAGGGAAATGGTTCACCGCCTCACCCTTGCATCAGCCAATAGAGCAGACCAGACATATAGCACATTACACCACTTCAAAAAGTCACAGAGGATTGCTCTGACATATTCATCCTTGGAATTCCCAAGAAAAGTTCTGACTCCACTAAAATTGCTCTTGCGGATATCAGTTACTAACTAGCCCCGTGCAGATCCAGCATGCCTCACAGCATTCAGGGCAGAATTTTGCCCACAGGAAACCCTGATACACTGTTGTATCAGATTAGATCTGCCCAACAGCCAACATGATCAGACCATGAACTATGGGAGGCTCTCATTTTTCAAAAGATGCTCAAAGTTCAGTGGTGCTGAACCCCCTCATGTTCCACAGCTACGTTTTCAAACAAATACTGTTTTGGAAATCTCATGGAGTCTCAGGGCAAGTAAAGCTCAGCTCAGCACTGACCAGATCCTGGGCTCATTTTGCAAAGCAAGTAACTGTTATTTAAAAAAAAAAAAAATGTGAAAACTGCGTGTTTTAATTTGCTCTCTTCAAAACAAAAACATACCCGGCTGGAGCAATTCAGGCCTTGGTTGAAAACCTGTCTGCCAAGTTTCAGGTGAAAAGGAATGTTTTCAGTGAAGGATAAACATTTTAACTCTTTCACAATATTTTGGGTATAACAACCTGTAATTGAGATTTGTGGAAATTAAAGGAGATTTGAAGAAAAATACTGCTCCTAATTTGAATACAAGAGTTTGGCCTGAGCATCAGTAAAATAAGCCTTCATCCACAACTAACTATGTTCTTGTTTACAAAAGTATTAAGAAGAAAAAAAGCTGTTAGAAGATATTTTCACTGTTCAAATTAAACTTGGAGATGAAATTACATTAATGAACCAAGGGGCACTGGTCACTGTGCAACTGCAAACATAAAAACACATCTCTGGAGTTTGTGAACACCTGATGATAGCTTGAGTATGCAAAACAGAGTTGCACAAAATTGCATATACAAATGAGTAGAATTATTTTCAGCTGCAGTAGGCACTTTTGAAATTAATTTTCTTTTTATGCACCTTGTGTTGCATTCTGGGTACATACATTATTAGACAGAGATTAACAAACTGGAAAGAACCCAGAGAAAAGCAACAAAAATAAATAGGGTGGTGAAAGGACTGACTTATGAGAAAAGATTAAAAGAGATTTTAAAAGATGAATACATATATAAGAGGTGATAATTAAGGGAAGGACATAACAGTCTACAAACATGCAAAGGATGTAGACACCAAGGCAAGAGAGGAACGTCTTAGGATAGTACATGGGGACTGAACTAAGAGAAAAGAGTTGGCATTAAGAAAGGGAAAAATTAGGCAGATTATCAGGAAAACCTTTCTAATACTGAAGCATACCGACTATGGTAGGGGTCAGCAACCTGCGGCTCCGGAGCCACATGCGGCTCTTCATCCGCGGTAAGCTAGGGGCCAAAATGGCTCTTTCGATAGTAAAGGTTGCCGACCCCTGGACTATGGGAACAGTCTCCAAAGAGAAGTAATGGAAGCTTCATTGATCAGAATGTTTAAAAATAAACTGAATAGAGCACTGGTAGATGTGCTATAGGCAACAATCCTGCAATGACCCTGTGAAATAGGAAGGATCATCTAGTACATCTTTTACACTCCTGATGTCTATGAACAATTGACTCATGTCATTGCTGTAGCAAATGAATGACAATGTCAGATGCTCCTGTTTTTCTAGGAACATTTCTTCTTTTCCCAACTAGAAGTTTGAAAATTTGCCCCTGAATTACCTTCCAGACATGCAGTCCCACAGCCTGGTAATTCTTCCCTTGAATGCCTTCAGTCAGAAATGGACCTTCCTCTGCTATGTGAGTCAGATTCCGAATTCTTCCAGCCCAATCAGCACTGCACTTACTGGGTTTCTGCAGAAGAGCAATGCACACCTCACTCTGCTCACATACCCTCAGCCAGAACTTGGGGTTAATAGGGAAGCTGCTGTTGTTACGGCAACCACCTGCAGACTGGCCTTTCACCCAGGATCCACACAGATTCTGAGTATGACTCAGCATTTTCTCTAATAAAGAAAAAAAGGTACCACACATCAGCCATTGGAAACAATTCATTTCTGTGTCTCGGGAGTCCCCAGACTGAAAGCCTTGCTGTGGCAGTGTCACTTTCTCTGAGCTAACATTCATGGCCAAAATATCCCATAGGGTATGAAATCCAAGTCATAATGGGAAGACGAGGAACTTTATCCTTAGAGGTCATATGCAGAACTATTTCTACAAGTCTGAAATCTCAGATTTGACGCCCATTTGGCTCCCCCATAAAACTTTCTTCAGGAAAGGAGTAATCCCCACACCAAGGGCCCAGACATAGCAAGCAATTCTTCAGCCCCTCAAAAAGGCTTAAAAACTCCTGTGCAATCTCCTTCTTTCCTCTCAGCAGCAACAGGCACAGGAAAGGCCTAGAAGTTGGGAAGGAAGAGAGTGAAATACTTTCTGCTTTTAAATACTTTGTGTCAGATACTGCAGCAAACGAGGGCCATAAAATAACCTAGCTAGAGGTCACCTATCTGCAAACATGACTGATGTTATGAACTTTACAGCAAGCATAGGTCAGAATTCCAATGTGCTACTAGATCATCTTGAACTGGAATGAAGGTGTAACTGCAACACCTAAATATCTGAGGGTGGAAGAGGAGGACAATTTGATACATTACTTAATGTGACCTCAATTCAGCAACTATCCATATTCCACAAAGCACTTAAGCATCTCCTTTAAATATAAGCACAAGATTAAATACTTTGGTGATCAGGGATTGATTTACAGATGTGTTTATATGTTTTACCCGATCAGGGCCAAAATGCCTCCTACTGGCCTTTTCCTCAAGTGAGTACAAAATCACAGAAATGCAGGGCAGAAGAGACCACAAGGAGTCATCAAGTCCCACCCCCCCTCACTGAGGCAGGACTAAGTAAACCTGACCCCACCCCCAGGCTTCTGTTCCCCTGATGCTGTTCAGAGGACCCAATTCAGAACTGGATTTTCCTCACGTATGCCAGGGAAGGTGAGGGCTTGTAGATGGCATCAGCAACGTATCTCCCCAGACCTCAGCTACTGCATTGTTTACCGGGCAACCTAGCTTGACAGCTTACACTTACTTCTGTTTTCCCCTTCCCTGCGTGTGAGTTAAGCTCCAGCTCTCATTCAAATTTCCTATTGCCTAGGCTGCAAGGATAGTGCAAGGAGTATGCATTGTACCCATTAGGGCTAGAAATATTTTTTAAAATGAATGATGAGATTTCAGAGCACAATTCTACAGCAAGCAGGCAAGTTCTGAAGCAATCTCACAGCCTCAGAGCACAGCCATTTTCATTTCCAACTCTTAAATGTATTGGCAAATAAGGAAGAGGATTTTTCCAGTAAATCAGAGAAATGTAGAGAAAGCAAAAAGTGAGTAAATTTAGTTTAATTACCAAGCAGGGGCCAGTTCTGTACTGCAACCTCTCCCAGAGTACACACTCTGTATGCTCAATAATTTGTTTTTAAAAGTTTGGGAATCCACAAAGGTCTAGTGCAGGGGTGTCCAATCTTTTAGATTTCCTGGGCCACATTGGAAAAAGACGAGTTGTTTTGGGCCGCACATATAGCTGATGAGGAAAAAAAATGGCACAAATGCTCTACAAGTTAAGCAGATTGCCTTATTATTTGTCTCGACAAAAAAGTAGTCATCTGTCCATTTTACTTTGAACATTGTTTCTTTGAACAATCTTCAATTGTAGTCGCAATTTTATAAAGTTTGTAAGTTTACGATTTTTTGTTGGGCCGCATTCATAACGGACCTGGGCCGCATGCGGCCCGCGGGTTAGACATGCCTGGTCTAGTGCTAAACATGTCTAATTTTGGTTCTTTTTAATTCAAATCAGACTTCCCCATTAAACTAATCTGATTGTTAAAAACAGTCCCTTTGTCCATACCGTACCTGTATAGAGGCTCTGAAGCTGTCCCTCTTCAGTGACTGGAAACCCTATAGTAATCTCATCAAATTCCTTGAAAAATTCCTCCTCCTCAACCCAGAATTCTCCTTCCTGGATCTGGGAAAGTAGTTCTGAAGCAACTACTGGATCCAACTGGCTCCACCCTTGACCACTGCAAATAAAAGCACAGAAGTCAATGTTTAGGCTGTTTGCTCACACTCCCAATAGAGTTCTACAAACATCTTCTATAAACAATTGCTGTTTAGTGAGAAAACAGCAATTTCTCATTTTTCTGTTTTCTTTTTCATTTTACTGTTGCGTTCATCCATACGATGTTTCCTCTACTTAATAATCAAATGGGACTGGAAACAGAAATTATATATAGGCAACCTCTGTGAAGGAAGACCTAGAAACCAGCCAAACCAGAGAGTATGACAGGATTCTGGGACATGCTCCCAGGAAAAATAGCTAGTTTACTTACAATGAATGATGACCAAAGTACTAGTAATTTTGTTTGTTTCTTTAAAAAAAAAAAAAATCAGGTTTTAGAATTTGTGCATGATGGAAAGAGAAAGGGAAAAAACTTCAAACACAAAAAAAGTGGTTCAACAAATAAAATTAAATAGGATTGTTTAGAAGGGTTTTTTGGTGTCTCTTTATGAGACCCTTACCATCAGCGACACACCATTTCCATAGAGCAGTAGCGGTAGAACTTTTAGCATATTGGCTACCAAGTTACTACAAGCTGAAGATCTGAGCCACAACTAATTATTTAGGGTCCTACTAATTGCTGGGCACCTTTAACTCCCTTTAATTTCACTGAGACTGAAAAACATTCTGCACTTCACAGAACGTGGCACTACAGCTTTAAATTCTCTGAGGCAAGGAGTGCGTCTATGTTTTGTGCAGAGTCTAGCACAATACTAATTTTTAAATTAGCCTCTTTTTCTGTATGCAGTGTTGCTGCAGCTGTGTTGGTCTCAGGATATTCGAAAGATGAGGTGAGTGAGGTAATATATTTTACTGGACCAACTTCTGTGACAGAGAAAACCTTTTGAGCTTGCACAGAGCTCTACAGGTCTGGGAAGATATTCAGAATGTCATAGCTAAATACCAGCTACAACAGAGTGTTTAGCATAAGTAGTTAACATGTATTTCAAGGGACCATTCAAGGTGAAGTTGCCCATTAACACCTTTCCAGTGTCACAGGGGGGAGGGAAAAAAAGCTGGGGAGGTTTTAAAAAAAGCTGGGAGTAGGGTAGATAAATGGATTATAGAAAACTACGTATGTCAGTGGTTTTTATCTGTGGTCTGCAGACGCCAGTGCGTCCACAGACTATGTTTAAAGGATCTGCGAAAGATGACTATGAAAATAAAGTTTCAGATCCCAGAAAAGCCATTGTTTTTCTGATCAATCAAAAGTATGTGAATACCCCCACCTATAGGTTAAAACCCAGCAGTGTTGCTGTTACCACCACAGAAGCTCACAGTTTATCACCCTTTTTCATGCTGTGCCAAATGCCATGCAATATTTATAGTTGAATTCTGTTCAGTCAGTTTTCAGTCTAAGACTTCTATAGTAAGGGTCCACGGACCACAGGCTGAATTTCCAAAGAGGTCCAAAACTCCATCTGAAATTTTTTAGGAGTCCACAAATGAAAAGAGGTTAAAAACCACTGATGTAGGTGAAATGAGATAATCACTACACTCAGATGAACTCACACAGAAATATGATAAAAGACAAACACCACTGTCACCTTTTGGTGAACACTTTTCACAAAGTGATCCCTCTATAGCTGACCTCTCAGTCCTCATCCTCAAAGGAAACCTGAACAATCCCTTCAAAAGAAGAGCCTGGCAGCTTAAATTCATACATTTCTATATACTAAAAACAATGGATTGAATACAGACACAGAATTTATGGCTTACTACAACAATCTATAACACACTTAACCCCCTCCACCCCACCTCCCAGCGCCAAAAAACATTTTTCCTATCAATGAAGGATATTTGGAAATCTTGATTACCAGAGCCAAAGGACCAAAAAAAAATTATGACCACACGAAACATGATCCTATCCTGAATTCACAAAATGGTTCCATGAAACAAGGCTATCGTACTCTGCAACTCTCTTCTGATATAGCCTATTAAGAATACTCATCTTTGTAATATACACACACACTTTGTGCTCACACACAATAATTATCTTTGTCTTTATAGAAGTACCTTAAGAAGAGAGTATTCTAAATGAAAACAAGCCACTTACCCTTCCCTCCAGGGTCCTTTCCAACACCGCCTCCCCCAAGGGTTTCGTATCCGTAGCAAGATGATTTCCTTGCCTGAGATTCTGGAGAGATCAAGCATATCTATGACAATAAATGCATGAAATTCTCCCAGTTCACTGGCACCTGTACAGGAAAGATAACCATTGTTAGTAGGTAGAAAACTACCCAGCATTCCTTTCCAAGGAAAGAGGAAGTAAACCTTCCACACTCTGTGAAAAAGATTCACTTTCTACTGAAGAAAGTTGCTACAAGTCCACTGCTCTGTCTATGAACACAATGGATCAACATGAAACCCACACTGTACACAGGTAGTTACTTGTCTCTAGTTTTGAAGAGTGAAGAAAAAAGCTGATCACCAAAATACCTACAAAACATGCCCATTGGTTTTGACTATCCAGAGACTAGTGGTGCTGAAGCACTGCTCTCTCTTTACTTTTTATGGGAAAACACACACACATTGACTTGCCAGTCATGATACATAAACTAGATGCCCTACCTAAACCTGAATAATATCCTTACATTTTAATTTCTCCAGTCTTCAACACAATTATACCATGAGGCACCTGTGGCAGAGTTTAAATTCACAAACTATTAATACAGCTGGATTAATATACTAGAAGACTGCTGCCTGCCACGTCCTCTGAAGCATAAGACATACTCGGCTTTGCCATGTTTAAGACTCTCTGGAATGCTCATATTACCTTGCCTGGAGCTGAGGACTGAGCAGCTTATCACACACCGTTCCTTCAGATTCATCAGTCTTCTAAATGCCATCTTCTCCAAAACTCTACCAGTCCTCTCTCTTTCCATGCTTCTTCCAGGGTCTTTTAGAGTCCATCTCTCAGTTAGGCCTCCAGTCAAATCAACTAAAGCATCTGCTACCTGCCCTGCCCACAACTGCTCATAAGACCCATGCACCCTATAAAACCAAAAAAAAACAGAGGCACATATTTAAAACTTTACTCTTAAAATGAACATCATTTTGCCTTTATTTTAATCACACATATGTGAGCCATTAGTGATTATCTTTCAAAAGTCCTGGAAAACAGGAGAGATTCCAGAAGATTGGAAAAGGGCAAATACAGTGCCAATTTATAAAAAGGCGAATAAGGACAACCCAGGGAATTACAGACCAGTACCTGGAGAAATAATGGAGCAAATAATTAAGCAAACAATTTGCAAACACCTGGAAGATAATCAGGTGATAAGTTAACAGTCAGCATGGATTTAGCAAGAACAAAAATCACATCAAGCCAACCTAATAGTTTATTTGACAGAGTAACAAGCCTTGTGGATGGAGGGATGTCATAGATGTGGTCTATCTTGACTTTAGTAAGGCTTTTGATATGGTCTCATGTGACCTTCTCATGAACAAACTAGGGAACTACTACCTAGATGGAGCTACTATAAGATGGGTGCATAACTGGTTGGAAAACCATTCCCAGAGAGTAATTATTAGAGTTTCACAGTCAAGCTGGAAGGGCATATTGAGTGGGATCCCGCAAGGATCGGTTCGGAATCTGGGTCTATTAAATATTTTCATCAATGATTTAAATAATGACAGGGAGTAGAGTTTCATGACAAGTGGACACTCTTCATTGTAATAGTGCGTTTTGAGGTGAAGGTTGGGCTCCACCAGGGATCAGTGCTAGTCTATTATTATTCATAACTGTGATGGACTTCATAAGTAAGCAAATCCAAATGGAAGGTGGTCCCAAGTTGATGTATGTAGCCCATGTTGCATTAATGGCTGATAGAGAAAGATAGATGAATATGAACATTGAGGGCCAGCATCTAAATCAGGCTTCTGTGCTCAACTACTCTGATGGCTGGTTAGCAGCAAACCAGAATAAGCAGAAAACTGTGTGCAGGGCAAAAGTGGCACAATATAGGTGGTGTGATTTATGACAAACATATGCTACCTAATTAAAAGACTACTTACCAAAGTTCTGTAAAGATGAGCTCTTCAGTACAGATCAGAGAAATGGGTGACCAAAGACAGGCACTTGAGAAGACTTGAATTCATTGAAATGAGATGTTTGAGGGCAGTAAGAGACATGACATTGCTGGAACACATGCAGAATTATGACATCGGGAGTGAAACCAAGGTCTGTAGTATCAGAGAGGAGTTGCAAGAGAGGAAGTTGAGATGGTAGGGGCATGTTTGAAGGATGGATAAGGGAATCTTTTTAAGGAGGCATCTGAGACTAGAGTTCATAGGCTGAGAACAAGAGGATGGCCAAGAAAATGGTTGATGGACTGTGTATGGGAGGACAGAGTAGATACTGAGTGAGCATTGGACCAATAAGCCTGAAAAGAATGATAGGCTACCCGACCGCAGCTAGCTGGGAAAAGGGGAAGAGAAAGAAGACATCCCATTGCCTTATGGAAAGCTTGCTACAATTGCTTTCCTGTACACCTTATCATCGCAGGATTTACATTACTTTTCACAATGCAAAATACAGACAGTAATTTTTCAAAAATAACAACATTTCTAACACACTTCCCCTTAAAATATTCTTTGTTTGCTCCACACAGCCAAACTAGTTTTTCATTCCAGCTGTTTTTTGTGGGGTCAGGGAGGTTGTGTTATTATTTGCAGTGACTGCAAAGCAGAGTGAACGAACACCATAAAAGAGTATTAAGCCAGATTAAAAAAATTTCTGTAAGTAATGGTAAAATAAAAAATAAAATAAAATTTTACCTGGCAAACCCACAGTAAGAAGAAAGTTTAATGTGCCAAAGATGCCTTGGCAAAAACATGTACTTTAACTTCAGCATATCTACAGCTAGCTGAGTAACTTCACCTTAAAAGGCGTTTCTTTTGTCCTCTGTTGCAGGCTAAACAATCCCTTCTCTAAGATCTTATGGCAGTGTGCTGTCTACCTTATCCAAAACATTTTGTCTCTGAATTGCTTTGTTAGTCTACACTGTAGACTAGGCTGAGATAGCATTTTTGCTGCTTGTTTTATAAAACAAGGGCCCCACTGTCAAACATAAAACAACAATCAATAATAATAATATTTCTGGGTCCCTAGCTCCTGACAAAAAAAGCAAATGAGTGAGTGACCATGGATGGTTAGGCAGCAGTACGCAAGACAGAGATATATTCAGGGCCTGAGCATCAGCTAGCATAAACTGGTGTAGATTCATTATTTCAGTGCAGCAATTTATATTTACAATAGCTGAAGATCTGACCCACATCTACTTAATTGCCCCAAATAATTCAGTAGGGAAAACTTTCTTTATTTCGGTTTTACTAAGCTAGGTGACCTGCAGCTAGTAGCTGGCTGTGAACCACTGCAGTCTATCAGCTGCTAGGTCATTATAAAACTCATATTTTTTCCACAATTCCATTCAGTAAGAAAATCTCACCCTATGAGAGGGCGGAACTGTATCTGGGTGATCTAGGATAAACATTGGACCTCTACAAAATTCAATATAGGAAAAACTCTGGCAATTAACTATATTCAATCAAATATAAAGAGCTCAATTCCTAGAAAGGGCTCTGGGAGTCCACAAAGCAGAAATGAAATCCAATCAATCAAACAAAGCACTATGTAGAAGAAGTTATAGTCACTGCTGCAATTTAAATCACCTCCTACAATGAAGTTCACATACTTGGCATAGACCTTTTCCAGCAAGGGAAGCCAAAACACATCTTCTGTCTGACAATGGGAAAAGCAGAGTTTACCCCCAAGGCAAGGCAGGCGATCATCAATGGTTACCTCCACCCAATGTCCAAACTGCCACACATGACAAGTGAAACAGCCTGTGTATGTCTCATCTGTCCAGCTGGGCTGACCTGGAGGGATTACCTAGGAGAAGACAAGACAGTATTAGCAAAATCAAGACAAACAGGGACTTTCTTTTGAGGAAATCACCACTTAAATCATGGGCAATTCCAGCTATTCTACAACATAGCATATACAGAAACAATATGTCATAATATCAAAGATTAAAGACAGAGCATCAGAGTACCATCTTAGAAGTTTCACTGAGTTGAAAGAGGCTAGGAAAAAATGAAAATGTTAATGGAGCATACAAGAGAGTCTGCTAGGACATGAAACAAACAAGAAGCATTTCTATACCTTAGTTAGCAGGTATTTACTCTTCTGCAAAGCAACACAGGCACACAGGAACCAACAATCTCCCAAAATCCCTTGCTTCACCTGAACCTCCTGCATATTGTCTGAGAACAATCGAGGAGTAGAACAAATTTCCTAAAATAAAGCAAACATTAAGGTTAAATCCTGCATGACAGTCTAAGCCACGCAAGTCTATGTTTTGTGGGACCGGATGGCTCAGAAGACTTAACACATAAGGGGTCTTTCACTCCTGTTTGAATCCAATGCAGGTTAGCATTGACTGAAAGTTGTGACTGAGTGATAACTATTCAGTAGGTGACCTGTATGAAATAAGTCTGTTGAGTCTCAGTCCAGATCTTAGTATAAAGATTCCATCATCACTAATAGACGTTACTATCGATCTTCTCAGTGAAGAGACAAGGAGTGAATAAAAGAGAACTAACCCACTCCCTAGTAGTTGTGCAGGTCAGAACTCATAAGTAAGGTTGAGATACATTAGTGGGGTACAAGCTATGAAAGAATTCAGCATCCCTGTACAAAAAAACCTTTGTCCAGCCAAGCAGAACTCAGTTTGCCATTGCTAAGCAAGCTATTGATCTAAACTGAAAAACAACCAGTTAGTCTGATATGACATTGAAAATAAGAAATGGCTTTCCCTTCACTTTCCTTGTAAACATTACAAAGGGCAGAAAATTGAATAAATTAGCCCTCCTGAGTTGCTGCTTTGCTACTTCTCTGCTTGGCTCGCTGAGCCCCACACTGCACTCTGGGAAACAAGCTTATTAATTATTATTTGTTTTACCATGAGGTCTAGGAGCTAGTCATGGACAGGACCCCATTGTGCTAGATGCTGTACAAGCAAAGATAAAGAAAGATAATCCCTGTTGCAAAGAATTTCCAATCTAAATATACAACAAAGAACAACAGCTGGATGTAGAAGATGGGGATACAAGGAAACAATGAGAGACAACAAGCAGTGGTCTCAGCACAGCAGCTGCTTGTCAGGTTTGGGTAGGCAAAGGAAAGCAATTAGGTAGTTTTGCAACTGTTTATGGGGATCTCCTCCCAAGCATGAGGGGCAAGCAGAGGAAAAAGCACAAAGGTGCTAGTTTGAAAATTTAACAAATGGCTATGGGAGGTTGGCATCATTGGCTGACCAGAGTGGGCACTGATATCATAATACCAACTGGGAGATGACTGGAAATGAGGGTGTCAGGCTCTGAAGGCCCATGAAAGTGAAGATAAGTAGCTTATGTTTGATGAGACAGTGAAGGCGGAGCTAGCGGGGTGATTCAAAGAGAGGGTGACATTGTCAGAAAGATGAGCTAGAAGAATAATCTTTGCAGCAGTGTTCTGAATGGATATGAGAGGGTCAAAATAGCATTTGTCAAAGCCAGACAAAAGGATGTTGCTGTAATCAAAATGTGTGATGATCAGAGCCTGCTCTGATCAGAGATGACAAGAGTTTAGCTGTGTGGATAGACAGGAAAGATCGTATCTTAGAGATGTTGTATAGAAAGAATGGGCAAGATTTAAACCTAGCCTGGATGTGAAGACCTACAGAGAGACCTGACCTGAAGATGACAACCAAGTTATGGTCCTGAGTGACATGCAGGATGGTGGTGGTATCCACAGCAACTGAGAAGGGAAAAGCGGGGGGGAAAGGACTTTGGGGGAGGAGACAAAGAACTCTATTTTAGCCATGTTGAGTTTGACCTGATGGCTAGACATCTACAACGAGACCTCAGAGAGACAGGCCGAGATCTTAGTCTGAACAGAAGACGACAGATTTGAAGTAGAAAGGTATATCTGTGAGTCATCGGCAAAGAGATAATAGCTGAATTTGTGTTTGCAGATGATATTATCCAGAGATAAGGTGTAGAGGAAGAAGAAAAGGGAAAATTAAGTAATACTTCGCTTTTGAAGGCCATCCAGTTACCATATTCACCACCAGTGACAGACTGCTGAAGGGAAGAATCACAGATACCAAATTTAGTCAGACTTGCTGGGTAACCACATTTGATACACAGGGTATGGTCTATCTAGGGCTGGTCTAATTGGAGAACTGCAGCATTGCACCCCAAATGAAAAGACTTGAGGCTTGACACCTAAGAGAATGCAATCAAAGTGACTGGAGATGCAGCCATAACATACTACTTTTGTCATCTTTGTATTTCAGAACCACACAAAGAGCTAGAAACAGTGACTGAACACTAAGCCATCCATCCACTCATTAATGAAAAGTCAAATTTTGTTAAACTATTGAGCTATCACATCTCAAAACTCACCTGAGGTCTCAGCCAGGAAATCTCCCCTCTGAACTGTGAGAGTGGGGTGGAATAATTAAAAAAAATAGAGGTGTCTCTCGCTGGAAATGTGGGGTCTTTGTAAAGATCTCCTTTTGTAGCTGACTGCACTGTGTCTCCCAGCATTTTCAACAAAGCAAAGCTTTGTCAGCCACTTCCAAAACTCTCTCTCTCCAACTCAAATCTATAATATAAATTAAAATTATCCAATAACCATAACTTTGGGAATGGGTAAGTGAGGTTGATAAACTCACAAGCAAAAAGTCACTAACCGTTTCCATGTGGTGGCTTGAATCATGTTAGCTGCAATTTTTTTCAGAATCAGCTTTTGGCCCTGAAGAGTCCAATATTGGGAAAAAAAAAACAAAAAAAAAACAAGAACACATCAAATGGTCTGAGTAGTAATCCCAGGGCAGCCGGACACCATCCTCTCATATACATAATCTCACCATTAACTGACAGACCAAGCTAGAGAGAAGTATGAAAGAGAGATAAACCACATTGTGAGTACAGACACCTGCTACTGCTCAGGATACAATCTCACAAGGTGGTTGAGCAAGACCCATTCCCCTCAGCCCTGCCCCATTAATCCCCCTTTCTACACAACCCTAGCCATACACTTCCCCATTTCCCAGACCCTTCCCCATGCCAACCCACACCCCGCCTTCAGTCCCCCTCAGAGCTATTCAGCCATACAAATTCCGCACACAAGACACTTCTTACACAGTGCCCCTCCCGGACCTCTCTCCACTCACTCCCCCCACGCCTGCCCTCCCAGACCTACCCTACCACCCCCACACCTGCCCTCCCAGACTTACCCTACCACCCCCACACCTGCCCTCCCAGACCTACCCTACCACCCCCACACCTGCCCTCCCAGACCTCTCTCCACTCACTCCCCTCACGCCTGCCCTCCCAGACTCTTCATCCACATAACCCCCCCAACACCTGCCCTCCCAGCCCCCCCCAGCCTCCCCAACACACACCCGCCTTCCCCAATACACACCTGCCCTCCCAGACCCCTCACTCCATCCCTCCCAGACTCCTCATTCACATACACACCCACTTGCCTTCCCAGACCCCTCCTGCTCCACAGCCCCCCCACACCTACCCTCCTCCACACAGCCCCCCACCTGCCTTCCCAGCCCCCCCAACCCCCCCACACCTACCCTCCTCCACACAGCCCCCCACCTGCCTTCCC
>ML675649.1:6744262-6785490 GCA_007922155.1 Mesoclemmys tuberculata
CCCTCCTCCACACAGCCCCCCACCTGCCTTCCCAGCCCCCCCACCTCAGAGCGCTCCCAGCCCCGCCACCCAGGGCCCCTGAGCCGAGTCCCGCGCTCTCAGCGGCCATCCCAGGACCACCCCGGAGCCGACCCGTTACCTAGGCAACATTGGGCCCGCTCCGCCCGCTCCCGAAACAGCCGACTGGCCCACCAGCCAATCAGGAGCAAGGAGGAGAGCACGTGACACCACACACCAATTATAACCCTTCTGCGCAGAGACGGCTGATCCCAGCCACACGCCCCTACCCCCCACGAGGAGGGGAAGACTAGCGGTCCCGGCGTGCACTGCGGGCCAGAAAGACTACACCTCCCAGCATGCATTGCCATGGGATTTCACACACACACACGCACACACACGTGGGGTACAGGGCTGCTGAGAGAGCCAGGCCCTGGGCAGGTGTGCCCCAGGCAGAGGGCCAGCCGGGCAAGGAGCCCTTGGGCTAGGCCCAGAAGATCCAGAGGAGGCGGGTCCTAGGTGGGCCCTGGGGGAGGCAGCGTCAGCCCAGGAGACGGCCCCCATCCCCGTCACCCATTGCCCGGGTTCCCACCTCTCCCGGGAGTACGGGCAGCCGACCGCCACCCCCGGGGCCGCGTGGGGACCCGCTCTGGCAACGCCGCCTCCATCGGCCCACGGTGTGCGTCGCCCGCCAGCGTCGCCGAAGCAGACGCCCTGGTGGCCTGGGGGCCCTTCGTTGTGCTGACGAGGCTGCTGTTGTGCGCTAGAAAACGACAGTGGGCCCCGTTAGCCGCAGGGGAGCCAGCGTGACAGCCCAGAATGCTGACTGGGGGAGCCAGCCACCCCGAGTCCCTCCACCACCAGATCCTCTGAAGTCCAACGTGGCCGGCTCTGGTGATTTTTCCCCCGCCAATGATGTGATTTAGGCCTGGGCTGAAGCCAGTCTCGCCCTGGCAAAAGACGCTCCAGTCCTGTAGTTGCTCGGACCCCTCTGGCTGGGGCAGAATAACTTACTGGGGCTTTTGCAGGTTGAGCTGTCTTCCCCTCTTCCTCAAAAACTCGCAGCCATTCTCAGGCCGGAGGGGGGTGGAGAGAGCTAAAAAGTCCACAAGCTATAGCGTCTCCCCCTCCCTTTCCTCTCTGTGATGGGAAAGGGATGCTGCTTTGCTTCTCCTGTCTCCCACTCTACAGCAGTTGGTCTGGGAAGGAACGGGGGGAGCTGAGAGCCCCTAGAAATGCTCCTTCCCCAGCCTGGAAGTAGGGGAGAGGGGACTATGAGAGGAGGTGTATGGCCTGAAAAGGAGCAGAGGTGAGACTAGGGGGGCTGAATTAATGGGGTGGGAGTTGGGATCTTGAAGGGGTGGGCACTTAGGTGGCTGAATAGATAGGGACAGAACTTAAAGGTTGGGGGTGTGAATTGAATAGAATTGAACTGATAGGGACAGATAATTGCTGGGCAAGGGACTGGTAAATGTGAAGGTTTTGGGGGCTGACTAATGATTTATTCTCTCTTAAGGTTGGCAACATTGAGTCCCACACGGATCAATTCTCCGTCAGGACCTTTTCAATATCTACATGTAACATCTAGGTGTACTGGTTAGATGGCATGGACTCAACTGCCAGCAGTATGCAGATGACACACAGAGTTACGGGTCCTTCAACATCACCACACCACCACCACCACCACCAAGATGGCCCAGGGTTTGGATGAGAATCAGCTCATGGTGGAAGGGTGAAGCTGAACCGTGAACAAGGCAGCCAATGAGGAATAGGATAGAAATTACAGCCGAGCTAGATCCAGGACGGATTGAAATGACAGAGGTAAATTCTATAAAAGTAATAAGTTATCATACAATGGAGTTAAACAGCAATAGGCACACTGCAACGATATAAAAACTATAAATCTATACCAATATGAGAAACCAGAACACAGAAATAGGTGAACAAGAACACCCAGCAATGGAAGATGACCCTAACATAACATGCATTACTGAAAAATGGCAGAATAACAATCGGGAAATGAAATACCTGTCCGTAAACTACAGGAAGGATATTGTGACAGAGACAGGGAAGTAACACAGTTCCATAGAATCTAATAAGATAACATTTCTGAATAGAGAGGAGCATACAAATTGTTACAAATTATAAAAATATATTAATAAGGATACATGACCAGCATCCTGGGCAGGAAAGTGATATTGACAGAACAATGTTCAAAGAGATCTAAGAGGCAACTAAGGCTAACAAAATTCCTTCCATGTAAATTGGTCAAGTGACACAAGGCAGCAGGGTTTAAAGGTTGCTTGAAACTGCTTGTTCCACAGCACAAGATAAGTCGGTTCTCAACTGTGTCTGATTTCAGTGGGTCTGACCTGCCATCATGAAGGTTAAAAGCTCCTTCCTGGGCCAAATTTGAATGTAACTAAAATCTTGTCAGCCTTTCCTTTAGGTTGACCTAATGTGTGCCATTGTCTGCAATATAGAGTTGTGCTATGACCATGACCCTTCTGTTGAGATAGGCCGATGGCCTGTGACTTATATTTTATTACAAATGTTTGCACTGTAAAAAAGATAAGCAAAAGACATTGTAGTTTTCAATTCAGCTCACAAGTACTGTAGTGCAATCTCTTGTTTGTGAAAGTGCAATTTACAAATGTAGAATTTTTTTTTTTACATAACTGCACTAAAAACGAAACAATGTAAAACCTTAGAGCCTACAAGTCAAAGCATGAAGGGGGATACAAATGTTTAGCAAATCTGGCATGTCAGTACTTTGCCATGCTGGCTACAACAGTGCCATGTGAACACCTGTTCTCACTTTCAGGTGACATTATAAATAAGAAGTGGGCAGCATTATCTCCCGTAAATGTAAACAGATGTGTTTGTCTTAACAATTGGCTGAACAAGAAATAGGACTTGTCTGAGGTGAATTGAAAAATACTATTTCTTTTGTGATCAATGTACCCTTTGTATTCTGTGTTGTAATTGAAATCAATATATTTGAAAATGTAGAAAAATATCAAAAATGTTTATAATACATTTAAATTGGTATTCTGTTTTAACAGTGCAATTCAAACGGCCATTAATTGCAACTATTTTTTTAATCTAGTTAATTTGTTTTGCATTAATCGCATGCATTAAGAGCAATTAATTGACAGCCCTAATTTTAATCTTATTTCCTAGGATACGATATTGGCCATTGTCTCAGATATGGATACACTCTAATCAGAGTAAATATCTCAATGTTACGTCATTTGCACAGACAAGGTCAAACAATGATGAGGATGAAAGTGTAATAAATGGCTATACAGGAGTGGATACTTCATAACAGGTATTTATACTGACCATTAGTGCATTTTTTACAGCACTGGTGTAAGAATTTCTCAGCCTTACTGTCAGAGCTAATAGAAATATGATTAGCTCTAAAATACAATCACTGCCCTGGTGTCTTTAACGTACAACAAACCCTAACAAAACTGATGATAATATTAGGCTAGATCTTGAACTCTTTATTTAAGGCTAGGCTGTGAATCCCTTACATTAGTGAACATTAAAGTCTTTTGGGACTACCCATGTAAGTAACTGCTCACTGTATCACAAGCTAAAAAGAGGCTGATAAAAACATGGGATGAATTGCTTAAAATCTGATGGTGTGGGCCTGCTTTCAAAGTGGGTGGGACATGACCCACCTAGGCCCACCCGTAGCTACGTCACTCCTACTTCTAGTCAGCAATATGGGCAGGGCAGCCCAGTACAACTCCTGTTCACAACTCCCACAGTGAGAACCCATTAGATAGACTCTGATATAGCAACTGTTAGTCAGAAGTAACCCTAAGGACTGGAGCTGAGAAGAGCCTATGAGAACTGAGGACAATAAAGACATCTTGAAAGGATGAAATTCAATAACGACAAAGGCAGAGTACTCCACTTAGGAAGGAACAATCAGTTGCACACATACAAAATGGGAAATGACTGCCTAGGAAGGAGTCCTGCAGAAAGGGATCTGGCGATCATAGTGGATCTCAAGCTAAATCTGAAGCGCCAGTGTAACGCTGTTGCAAAAAAAGCAAACATTTGCTGACAGGCGGTCAGCGGGAGGAATAGATGCTGAGCTGAAGACCATGCTGTCCACTGAAAGGCAAGCAACACACAAGGTATCCATTGTTCGCTGGCCACATGGACAAAAAGCAATATTACAATGTAAAAAGAACTCCCCTTCATATTCGCAAGGAAATGGCAGACCCGTATACCAATCTCTATCTATTGCAGGGGTCTTAGTGCCATTCCAGCCATGGTAAGTAAGGGGCTGGTGCATCCATTTCTGGGAAATCCCCATAGTACATACTGCATAAGTCCATAGCTCCCCAACCAGCAGGATTGTTGAACCCTCCCCAACCCTCGGTTTTGGAAGAGGTGGTCCAGAGGGGAGGTGTGTGTGGGGGGCGGGGGCGGGGGCGGGTGAAATTCCCCTAACTAAACATGTGGGCACCCTTCTTGGGACCTCTGTGTCCCATCGCTACCACGTGTTGTCTTGTAACTTGTGGTTTACATACCCCAAAAAGCCTCCCATGGCAGAGGGGAGAAAAAAAGATTGTATGGAACATGCACTGCAAATTTGCACCATCTTCCCTAGATGACCATGAGTGATATCAATCTCCTGATGGTAACAGAGGTGGAAAGAGAGAATTTACTGCAAGCATCTGGGTACAGGCCTGGCGCTCATGCTGCTGTGTTCCGCAATGATGCCTACACAATTAATGAGAGTGGCAGGGGAAAGTGCCCTCTGGCAATGGAAGAAATAAAGCTGCTCTCTCCAGAAACCTGCAAAGGATCAGAGAGTACCTAAATGAAAGTTTCCTGGAGATATCCATGGAGGATTCTCAGAGCATCCCTGTGCACTTAAACATTCTTTTCCGGGGGAGCCCCTTGCTTAGGTGAACTAACAGTGAGGAAGCCCATCCCCACCACCACACTCAGGTTTTTTTCCCCACTATGACAAGAAGCTGGCCTGGGGAGAGAACCATAGAAATGAGATTTGCAGTACATACTCACCAGATGTGTCTTCCCCAGCCTCTTGGTCAGTCAGACTGGCCTGCGTGTGGCTGGGCTGTTCTGGGGTTACGAACAACTCCTGGCTTTCAGGGAGAATAGATTCCCTAGTTCCTGGTCCCCATTTTCCTCATCATCATCATCCAAAGTCATCCTCGTTCATCCTGGATTCCCCTGAGGTATCTGCTGCGTGGCAGTACAGTGGTGGGGTCATTGCCGAGAGTCACATGCAGCTCCTCATAAAAGTGGCATGTCTTTGGTGAAGAGCCAGAATAACTGTTCGCCTCCCAAATTTTCTGGTAGGCTTGTCTCAGCTCTTTAACATGGCACTGCTGTGTGTCCCTGCTGTGCCCCTTTTCCAACATGCCATGTGACATCTTCTCGTAAATATCTACATTCCTTTTGCTGGCTCAGAGCTGAGCCAGAACAGAGTCTTCGCCCCACCGACCAATGAGATCCAAGACCTCAGGTTGACTCCAGGCTGAAGCATGTTTGGGGCGTGCAGTCGCCCTGATCAGTTGTGTTGGCAAGCTCTTTCCACAGACCAAACAGGAAATGGGAATTCAAAATTTACTGGGGCATGAGGGGAGGGGCTGTTTCCTATATATGTGGCCACGGGGCAGCAGAGTGCAAATGTGCAGAGCGGGCACAGCAGAGCATTGTGGGATATGTCACAGAGGCCAATTACAGTGATTTACGCTGCGCTCTGCCTATGCTGCCGCTCATTTGACCCATACAATTCAATTTCAGCTCTACGCCACTTAAGGAGATGGTTTTGTTAAATCGAATTGTCCCGCAATTTAAGTTGATGGAACTTGTCCTCTTTTAAATACCTTTGCAAAGACTGCCGCTGCTGTAATGCCCCCAGATCACTCCCATAACATTGACTGTACATGTGTGACCGAGCTGGAATTTCTACTTTTCTGCTAAACTCCATTTGGTTTTGGGGTTTCGTTTGTTTTCATCCACCCCACTCACAAGCGGCTTGCAGGCTTCCTTTTCCATGGCTTTGCCCTACATAGTTACTGCTGATCTGGAACCATGAAGTGAGAGGAACACAGTGGGCATGGGTGTTGGAAGTCCCAGGTAGGAGAGGATGAGCGCAGGCATTTTTTTGAGACCATTACATCAACTTTACAAATATTATCTATATCCCTGTGAGCCAGGGATTGCGTGCTGACTGGTTGGGGAAGGCTACTGAACTCCGTCCAGAAACAAGAATCAGTGGGGTGGGGGAGGTAATGACTACAGATCCTGGGACAGGTAAACAGCTTCAGAGAAGCACCCAGCCCTGGGGTGAATTGCAGACTGGTTCAGACCGGGTTCAAGAGACAAGGAGAGAGATTGTGTTATACAGAGCCAGAGCAGATTGCCTGGGGGCATCCTCATTTTGAGCCAACAAACTGACATGAACTTTACAAGAGGGTGAAATCTCTGCTGAAGGATTGGAAGGATGGGAAACTGGCAGGGTCCCCAAGGGAAAGAAGAGATCTCTGGGGAGTTTAAGTTTGTGTTTAGACCTTTTATTGGTTCATGCTGTGTTTTCTCAGTAATGTGTTTGTCCTAAAAGAAATGTGTCCATATACCCCAGTATAATCCAGCCAAGCACCCCAGACTTTCACTTGGCTGAAGACATTCCAGTAGTAATCTCCATCAGCCATGTAATAGGTGCACTACAGCAGTGAAAAGACAAGCTCCCCTTTGTGGCCAATACATGGACTGCAAAGGCAGGTATATTCCATTGTAACATAACATGCTAATGACTGGCTCCATCAGAGGAAGGACAGCACAGTAAATTTCTTTTTCCCTGCAGAAAGCAAGAGTCCTAGGGCCAACAAATAATCCAGACAATGTTATCTTGGATGCTGAGGCCTCTACAGGTGAAGCTTCAAAGAGAACTGCTCACCTTTTCATGTCAGAGAAAGGTCACCTCTGGGGTCAGAGAGGACATGAAAAGGCTCTTGCAGAAACCCCCCTAGAATGCCTCTTCTGCACCTTACACGTGCATGCCTGAGAGAATTCCTGCACAATTGAAACAAAGTCCATTATTCCAACATGGAGTTGGCTCCTTTTTCCAGCCAGCGAATCAGCAACCTTCCTTTACAACTCAGTGCTTATGACAGCAGCGTGGAATCAGTTCCAGCTATGGACAGCGGCTTCTTTGCATACGTGCCTCGCACGTCATGATGTTTCAGCAGAAAGAGTTGTGCCCAACACAAGCGTGGTTTCAGGGCCAGCAAAAAAGATCTCTGACAGCATAAACCAGGTGCTCTTCAAAGAATGTGCTGTCCTCCGCTCATCCTGCATAGGTTCATAGAGAACACACCAGCCACAGCACCTGAGCAAGCAGCTTGCAAACATCAAAGCCACGGGGAATGGGGACTACTGTGTGGAAGCTTCTACTTTCAACACACCAGAGCTCAGAATGTCCCTCCCACACCAATAATCTCCGTGAGAGCTGCAAGTTGTTAGGGTCACCAAGAAGGGAGAGCAGAAATGGTCACATAGCCCTCTCCCTGCTCACCCATAAAAGTCCAACTAAACTACGTGAAGGAATGGGGAGTAAGCCTTGCATCCAAAGGTGAACAAATGGCTTTCCTGTAAATAAGAATTGCAATAATTCCACCATCTAGCCTTTGCAGAGCACTTTTCATCAACAGATCTATTGAAAGAGCTTCACAAAGGAGGGTCACAATATCATTAGCCCTGTTTTACAGATGGGGAAACTGAGGCACAGAAAGGGGACATGTTTGAATCTCTAAATATTTCCTTTTTCTTTTTTAGTTCTCAGTGAGGTTTCCCCATCCAGATTAGGCTGTTGGTCCACGAGCCAGGATCCTGCATCTAGCGGTTTCCAATATTCAATGCTTCATAAGAAGGCAAAAAATTCCCAATAGGGTTGGGAAAGGAATTATCTTCAGAGGTTGACCCCATGGAGCATGAAACCCCATGGTCACAATTTAATTGGCAAAATATTATTATGCACAAATTACCCTCTTCATTTTAAACCCTGACAGTACACTCAATCTTGCCCTTAATTTTCTCCACAGAAAAGTTACAGGTGGCACTCCCAGCACAGGCAGAAGACCTTCTCAATGTAATCAGCTGTTCCAGTCCTGGCACCTCTAGGGTGAAAGTTCCCCCCTTTACCAGCATGAAATGATCTAGTTCATTCAGCAGTCAATGATATCCGGAGGCTCCTCTGGGCCACCACTCTCTAAATGGAAGCTGATTGCTTCCCTCACAAACCGTTTGATCTCCTCTATTACAGAAAATCCTCTGATGTAGCCCTGGGCCAATTTCCATGAGGAATGGAAAAGTGTTGTACAGCTTCAAAAAAATCCAAGGACATTTAAAAGATAGTATTGATAGAATTACAGTGGTATTTTATTGCAACAAGAACTAGCACCACGTAAGCAGCTGCATACCAGATGTTTATTGAGTTAGAGCGTAAGCTAACATTGCCGAGGCCCGAGAAGAGCTCCGGTTTATTTGGTATGACGTTTCCTCACTACCCACAATAATTCCTGAATGACAAATTGATACTCAGAGGCCTCTATTAGCTGGGCTACCTCCTACTACACTCGTGCAAGATTAGAGTGTTCCACTCCTCGGTCAGGCTGTAGTCAGTCAGTCTGCTTTCAGATCCTGAGTGCCTGGATAATGGAATATGCAGTATTTTTACCAAAATCTCACCATGAGATTTTGGACAACAGAGACAGAGGACAATTCTCATTAAAATAATCTCTCCGTGAGATTTCACAGAAATCAGGGGGAAAACCAATCCCAACCTTGCATTCTTTATTCAGGAAAAATATCTCTTGGTTTTGAGGAATGTTTCCTTTCCACCCATGCACTTATCTCAACTGGATTTTGTAGCCTCCGGCTTAAACAATAGGTTTAATGTTAGCTTTTAAGTGGGATATAGGTATAAGGCAATTATACAAGAAGCCTACAGGCCCAAACCCGTAAAACATTATCTTAAGTATTTAGCATAAGTAAGTTGACCAACAGTGACCCAAAGTCACGAGATGGCGTAAGATGTCATTTTGCTATAAGCTGAAATTCTGAATAAAATGCTCACAGATAACTGGAGGACCAGTTGATATCAGTTTGGGTATTTTAGGATAGAAACATCAGCTGATGCTTAACCACCAGGTTGCTACAGTAACTCACTGACATATGCTAATAAATTTGCGATTATAAATGTACTAACCTGTAGAATAAGGACACCCCAGCATTATTAGGGTGGGAAAGTTAGTTATGGACAAAGGAAGCCGAACACATCTATGAACATTCATGGCAGCCACCACACCCTGTAATAAGGCTACCCATGGCCTAGACTATCAAGACCTCAACCATTGGAATCGTTTGGTATGTCAGAGATAGGATAGGACCCTTGTAGACCACCACCAGTCTCCCTACTCCGAGGTCTTCAAAAAAATGGTGTGAGCATGCCTATGACATGATGCGGGACGTAAAATTAATATCGCATTCCTGTTACATCCTTGTCTGGACCAGAACTCGTGTGTGTTTACTAACCTTGTTAATAAAACTATTGAAAGCTCAGAACATTTTTCTTAAGTGTGACTGTTGCAATCATGCACATCACGGTTTCCAGTTTAACCATAATTCTAACAACTCTGGGCCTGGTATAGGAACTGAAACCTGTCAAAGATCAGAGCGTTAATGTCAGTTGGGGATTATTCAATTATTAATACACAACACATAGATCAGGCAACTATTTCAATCCACTGCAACATAAATGTTATCTATTATATTCGATTGTGGACTTTTCCCTCTCCCAGGCTCTTACCATGTTTTCCAGACAGCCCTGAGGTAGCTCCTAAAATCCAGGTGTGCTGTACATCTTTTCAGAAAACAACAAAACACAGACAACACACCCTGTTTGCTCTTCCATCTGTTTATAACATTCCACCCATTGTCATTCAAAATGGCACAGCATTTTGGTGGGTGCAAAGGACAAAAATCGCCACCCCCCCCATATTAAGATTTGAAAGATGCTCAGCTTGTGCAGAATCTTCATTCTTATTTAGTCTATTTCCCACAAATTACTCCTGCACTCCCCACACAATTGTTTATTTTCCCTCTCTCTCACCCCCCAAGCCACACCTCTTTTCACAGCCATACTCCTTTGTCTTGTTTCCTCTCAAGTTAAAAGTACTAAGGTCTCCGATGTCTGGCAGGGACACAGTAAAGCACACAGGCAGAAAGGCTAGACATGTCACAAAGCTTAGCTTAATTTGATATTTAATCATAAGGCATCAATGTAAATTAAAAAAAATGTCCATCAGGTCACACATACATTCTCCCGCAAAATAAAATGCGATAAGACCGAGGCCCGGTGCTGCAAATGAGGCGAGCGGTCACTGGTTTTAGCCAGGCTGTCACTGCCGGCTGTGGTGTCCAGGATACTCAGTGCCAACAATGGAAGTGGAAAGGTCAATTTGCACACACCAGTGTAACAACGTAGCCATGAATGAAAGGAAAGAGAATTGTACGGAAAACACCATTTTAAGGTTAATCTCATTAAAAAAAGCGAAGAGCGGAGCTTGGAGATGACAAGCTCCCGAATGCTGATGGTACATTTTGGAAACTACTGCAGTACAGTGGAGGCCTGAGCTTATTATTGCTTCATCCCAGTTTGGCCCAGGCCAAGGCTAATGTGAAATCCAAATTCATTTAAGGCCAGATAAATAGATCAATAACAGCACCAAAACCCCCATCAGTACATGGGTGTAAACTGATTTCATTTGGTGGAATTTCTCCCAAGTTTCTTTCCTTGCCTATGCTATGTACATCTTCATAGCAGCGCTAAAACTTCTGGCAGAACAAATAATGTTACATGGAAATCACTTTTTAAATGGGGAGGTCACTGGACCGGGCATGTCAGACATACACCCCACCCGAAAAGGTAGACAGCATTATTTGTAAAACACCCACTCTCTTCCCAAAAAGCCAGCTTCTGACTCAGTTCTCCTTTAGCTGAGACAACTCCAAGGATTTTATGTGCTACAGTGTTGCATCAGTTCCAAGGTAGCTGTAGGAAGCCCGTAGAGAGGCACTTAGAGACGGCTCACGTTTTAGTACAGGAAAGGTTTGTCAGAATCTGCACTGTATTGCCTGCGGTGTGTCGTTTACTGGGGCTGCACTAGCAATCCCCACAACTGCCCATGTATTTATTTCTGGTGGGCAACTACAACAATGCTTTGCCCACAGCGAATGGACAGTGGAGATTTTCTCTCTCTTTTTGTTAGCAAAAGGTGTGCCTGGTGCAGCACTCTGGGGAGATGCTGGGGCTTTGCACTGCCTTTAGGAATAAAGAAGCACACTTGGGTAAAGGGGGGGTTAGGCTCCAGCATTTCGCATCCAGAGAAAGGGTGCTTCCCTCATCTTCTTCCTCTAACAGACTGTTATTCAGACCAAGGAAAACATTTTACTGGTCGCCCTCTCCGTGGTTATCTTGCAGGTCCAGTGCACATAGGTCATTTTTTTAAATTAAATAAAGGTCCCGTTTATTATTCCCAAAGGAGAGCAAGGAGGAAGAGCACACAGGCCATTTGAAGAATGCAGACGCTCTACCTGCCAGGGAACTAGTGAAGGTTGAAGCGGGGCTTGTCAAAGAAGTTTAGGGGATATATGTTTCCAACTTGCCCTGAAATTCAATCGCATTTGGGCACCTAACTTCATTAGGCCCCTGTGAAAATCCCAATCGAAATGTTGGCTCATCAGTCCCAATTAATGCAAAGGGAACACAAGGAGTAGGGTTGAGTTAACGGGAAGGATTTTAAATCCTCCCTGAGGTTTCCTTGCTCTCTATAGAAAAACTGTATATATTTATCGATCTGGAAGAAACCCAGGTGCTGTTTTAAATGAGATTCTCAATTATCTGAGCATTAGTTCTCCACCTCCCAAATCACACATCTCTGGCATAGTAAGGAACACAAGCAGAACACGTTTGCTACCACTTTAAATTCTTAAAAATCTGTTCTTTACAGAGCTGTGGTCTAAACCCCCCATTATCCTGCTTCTTGAGCCCCCTGGCGACACCTCCCCCCCATAGCAAGTACCGTGTGTCACCTCAGATTACCGAACACAAACAAACCCATCCATAATGGCCCCAGAGAAGAGAACTACCCACTTGCAGTGGGGAAACAACTCCATGAAGTCCCTGCCCATGATGCACTGAATCAAAGTATCCATCCCACAGTAGTTCCTGCTCGCATCTGAAGGAGATCCCTGAAACCTGGCAGTGTCACTGTGCTGGGCACTTGAAGGCACGTTTGCTTTGTGTCTGAAGATTTCTTTTTTAAAAATACAGTTACAAAAGACTGCAGCTGTAGGTCTGAGGAAAAGGAGACGACACACTCTATTTTGACTCTGTTCCTGTCCCCCCGCCTCAAGCTTCATGAAATGGTGATCTAGGCAGACACGTTAACATCCCTGAGTGAAATGGCACTGTTAGCGGCCTCTGAGGGTTTGTCCTCAAGCACCATAGTTGGTGTGTCTATGGCAACGGCTGTAGCGTCTATGGTGGGAAGAGGATTCAAACCCTGTGTCAAGATCTGCTGAATGGTTTTCCGCAAGTTGGGGTGCAGCTGGTTCTGGGTCTGGTAGAAAACTTCTAAGGCAAAGGATTTCAGGGAGCCAGTGCAGAGGTCCTCATACAGTGGAATTGTGTACATTCGAGACATCTATAATAAAAATAAAACTGGATAACACACAATACATAGAGGTTAAGAGACTGCTATGCACCAGACAGTTCTCCGTGACTTAAGATCATAGGCAATTACTATATTTCTTCAAACCTTCTCTTTGTTAAGACTTTTATCAAATTACTTTAAACCAGCTCAATCTGAAAACAGATTGGTAAAACAACAGGCTTTTTTTTTTTTAATGTCAGTCTGTCTAAGATAGTTAATTCCACTACTCATGCACAACAAATAACTCAATCAGCAGACCCAGGGGAAAGGGCACAGAGAGGAAATCCATTAGTATTTCACTTTTGCTCAAACAACTATTGAATGACATCTGATAGCCCTCAGCCTAGTCTGTGGATATTTATCCACCGGACAATAAAACTATCACAGATTGGTATGGATTGCAGTCTCTGCTCTAGAGATCCCAGGCCTGGAAAAGCAGAAGCTGATTAAGGACAAGACTGAGACAGGGTCTACAATGACGGCAGCGAATTTGCTGCCGTCAATTCGATGTCTCTGGATCGACTGAGCGGTCTGTGTAGACCCGCTCAGTCAATCCAGCAATCAACATAGGAAAACCACCCCGGTAAGTGGCGCAACGCAGTGTGCACAGCGCGTGGAGCAGACGCAGCGCAGTTGACGGGAGATACACAAGTGATTTACGTCACTTGCGTATCACCCATTGACAGCTGTGGAATCTGGAAAGGTAAGTGTAGACCGGGCCTGAGGTTAATTGGGCAGAGCTGGGTTGGGAGTAGGAAGCCAGACTAGAATAGTACAGGTAAGCAAGTCTTAGCCAATCCATCATAGAAGGAAGGAGCTGAACAGAAAAATAGAATCATAGAACTGGAAGGGACCTTGAGAGGTCATCTAGTCCACTCAAGCCAGGACCAAGCATTATCTAAACCATCCCGGACAGGTGTCTATCCAACCTGCTCTTAAAAAATCTCCAATGATGGAGATTCCACAACCTCCCTAGGCAATTTATTCTGGTGCTTAACTACCCTGACAGTTAGAAAGCTTTTCCTAATGTCCAACCTGAAGTGCCCTTGTTGCAATTTAAGTCCACTGCTGCTTCTCTTATCTGTAAAAATTGAGAATAATTTTTCTCCCTCCTCCTCCTTGTAACAATCTTTTATGTACTTGAAAACTCTCATCATATCCCTTCTCCATCTTCTCCATTAAACAAACCCAATTATTTCAATCTTCTCTCATAGGTCATGTTTTCTAGACCTTTAATCATTTTTGTTGCTCTTCTCTGGACTTTCTCTAGTTTATCCACATCTTTCCTGAAAGATGGTCAGGACAATGTTGTGTTCTCTCACTTTCAGCCATCCCCACCCACTAGCAGGTGAACCAAGTTCAGCCCCTTCGCAACACACCTGATCTATTGGCCAGGAAGCAGAAGTTCCAAGGTCCCTCTTTCACGTCGCATGTCTCATGCACATGTCTCATGCACTGAGAGGTGCAGTGCTTTTTAATCCAGCAGTTAGTACCTGGTATTCCAAGAAGTGTCGGACTTTGTAAAGATCTGGGTAATAGTCATTTCGGACTACGATCTGCAGCCAGCGGATACGGATCTCTGCATTCATGGTGTCCAGCTGAGAGGAGTAACATTCTGAAAGCTTTTTTATCACCTCTGAAGAGAACACGGACACAAAGAGAGACTTTGTTACTCTGAGATGTTTTGCCAGGTTTAAAGGAAATTAGATAAAAGCGGATGGAAAACGTTAACCTGCGATGTGTCAAACGAGCAAAGTAAGCTATCACCTTATTGCCTTCACTGTTTGTACCAGGACCATGTGCCTGCTGCATTGGCGCCATACTCACCATGGGGCAGCGGTGACCCATCCAGCAATCTGTCCAAAAAAAGCACAGTTTGGAACGTTCTCCATTTACTGATGTCAACAGTGCTGGCGGCAGCAACGGCATCAAGAGGCTCCGTGGTCCAGAGTCTGAAGAGGGTCTCCACCGGTGTGATCAGACTGGATCCCTGAGATAAGTCCGGCTCAGCTAGCGGAGGTCCTGTAGCATTGAGCCACCGTTCAAACTCCAGTCCTGGAATGAAGAGCACCGAGAGGGTCAAGCAGGAGTCTCTGCACCTGACTTGACTGTCTCAGGGCTCAGGACTGCTTCTAGCATCGTTAAGAAAAGTTCTAACGAACGCAATTGGATCACCTTCTCATTGTAGCAACACGGCAGGGGGCAAGATCCTCAGAGTGATCCTACCAGGCTTAGCTCTTTTCCCAGCACTGTATAGCAGTTATCGGGTTAGTCTGTTGCTGGCTCCCTTCCAAGTGTAACATCTCTCTATCTAATACTAACCCTGATGCTATCTAGTGCTTCATCACTACGGTGATGGTAACTCAAATACCTAAGGTGATAATGTTGAGATAGACAGAAAGGAAGATGAGGCATCTTGGCTCCCACTGTCTCTCAGACTCCCCTTCAGGTGTCTCTCTCTCTCCCTCTGGCTGCAATTTGAAGACCTGAATTCTGACAAAGACGAAAGTGGATTCTAAAATGCAAGGGAGCAATTAGGAGAGAGCGTCAGCCCTATAGAAAGGGGGACAGGTGACTGCCCCATTAGTGGGAATGTAAGTGATTTCAGATTTATTCCCACTATCAGCAGAAAGACCAAATTCTGTATAGCACAGAGCCTACAAACCCATGGGCAGAATCAATGGCAGGACAGCCCATTAAAGAAAAGCATTTACACATGAACTTCAGAAACTTGTATCTAAATTCCACATCTATTTTAATTATAGAAAACACTTCTCTTCTATCCCCTTTCTCTAGGCTTGATGATTGACATTACAAGCGGAGGGATAATTAGGTTTATAACTGTTTCAATGCCAAAGATGAATCAGTAAGGAAGTTTCATTTTCTTCAGATCCAGCATTTCCTTATACACCCTCTAATCCCAGCCCTAGACTGTTCCTTTCAAACTTTCTTTGCTTAAACAGTTGACTAAACTATCTCCTTCCCACCTGCTTTGCTGTCAACACATTGGTCTTTCAGTTCTGGAAAAAAATTCAGGAAGGAGTCCAAAAGATCTTGGGCTACAACGCTGGTGAACTTGTATTTCTCAATGTATGCCTGAAACAGAGTGAAAGAGTGAATTATGGTTAGGAAGACAGCGAGAGTCTGATGAAGAATGACTGAGCCTGATATAAAAATACAGAGATGGGAGAGTGAGAGCAGTTTTGGAAATGGGTTCCAGTCCAAAAGGAAAACGAAGGGGAAGGAAGATCTGTACTTGAAGCTAGAGCAAAACACAAGGTAAAGGAAGCACCATCTTTGCTGAAAAATGGTGCAGTCACGCAAAGGTTCCAAGCTCAGTAGAATTTGCTCTAAGCAAGAGCTCTGCCACACTGAAGTATCCGTGGAAGGGGGAGGATTTCTGCACATTCACACTTGTGAAAATTAGAACACAACTGATCACCATGCTAGTCACCAATGGGTTACAAGAGATGTACAGATGTCCATGTGCAGGCTTGATATATTGAGAAGAGAAAGAAGATGGCTGAGAGGGAAGATATTGAGAGAAAGAACGCGTAGTGCGGTGGCAGCAATGTGAAAGTAAAGGAGAGAAAAGCAAATGCTTTGTTGCCAGTTTTTAAATACAATTCAGTAGCAGACCTCAATTTAAACAGCATTTACCATGGTGCCGTTGGACACCCAGGCTTCCCCACCTATAACAACAAGTGCTCCATACAGGGAGTCCTGATTGTTGCGTTTGCTAGTCATGCATGCGAAAACCACAAACAAACTCTCAGTAGCAATATGAAAGCAAGCCCAGTGATAATTAAACTATTCCATGCAGCGGTTTTCCATTGACTTGCAGCCCTACATGAGTAACAAAGCTATACGGCCTTTCGGAGCACTATTAATTAAGTCATTGGCAATCTCATGACACCCTTTCAGCTTGCAGTTAGAGACGGACAGCAGCCTGGCCACGTTCAGTTCGGAGGTAATCCAGGAGACACTTCTCTCTTGTGGTGTCTCTGAGAATTAGCGTAGTGGCAGGATCGATCTGCTGTCTCAGACCTAATTGCCTCCCGCCTCCTCATCACTTAGCTGAAGTGAAAAAACCAGACACAACAGCTGCTAGAAACACAGATGGAAATGGGCAGAGGATGAGGTACGTCTTCACACTAACTCTGAGGAAGGAGTCAAAGTGTGTAGGGTCTCCGCAGAGCTGGGACAGGTAGTAAACAAAGCAGTAGCCTTTCTCGTAGGTGAACAGGTTCATCAGATTACTAGGATTCACACCTGAAAGGAAAAGAAAAACAGCAGCATTGTAGGGCACTGCATAGCCTGAGATATTATCTAGCCTAAGCATAAAATCTCTAAGATTTGAGCCATTTCAAATTCCAGACAAGTCTCTAAGGCCTCCCTTTGGAGGCAGATCTTTTTCTCAGTCCCATATTCTTCAAAGCAAACCTTCAGAATCTCTCAGCATACACAGAGTGCTGCTAATTTCCTTGTCAGTGATTCTTGATACACCAACACATGGCAATTTCAGTATTTTTCAGCCAGCTACTAAATTCTTACATGCATTTTATTTTGCTCTATGTAGCACATAGACTGTAAGACTATTTCATGGTCTGGTGCTTTATGTCCCCTTTACACAATGAAAAAAAATGTAAGCATGGTACAAACACAGAACACCAGCTCCAAAGAAAAACACACCTCAGGGTACAGAAATAAACTTAGCTGAGGACGTAATAACAGATCAGCCTCTAAATATTGCATAGCTGAATCAACAGGAAAGCAAGCCTTGTGTTTTTAATGTGCACACATACGTGAGTGCACAGGAGCATACACAAATATATAATCATTATATATGTGCGCACCAGGGCATCGAATAGAGCAGACTTTTGCTGAGGTTGCCAAACAAATCATTTTCATTATAACCACTTGTTTTGACATGTTCAAACGCATTCAGCTTTCACAGTAGAAATTTTCTACATTTTGTCACTGCCCAATGATGTTTATTTTGGAAACTGAAAAAAAAAATCAGTTCAAACATCTGGGTTTAGCAGAAGTTAAAAAAAGCATACCCTTTCCAAAAAAGTTGTATCTATTTATTTTTAAGACAGGGCTAGAGCGAAAAATGCCAGGGGACCGGCTGCTCACCAAAGGCAAGTGCCTTCATTTATTTTTAAATTGTTCTTCAAATTAAACAGACTGAAAATATAGGCCAAGACTTTCAAAAACTGGGTGTCTAAACTTAGACTCCTAAGTACATATTTAGGCATTTAAATACATGGTCTGTTTTTCAAAACAGCAACTCCCAGGGTATGTCTACACTAGAAATGTATTAGGTCAAGTTACAGCCAATGCAGTAATCACTGCCATGGTTCATGTCCACACATGCTCACCAGGAGCGCTTCCACTGATCTAAGAGCGGCAGTGGGGGGCGTTGAGCGCCCAGGCTCAGCTCCGCTGGCAGTTCCCAGTGGGAACTCAGCTGCCCCACAGGTTCCTGGGCTCCAGGAGGGCTGCTCCCATCCCAAGATTCCTGTTCCCCGCAGGGAGTGGAGGAAGCTGCCAGGGCTTCTCCCCTCCCAGCTCCTCGCCTGCCCCGAGCTTCTCGGGACCCCACCTACTCCCAGTTGGGAATGGGCAGGGAGGGCCAGCTGGGCTTCTCGTCCCAGCTCCCAGCCCAGAGTAGGGTCCAAAACCACCCAGACTTGTCGCCCCGACTCCCAACCACTGTACCGGGGTATGAAACCGGCCGGGTTTCTTGCCCTGACTCCAATCCTACAGCGGGGTCCAGCTGCCCTGCTTTCCAGAAAGTGGGGGGCAGCTGGCTCCAGCTGCCTGGCTTTTTTGTCAGTTTCATGGCAGAAGCCGTGAAATTAACAAGCCAGCCAACAGCCAATGTAAGAGAGGCTGTGTCTACAGACACTCCATGCCCTAACTACACTGACTTCAACTGTACGCCTCTCCTGGAGGTGGAGTTATGTCGTCGGTGTAGCATGTTGAGAGGAAGACTGTAGCATAAACACTGACATAATTAGACCAACATAAACTGCCTTATGTCAACCTAACTGTGTAGTGTAGACCAGCCCTCAGCAGTTCCAATACCAGCCGTACCTGGCTCCAGCTTAACCTGAAGCTTGCTAACAGGGTTGTCCTCCCCAAGGAGCTTCATCTGTCTGTGGAGGGCATCAAGGCGGAATGCAGTCTCCAGGCACGTGAAGGCAGCACCTACCCCGAGAAGGAGAAGTAAAGGGTGGGGAGAAGAGACACAGATTATACACACAATCCATTCCAGGCACATAACTGCATCACTGGTACATGTAAAAGATACAGGCTACTGAAAAATGAAAAACAAATGTCACAACAGGAGAGAATCATATGAAAGTAATTACAGGGAAACCAACTGCAGAAATCCCTTGCAATTAGTGAAAAATATTTGCAATGAAAGTCAGAATTTGAAATCTTGTACTTCCAAGTTCTAGCTACGTATCAGTCTGAAACAAAAGGAACCTGTGGCACTAGTCAACATGAAAACTACACTCCATTTCCCACCTGAGACTCTGATCAGATTTTACAAGCTAAGCAGGGTGGTACCTGGGTAATCTTTGAATGGGAAACTTCCAAAGAACATCCAGGTGATACAGGAAGTGATCCTGGGAGTAGTGTAGAGGGCACCTTTTTATGGTTCAGTACTTCATCGGTACCTTAGCCTGACTTGGACACTGCTGAGGAGATATAGAGAGAGGTTCCGACAAAATGTGGCTGTTAAAGCTTCTTTACCTGTAGTGTCCAATCAAATTCTAATTCAAGTTATATTACCTCTTATCTCCCCTGTAGCTGCAATTAGGTAAATTGTTCTGCATTTCCTGTCCTAACGTCTGTGCGGAAGTGCTCTGTGCTGTTAAGGCATTGCTGCTTTCATCCTGCAGCTGGCTGCGTTTTTTGGTGACTGAAGTGATTTCCCCCATCCCTTCACAGACAGATGGAGGTGTTGGAAAGAGGTCTTAAAAGCTAAATTTTGATTAAGAAAATGGCTTAAATCCAGGCTCTCTACAGTAGCTTTCTCTGAAAGGTTTCCAATTCCACTTGCAGGGTCAGCTACACAGGGACAACTTCAGAGACTCAATGTCTGGAAAGGGCTGTGTAAAGAAGGGGGTCTGGCATTAAATGTAACAGGTACTGGGAAACTTTGGGGAAAAGAAAGCCTCCGGGGGGGCACCTTTACATTAACCAAAGTGGGACCAACTGCTGGCACAGAAAATTTACAAGATTTGGAGCATTTTTTTCCAACTAGGAGCAGAGGAAGATCCAACTGGTGCAGAGGAGCACTGAGATTGGACAAAGACATCTGATAGCGATGTCAGTAATGCAAAAGTATTTAGTGCAGAAATTACTGCAACTGCTAGATCTAAAGGGGAGAGGAGAACTCAAGACTGAAATCAGCAAGGATCTTCTTCTGTCCCACAGAGATAGAGATGGAAAAAATAATTTGAACTGGAGGACAGCTAAGGTTAAGATGAGAGGCAGAGTCTGGAAAAATAATACGATGTCAGACAAAGGAGTTTATTAAAGAGGCATACAGAAAAAAAAAAAGACCTAAAAGAGTCTAGCAATGAGAGAAACTAGAAGACAAAGTTAAGTCAACTAGAATGTCTGTGGTGGAAGGGACCTGGTCATGAGATCATGGCGAAATGATAAAATGTCATGAAATAATGTAATACCCGAGTGTAAACCATACAGAAAGGATAGTTAGGTGACATAGTACTATACCTAAAAGATTCCATATGTTCTAATGAGGTTCAGTTTTTGAATGCAGAGGACCATACACTAGAATATAGATACAAACACTAAATCACAAGAATACAAATAGCTTTATACTACTGGCCCCCTGGTCAGGAAAAGGATATTAGGTAACCAGTGAAAAGGGAGCTCAAAGAGGCAACTAAGGCTTTGTCTACACTATGTTGTCAACAAAACTCTGTAGTGAGACCAGCCCTAAGTCTAATGAAACAACAGTGATGGGTGACTTTATATCCTAATCACGCATAACATAGTCAATTTCACTTCTGGACAACATATAAGGGAGCAGTTTCTCAACACTTTGAACAACTGCTTTTTGCAACCGCTAGTTCTAAAGAAGAGAGGAGAAGAGACTGAAACCAGCAAGGATTTTCCTCTTCCCCACAGAGACAGAGGTGGGAAGGGTAACATATATTGGAAAGAATAATTTGAACTATTCACACGTGTTGTTTTTCACCAATGTAATTGTAACCAATCAGGAAAGAGATCTGAGCATTAAATGCACAATGGCAGTCAAACAAAGGAACAAAAGGTTACAACAGAAACCAAATAATCCTGAAAAATATTACAATGAATGCCTTTATGTAAACTGCTGGCATCCTTTCCCCTAGAGTTCTGTTCTGGTAGCCCTACATCAAAAAACCAAAATACAGGAGTGGCCCAGAAAGGGACAACAAAAGTGATTACAGGCATTGCAAGACTGCTTAGCAGGGAAGACTGAACAGAACGGGACTGTTTAGAGAGGAAACGTAAGAAAGGACATGATACAGGTATAAAGGATAATGAATGGAAGAGAGAAGGTAAAGTGGGCACTTCTGCTTACCCTCTCTCCTAAAGGGTGGGCAAAGGGGATCCAGTCAAATTGAAAGACAACAAATTAAGAAATGATAAAATGAAACACTATTTTTAAACACACAAGACATAAATGACCTGTGAAATTCACCATCACAAGGTATCACTGGGCTGGTCTATACTTACCTCCGGGATTCGGCGGCAGTCGACAGGAGATACGCAAGTGATGTAAAAAAACGTGCGTAACTTACGTCGACTCCGCCGCTTCCATTCTGCGGGGCGTCCATATTGCGCTGCGCCACGTTTGGAGGTGGTTTTCCTAGGTCAATTTCTGGATCGACTGAGTGGGTCTTTACTGACCGCTCAGTCGATCCAGAGACATCGATCTGACGACGATGAATTTGCCGCTGTCAGTATAGACCTAGCCACTGAGGCCAAGGGCTTAGCAGGATTAACAGTATTTATCTATATCTATATATATGGATCATGAGACCATCCTGAGTTAGATCTGATAGGGTACCTTACGGGATATAAAACCTCACACTTCAGGGCATTAGTGAACTACTGACTGAGGATGATTAGGAGGAAACTAAACCATGGGCAAGTTATCCCATTATTAACGATGATCACTTTCCTCTACCGCACCTGGCTCTGGCCATGGTCGGACACAAGTTACTGAAGAGAGGGACCGTCGGCCTGATTCAATGCAGCAATTCCCATGTTTCTACTGCATGTAAAACTCTTTGAGATCTTTGGCTGAAACACACTATAAGAACATCAGTATGACTGTATTAAGTGTGACTTCAGCCCAAAACAAACCAAAGAGATTCAGAATTCAGGGTGCTAGGCACATCAAATCCACTGTGGGGCATGTTCATGAACAATAAGAAAACGAGCCAGAAAAATTAACAGCAGTGTTCTAGCTGTGTTACCACACTCCCAACACTAATATTTATATTAGGACTTCGAAATCCCAACTCTTGGCTCCATGTGTTAAAAGCCAAATCTTTGAGCGCCTCCTTTCTCTTATTCTACTGAAAGCTCAAATATGCTTTAGGCCCCTTTCCACGAACTGGGACAAGTACAGCGCCAGTTATACACGTCAAACAAAAACAATCGCTACATCTATACCATAGGTCTCGGTGGTGATCCGGCGCTGTGCGTACGTGGCCAGCCCCTCGCTTAGCCACATCTCCTCCCACGTGGCATTAGTGACTGCATTGCCAAACCAGCTGTGGGCAACCTCATGAATGACGTCGATGATGAGGAATTCGTCACTCTCCAGAATGGAAGAGATTATGAAGGTCAGGCATGGGTTCTCCATAGCAACAATGGGAAAGGATGGAGGAAGAAAAACAATATCATACCTGGAACGGTGGGAGACAGAGAGATAGAAGTTAGAGGAACCAAATCAATTGAATTTATCCAAGATTACACAGAAGCTTTGTTGAAGGAAAGCTTGTTTGAAAGCTAATGTGTTTTCCCCATTTCACCTCCTAACCCATTACATGAGCCCTCTTGTCAATGCACTCCAGGTCAGACTGCAGCAACACTCCTGATCTCCCCGCCATGTGATGAGAGTTGACCCATTAAGCCACGATCAGAGAGCCCTGCAACCAGCTTTGGTGGGTAGGAAAGCTTTCCTCCTGCTTTATCCTTAACAAAGAAATACAGCAAGTCTGTGTAAGTAGCTTACCCCAAGAATGAAAGCAATTCCTTCAAAACAACAGGCTCATCTGATAGTACCAAGGCTTCGAGTCAAAGTCAGGCTGAACTCCAGCAATCAGTTATAGGGGTTTAAGGCCCACCCACCCCCCAAAGTGCCGAGTGCCATCAACTCCCATTTCACTAGGAGACAAGCGCATTTAGCACAAAATGCCATGGCACTTCTGAAGGACTTCACCAGTGTCCAGAAAACTTGTCCTCAAAACTACCCAGCCCGATGATCATGAGTACAAACACCAACCCCCTCAAACAGTAAGAGACAAATTGGATTGCTCCAAAGCAAAAATAAAAGAGGGAGATTGGGGGCTTGCTGTTCTTGTTTTGAATAAATGACCTTTGCTTCCCCCTAATTCTTCCTTTTTGTGGTATTTTGAATTTCAGTGATTGATGATCTAACCAAAACATGAACCATTCCCCCTCCCAAGCAGAATGCTGTGAAAGTTGGGGAAGTTGACATAGACCAGGGGTCGGCAACCTACCGCGGCTGAAGAGCCGCATGCGGCTCCGGAGCCGCGGGTTGCCGACCCCTGACATAGACACATTTTCCACTTTAACAAAAATGATTGTTGGCAAATACAGAAGGAACTTTATTATCTGCCTTCATGTTATTATACAGGCCACACAAATCCTGATGAAGATAACGTGGCAAGACGCACAAACAGTTTAAATTCTGCAGGATAACACAAAGTCAAGGCTTAGCAAACAAAGAAATAATTTCTCAACTCAGCTGAGAATTCCAAAGGCTCCTGAGAAATACGGTGAAAACAATTATATTGACTGATACTTCCAAAAAACAATCACAAAGGTCAGCATATCATCTAGAAGAACCAGTTAGGGCTATGCAGAGTCCAGATTGTCTGCAGCTTTCTGGAAGGCACCGAGTTTTGCTCTTATGCCAGCTCCTTTAAGCTTTTGCTGAATGTCAATTCTAGCCAGCTGAGCTTCACTTTTTATTTTAATGTTTTGTATTATTTTATTGTGCAGGATTTATATACTTCTCAATCTGTGCTTTATAAGTGTACCGAATAGATAAATGGAGGTTACTTACTGTAACGGGAGGTTCTTCGAGATGCGTGGTCCCTATCTGGATTCCAAATGTGAGTGCATGTGTGCTGCGTGCCACAACTGGAACTGTTCATAGCAGTGTTTGTTGACCCGCGTGTGCGTCATGCATCGGCCATGTGGTGCATCCGAGGTCTTATGAGGTGGCACGACTGGACACCTCTCCCGGTCCCTTTTACCAACAGGCAGAGCCTATAGCAGAGGGGAAGGAGGGTGGGACCACGCATCTCAAAAGCCCTCCAGTTACAGTAAGTAACTTCCATTTCTTCAAGTGCTGGTCCCTCTGTGGATTCCAAACGAGGGTAGCATAGTGAGCAGTACTCAGCGTGGAGGTGGGAGCGAGGGTTCGCCAGAAGTGAAAGTCTGTAGGACTGCATGGCCAACTGCTGTATCTGCTGCTGCCAATGGGGCTATGGCAGGGATGGGCAAACTATGGCCTGTGGGCCAGATCCGGCCCCTCTACCATTTCTGTCTGGCCCGCCATGATACCCAGCAATTGAGGAAATTAATAGAATTTTCCTCCATGCAGGGGCGTAGCTACGAGTGAGCCGGGATGGGCCACCCACTTTGAAAGCAGGTCAACCCAAGCTCTGCTTAAGCTACCTTCAATTGGAGCTTTTTCGGCCGGTGGCTTCCCGAATTTCCTGCTTCCGGTCACGTGGCCAGAAGCAGGAAGCTCGGGAAGTTCTTGACCACAAGTTGTAAGTAAAAGTTTAGCGTTTGTGTTGTTACAAATTTGACACGTGTTCACAAAATGACTTGCAATAGGAATTGCCTCCTAAGATAAGCTTTGGAGAAACGTGTATTCAGTTGCTTGTTCTTAAGTGCAATTACTTTGTTGTGGAAAGAACATAATGGGGTTTCATTGATCTAGTAGAAAGGTGTGGCCCGTGGCGACTTACCAAAATTAGTGGAGTGGCCCCTCTGCAAAATTTATTGCCCACCCCTGGGCTATGGTGTAGTGAGCGTAAAAGTCTAGACAGAGGACCATGTCCTCTGCAAATGTCCTACCATGGAATATCTGTGAGGATGGTGGACATGGTCACTTGTGCCCATATAGAGCAGTGATGCCAGGCAGTGGAGAGACTTGAGAAAGGGATTAACATACCTTGATGCAACGAGAGATCTATTTGGAGAGATGTTGAGAGGAAAGGGCGCAGCCCCTGCAACGTTCTGCAATGGTGATGAAAAGCTTGGGCGAGGTCCGGAAATCTCGCTGGAGGTAGAAAGCCAACGTGCGTCGAGGAAGTGCAGAGTCCACTCTCTCTGTGAGGCACATGCTTTTGGACAGAAGATTGTGAGGTGAACGGACTGGTTAAGATGGAACCAAGAACGGAGGAACTTGGGATGGGGTCGTAAAGACACATTGTCCTTATGGAAGACTGCGAAGGGTGGGTCAGCCATTATAGATGCCAGCTTGCTAACCCATCAGTAGATATGATTGACATCTTCATGAAGAGATGGATGAAGGAACAATTAGCCAGTGGTTCGAAGGGCGGTTTGGTGAGTGTCAAGATGATGAGGTTCAGTTTTGTGGGGGAAGAAGGGGTCAGACCAACAGGAAGGTGTTGGGGAGGAGGTAGGATTGCTAAAAACAGAAAATCCATCAACCAGCAGGAGGAAGGCACTAAGTGCCACTAGGTGGACGCAGCTGAAGGAGTGGTCAAGGCTTGACTATCAAAGGTAGAGACGGCTGTAGAGGATAGTGGGAGTAGAGACTGGGTAGGGAGTGACTGTGACGGGCCACCCACACCGTGAAGTGTTTCCACTTTGCCTAATAACATGCTCTAGTAGATGGGTGCCTGCTATACAAAAGGACGTTGAGTACTGGTGTTGCACAAGTGTTGTCTACTTGTGAGCCCCATCCAAACACCAAGCCCTGAGGAGAAGCAATTGCAGATGGGGTGCCAGAGCTGGCCCTGATGCTATGTGAGGAAATGCAGGAGAGGGGGAAGGCAAATTGGCGGGTAAAACAAGAGTTGAAGATCAGTGAACCAATACTGGTGAGGCCAGAAGGGGGCATGAGAATGAGGACTACACAGCCTCATCGTATTTTGCAGATGATCTGTGGACTGAGTGGTATGGGTGGGACGGCGTACCGGAGGTCAAGTGATCAAGGGAGGAGAAGCGCATCCCTCTGACAGCCTTGCCCAAGAGTGCCCCTTGAGCAAAAAAAGGGGGAGTTTGCAGTTGGCAGGAGTCGCAGTGGTCCCAGTGAGGCGTGTTCGACTCGTGAAAGTGGGGTTGTGGAGCTCCCACTCAGGGTTGTTGTGGAAGGAGTGACTAAGAGCGTCCACAAGGATATCGTTGGTGCCCGGAAGATGGACTGCATGTAGTGTTATGTCATGTCTGAGGCACCAGTTCCACAGAAGAATGGCTTCTGCACAAAGGGTTAGAGGGCGGGCTCATAAACCTGTTTGTTTATGTAGATGATAGCTGTCATGTTGTCAGAGGAGTTGCACATGACGGGACTGAAGGAAGGGTAGGAATGCCTGACACACGAGATAGCCTGCACATAATTCCAGGATGCTGATGTACATCTTGGCTGCTCTGAGGGACCATAGTCCTTGAGCAGTGTGGCCTTTCAGATGAGCACCCCCATTCTACAAGTGAAGCATCTGTCATGAGGTGTTACTAGGCATGAAAGTACTGAAGGGGGTGAAGGCCATGATCTTGGCCGAGTTGCACCACCACACGAGGGAAGTTAAAACCAAGGGAGAGGGAGAAGTACCCGTTTGTGGAGGTGGTCCATTTGTGGGTTGTAGATGGTACGTAGCCAGAGTTGAAGACATCGCATGTGTATGCTGGGTGACAGAGGTGCATTCCTTCATATGGCCTAGGAGGGAGAGGCACTATCAGAGATGCGTGTGGGGATGGCAACAGAGATGTGCAATGAGGGAAGTGAGGGCTGCAAAGTGATCTGTCGGCAGAAAGGCCCGTGCTACAAGAGACTTGAGCTGAGCTCCTATGAAAGTGAGTTTTGCAGGTAGGTACGAGGGTCGACTTGTCCTCATTGATACAGATCCCTAGGCTTGTGATGAGGTTTCGTAGGGTACGGATGGTCAGGAGACATTCCCGGGATGATGCAACTAGAAGGCAGTCGCATAGATACGGGAACAATGAGTGACCAAGATGTCTTATATAGGCTGCCACTACTACAATGACTTCCGTGAAGATATGTGGAGTGGTGACTATTCTGAATGGAAGAACTCAGAACTGTTAGTGTGAGTGGCCTACGGTGAAGCGAAGGAATTTGCGATAGGCGGGATGTATGTCCACGTGAAAATAGGCGTCTTTCATATCAAGAGCAGCGAACAAGGCTCCGGAGGAAAGGCAGAGGAGAATCTGGGGAAGTGTAACCATGCGGAATCAGAACTTGCGAATGAATTGGTTTAGAGCCTTGAGGTCTAAAATGGGGTGAAGACTTGCCCCCTTTCTTCGGTTTGAGGCAATAGGGGGAGTAAAATCCATGGCCATGATATAGCCGTGGAACATGTTCTACTGCGCCTTTCCAGAGAAGGGTATTTGCTTCCTCTTAGAGGGGATTGTGTTGTGCTGAGTTTCCCATTGTTGCATGTGGGGGAGATGATAGAATCATAGAAGATTAGAGTTGGAAGGGACCTGAGGAGGTTATCTAGTCCAAGTGCACACATGGGCACTTTGCTTCCTCCATGTGTTTTCAGAGTCAGAGCTCTCAAGCCCCGTAAGTCCTTGATGGGAAGGAGCGATAGATGGAACAGCAGGCAACAATGTTGCCTTCACACAAATAATAGAGACAATGCTGGTGTTTGTTGCTTACAAGAAGGAGTGCCAACACGATGCACAGCTTTTAAAGCCAGCATGTCAGGGCACAGTCCCCCAAGCGGGTGGGATGCCCTGCACGGAGCAAAAGGACGAGTACTACTAAATTCCTAACTTAGCAACTGCTAACTTCTAACGACTAAAAACTACGCTAAAACTGTTGTATAAATACATCCAACACTAAAAATCTATTGATATGGAGAAAGGAAGACTCTGGCCGTGAGGCGGTAAGAGGGAACTGGAGAGGCATCAACCCGTGCATCCTCCTAAGACCTCGGACGCACCACATGGCCGACGCACAATGAGCATGCAGGTCGACGAACATGGCCGCGAACAGTCCTGGCTCTAGTGCACTGCATGCACACTGTTGGAATCCACAAAGGGACCAGCACTCAACGAAGAAAAAACATTATTAGGTACTTTATTTTATGTATATGTTGTGTTTATGTCCTAGATTTTCTTGTAATTTTCTTTTGGAAAATTAAACTGATAAACACGCTTGTGTGTTTGATCTTCCGTGTTGACCACTGCCAAAAGCAGATCCACTGCTGAACCAAGACTCTCTGGTCCATTATTGACTCCACAACATACACTCCTGACATGCTTATCAGGCCTGCCAGATAGAGCTCCATGATAAGGGTCACTATATGCCCATTTTTGACATTGCTTTACCACATTCCTGTCATGGGTATCCAGAAGAATTCTACTGAACTCACCTTCCCCATATGTAGGGGCCATAAAGGCTCTCTGCAGCACTCAGCCAACGCTCCACCCTACCAGACAGCTTGCTGATGGCTGTTGGCAGCAGACAAGGCTCTGCCCACACCCTGCTCCTGTCAGAAAGCAGAAAATTCGAGTCAATAATTCAAACAGAATTAATTCCCTCTCAGAAAGAGGCAAACGTCATCTTTCCACCACACTTTTCTTTAGTATTTGTTTTCCAGTAGTGAATAATGAGGTCTCAAATCAAGATCAGGGCCCTTCTGTGCTAAGCACTGCATGGATACACAGTCAAAGATGGTCGCTGCCCCAAAGATATTACAATTTATTAAGACTCAAGTAGGTGTAACAATCAGAAGGAATATGGACTCTTCGGTGAGGGGAAGTAATAAAACATACATTAATATATTATTAATTTGTATGATTGTAGTGCTTAGGAGCCAGTCTTGGACCGGGACCCCATGGTGTAGGCGCTGTGCAAACCCAGAACAAAAAGACAGTCCAAAGAGCTCACACTAAGTACAGTTCCTGCAGTCCAATTGTGCTAAGTTTCTTATACCCAAGTAGACCTCCTGCTCTCTGAAGGGTCACAGCTCTCACACCCAGATGGTAGCACAATACAGTGGACTAACCTTCCGCGCGCTATTGTCCAATCCCCAACACAGCTTCATACAGACACAAGGAATAGAGAAGCAGCTGGCTGCCAAACTCACCTGGGGCCAATGTCTGCAGGTATAAGGTCCCCTGCCACCAGAGCCACGAGGTAGGCAGGAACGGGATGTTCCATATAAAACTGGTATACACCCTCCTGCTCCGAGTAGGTACTTTGGGTGGCGCTCATCAACACCTGGATACCCGCAGGGGCCTAAAACACCAACACACATCTGCTTAAACTGGCTCAACAGGCTGGGATGATTGGGGCCAAGGGGCCAGCCTCGCAGATCTTACTTTTCCTGGAAGGATGTAATTTAATGGATGGGAAAACATTTTATAGAGAGACAGAGTAAAGGTCAGATTTTTGTTTTTTTTTTAATCTGGAGAAACTGTCTGTGAAGTGACAATGACTAAACATATTACAGAATGTACATATTACTATGCCTGTTCCAGAAGCATTCACATACCAAATGGCTCCATCCACCCAAGAGACCACATTACCTGGTACTGCTTTTTCCAAACCGTGCCCCGCCTAGTCATCATTTGGGAGGGTTATCCCTCAATAACCATAGCTAGAAGCTACCACCCAACCTAATTCTCTCTTTCATAATATCCACTGTGGAATTAATGGTCCCAGAGGACCTTGGCTATTGGGATGCAAGGCCTGGGAGTTGCTTCAAAGTGGCTAGGCTGGTTCTGTTCATGGAGGATCCAAAGTCTCATGTCTGCTACCAAATCACCATTTTTTCTCTCACATTAGCTGTCACTGGAGCACTGTGCTGTTCCTATCCAAGATAGCTCATGCACTGTAGTTACCTACCTTGACTGTAGCTGAATAGGTGCATTTCACTGCTGGTGTGTCAAAGCAGGGAAAGAAGGACCGGTTACACACGGAATGGCCCTGGGTGAAGACAAATGGCTTGGCATTGCCACAAGTTAGCTCTGGATCCAGCCACCAGATCTGTTGGGATGTCAGATAGAGCAGAGATGAGCAAAAGGAACAAAACTGAAACAAGGGGGAGGGGAATTTAAATTAAGAGGCATGCTTTATGTTGAAAGAATCAGAGGGAGGTTAGCTAGTTAGTTATTCATCATTCATACTCCTAGGCTAATGCATATTCCCATTTCCAATAGTCCCTTTCAGCTGCCATACATCTGCCATGGCTACCCAAACAGAGTAATTTTCTTTCACTCTCTGGTTACATCGTGCAGTGCACAACAAATCATAACCCCTCTCAGCTCAAGCCCTAATTGGTCATACTGATTTTCTTGGTGAGTAATCACCCCCAAAATCTGCAAGAAACTCTCTCCATGAGTAAAATGTAATGACAATGTTAAAAAAAGTAAAACCATATGGGATCAATAGTGCAAGCTTCCAAAAGCAGATTAAAACGGTAAATATCATTACAGAGTGACAAGTAATAGCCAACATGGATTGGTCAAGAACAAATCATGCCAAACCAACCTAATATTAATATAAAGTGGGTGCACAACTGGTTGAAAAACCATACTCAAAGAATAATTATTAATAGTTTGCTGTCAAACCGGGGGACATATCTAGTGAGATCCCACAGTGGTCTGTCCTAGGCCTGGTATTATTCAGTGTTTTCCATCAATGATTTGGATAATGGTATGAAGGTTATGTTTATAAAATTTGTGGATGATACCAAGATGAGAAGGATTGTAAGTGCTTTGGAGGACAAGATCAGAATTCAAAATGACCTTGATAAATTGTAGAATTGGTCTGAAATCACCATGATGAAATTCAATAAAGACAAGCACAAAACTACATGTAGGTAGGAAAAATCAAATGCACAACTACAAATTGGGAATAATGGGCTAAGCAGTAGTAGTGCAGAACAGGGTCTTGAGGTTTGAGTGAATCACAAATTGAATACAAGTCAACCATTTGATGCAGTTACAAAAAAGCTAATATTCTAGGGTGTATTAACAGGAATCTCACGTGTGACACAAGAAGCAGCTGTTCCGCTCTACTCAGTGCTAGAGAGGCCTCAGCTGGAATACTGTGTCCAGTTTTGGTCCCCGCACTTAAAGAAAAATGTAGATAAATGGGGAAAGATTTCAGAGGAAAGCAACAAGAATGACAAAAGATTTAGAAAAACTGACCTAAGAGGAAAGGTTAAAAAAGAACTGACCACGTTTAGTCTTGAGAAAAGATGACCGAGGGTGGCCTGTTAATAGTTTTCAAATCCGTTAGCGGGTGTTATAAAGAGAAATGTGATCAATTCTTCTCCGTGTCCACTGAATGTAGACAAGAATTACTGGGCTTCATCTACAGCAAGAGAAACTTAGGTTAGATATTAGGAAAAACTTTCTAACTCTAAGGATAGTTAAGCATCGGAATAGGTTACCAAGGGAGGTTGTAGAATCCCTATCATTCGAGGTTTTTAAGAGCAGCTTAGACAAACACTTGTCAGGGACGATCTAGTTATACTTGTTCCTGCCTCAGCACAGGGGGACAGACTAGATGACTTTTTGAGGTCCCTTCCAACCCTTCATTTCTATGATTCAATGATCACTGGTTGCCAAATCAGCCCTGCTGACTTCAGCACCGCTGAAATGTAGACGTCTCTAGGAAAAATGGGCAGCAGCCAAAGAGTGTGGTTCGCAGCATACACGTCACATTCAGAGAGTAGAAAATGTTGGCCAATGACACTGGAGCAATGCCTTCTTTTTACAGAATGGGCAATGGGATCTTTATATTCAGAAAAACAATCAGCACCTATTTCTTCTGTCTCACCTGGAATACCCCCGTAGAATGCAGGCAGGCTAAGAACCATATGGAAACAGAGAGTTCTTCTGTGGCCTCACACTAGCCTCAGGATTATTACTACTGAGTCACGCTGGCGAACTCAATTAACTCCAGCCGGAATATAAAAAGATAGTAGTTTCTCTTTGGGCCAAAGAAAGCTAAGGAACTTGGATAGAGAAGGTCGTTCCCCCTCCCCTTTTTCAAACTTTGCTCCACAACCATGATTTTCATTTAACCCTATGATTCCGAGGTAGACCTTAAGAAAAATACCAAATACTGTGAAATTTGCAATAAAATCATCGGAGCTGGAAACATTGTCAGCCCTAGGAAAAGGCAAGTTCTAGGAAGCATCTTAGGCTGAGATTTTTATTGAATTGAATTTACTGATTTTGAGTGACCAATAAAGTTGAATCCCAGGAAGAGGGTTAATTTGAATACTAACTCGGGGTTACTCTCTTCTGCAGAGGATGGGATAGAGGCTCATCCCCACACAATAAACTAATGGAACTCAATCTACCTACCTCTAAAAGATGAAGGGCTGAATTGACCTTATTGGGAATTGAACCTACAACTCTACGGACTGCGTATTTCAAATCTAATGCTTAGAGTTCTAAGACATACTCTCTGGCCATATTTGTCACTTTCTTACCTACGTGCTATATAGAACACAAAGAGTAGTTCTAAAATATGGTAAATTAGTTCATTACTATGTTCTACAACATTTTCTTTAGGATACAGTGTGATCTACAGGTATAAGAGATACTAAATAAGTTGGAGTTTAATAAAGGAGAAAAAAATCTAAAGCATAAATTGAATTCAATTAAAACCTATATTACCATCCTAGATATCCTAAATACATTAAATAAGTTAAGACCTATACTGTATGAAAAAGACAGCAGCCTCAACCAGAGCTCTTCCTAAATCAAGTGTGGCTCTGATGGGTACTTATGTTAGCCAATACATCTATGTTATCTGTACTGCACACCACATTAATATATATTAAGCAAGATACTCATATAGTATACATTTACAAACACACACAAAGTCAGGAAGTTGTGCTAACTGAAGAGTTTGCATAACTTCCCACAATTCTGTTCACTTATGTCAAGATAGATATCTCAGAGTTCTCTGCAAAGCTAAACATGGGTTTTGGCATTAGCAAACATAACTCTTGTCAAAGGCAAGATGCACGAATGGTGTGCACTAGTGGTTGGGATGCACTGTCAGTGGTGCTTGGAATGTGGTAACCGAAATAAAGATAAGGAAGTGGATACAAAACAACAGGACCAAAAGCTGATTGGTTGATTTTAGTCTTGGGAGATATAGACAGAGCTCTAACTTGTAAACAATACTACTATACATATGGCTAGTTTGAATGCATCCTTTGGGCCACATCATCTGCATAAGGTGAACTGAAAACTGGCAGACCTACTTCCCAGCAGGATTGATAACATATTAATGCTTTCCTTTCTGTATTGTACTGCTGTGTCTTTGACTAAAACATTTGGCTAAACTTGATTAGTTGGTTTCTCAAACATTCTTAATGATGAACCCCCAGCACAGTCATGCAATTGGCTATGCTTAGACAAAGCCATCGGGCTCACCTGAAATTCTAACTCTTGGGCAATGCCCAAGCTTGTAAAGACTCTAGCCCTACAGAAGCCCCAAAGAGGTGTTCCCTTTTTGTATCTGGACTACACACTAGAGTCAAATTCATATCACGACTTTCAATATTCCACTGACAGGATCCAAGCTTTACAATTAGTGTGCTATTGGGCAGTGGTGGCATTTCACTCCATGGATCTCTGCATTTTGCTGGCGGGTGAACAGTTTCCAATCTGATGTTACATTATGCAACTGGTGGAAGCTTCTCCAAAGTTACGATGGAGGCTAGGGTCCCATTACAATCCCAATTTTCCCTCCACTTCCCCAAAAAGAAAGATTCCCCTAAAATTTCACATGCCACGTCTTTCTCCAGGTAATATATTTCTGGGAACTAAGGAAAGGGTCAGAAAGGGAGCTTTAAAATTATGGTGTTTAAAGATTTGTCCTTGTGCTGACTTTTTGAAAAGGCTCCTCCTATGCTCATATCACAAATAAAGGCCTTCCCAACAAACTGCAAATCTGTTTTGCTGGCCTTGCTGAAGACGTGTCCTTCGGGCTTCTGTTTGTTTTGTTTTGTTTTGTTTTCTGAAGGGCAGACAAAGTTAGTGAAGGAAATTCAGAGATATATAACTCTACAGAGATCTTATGATGGGGAACATAAACCCCATACTAGAGTATGCAGGGAAAGGGGTTAACTAAGGACATATTAGTGTCGGGATATAAAGAGGAAGTTTCCCTCTGCCCAGCACAGGAAGCAAAGAGAATCAGGAAGCAAGAAGGAACTGAGAAGTTGGCTAGCTTGTTCACAAGAGACTTTGTAAACTAAGGACTATTTGTTTTCAAGTAGCTGTTTCCATGATCAAAAATATTCTAAAATATTTCTACTGTAAATAGACCTGTTACTGAGCTCAGGCTGTGCTGCTACGGATGCTGGACAGAACCCGAGGTAGGGACATAGTCTGGGGAAAACCTGAAGCCGAAGTCCAAAGGCAGTGGGACATGAATTAGCGATAAGGGAATGGGGGTGGATATGAGGCCGTACTTCCTATTCGTAGAATGCAAGAGCTCCGTGAGTGGCAAGAAGACGGTGTGGACGAAGAGGGAAGATGAAGGAACATGGAAGAGGGGTATGGATGGAATGGGGTGAAAATGACCATAGAGGTAAGGTGGAGTGCAGAGGACTGGGAGGCACAGAGGGGATACAGGGAATTAGGGTGAGCAAGAAGCAGGATCTTTTATACATATTTAAATGTCTTTACATTCTTAGCATATCCTAAATGGTCTAAAAGAAAGAACTTACAACAGAGATGAAATCCTCCCCTTTTCCATTATCCATACACCCTAACCAGGGGAAACACACATGCCTCCGAGGGAATTCTAGGGTCTGCAGAAAAGAAGCCCCACATTGGTGCACCTCATAAGCAACGCTGAAGCAGAGCTTCCCTTTTACAGGCCTTACACATCAACGTGATTTAAAGTAATAGGTCCGCAAAAAAAAGAAAAACAAGAAGGAAATTCCCGAATTTTAGTAAAAATTAGAAAAGATCGAGGGATAGATGCGTGTTTCAGTGGAGTCTTAATGCCCCACAAGCCGTATTACATTTTCTTTACAAAATAAAAGAATGGTGAAAGGATCTAGCCCATTTTTCACTGCCACGTAACCCTTCAGCATTCATTAAATATGTCAACCAGCTTATACCACTCTCTCAACTTTAAATCTGCACAAACGGTATGCAAAAGAAAAGCCAACGAACTATAAAATCCTATTTCCTTTTCAAGGATCCACCGCCAATAATCTGGAACACAAACACACTACAACGCTACTCACTACAATATAGAGATTAGTTGCACCGTAGTTCACAGTTAAAAGTATAAACTTGCAACATCTCATAAGGTTACATAAACCAACATCATCTTACAATCAACACACATTCTACTAGAACAGATCTCTCCAATCCTGTTCAGAAAAATATCCCCTTACCCCACATCTCTCTGCCTTGCACAGTGTCAGCAAGGCTACTGTTTCTCTTGTGCTGGCCCCCTGCCCTGGAGTTTGGTTAAAAAAAATCACTCTTCCCCATAGTCACATCGCACATACGCCTTCCCTTACCACCCAGTCATGGCTATTCCTGTGAGACATTTCCATTCCCAGCCTACCCTACCTTAAGGAAAGGGGGGATGGTTGATTTGCCCATTTCCCTCCACTGAAAGAAAGGTGGTTTCCCACAGCCCGGCTCTCCCTCTCACCTCTCCACATGCACTGATAAAGTGAAGAGAAGTAGGGACACTGACAATGCCTCTCAAGCAACCAGCTCAAAGTTTCATGTTTTACTGAACCAGACAAGCATTTGTATGCATGCGCTGAGCATCCCCAAGTCACGGAGTCGCGCATCCTGCATTTCTGAAACTTACAGCTGATACTACATTTATTATTGGTCAAGCCACTAGAAATACTGCCAGCGCCCCAGTTTCTCTGCACGGTTGGCATTCATACGAGGAATGGGCCGCTCCATCTAAACAAGAATCTCAGATCTAGAGGAAGCAATTAAACCGCCCATCTGAAATATAGAGCACTTGGATACAAGAGAGCCACGCTTGGGGAGGAGGGAATGAAGTGTCACTCAGGGATGTGGGAAGAACTATGACAACATCTCCAACCGAAATGGTACAGAGGTGAGCTGCTGTCTCAGCATGGGTGGACTTTTGTGCTATATCATAGGGAAGAGGAAATTCTAACATTTTATATAGCCTGAAATGCAAACCCTGGCTTGTCCCATCATCATGGCAAGAAAACAGTAGTGGATGACAACATATTAAACGCCAAGTCAGAGACACGTCACAGCTGGAGATTTGAAGTGCAAGTAGAATTTGCTTTCCCTGGAATGGCACAGAGAAAATTGTTTTGCAGGAAAACATTTCTAGTCCTGAAAGGCTATGGCTGAATTACTCTGACTCCAACACTTTTCACTACGGTATTAAGTCCACACACCACAAGGGTAGTACTAGACTTAGCACACGCTTGCTCCTGGAGCATAACGGTGGTCTGCAGATCGCAGGCGGCTAACAGAACAGAGACACAGAAAGGAACTAGAAAGCTCTGTGAAAGGCTGATTTAATCTCTCAGCTGTCCCTTAACAGCTATCCACCACAAAACAGATATTGGCTCCCGCCAGAGCTGCATGAGGAATAATGGACAGCTGTACAACATACGCAGATAGCTCAAGCCACATAAATAAATGCAACACAATTCCGTTTTTAATCAGGTATTTCTAGCCTCCCTCGCTACCTTACTGCTGACACCTCTATGCAGATTTGAAACATTAATTTATTATTTTATAACAAAGATCTTGCAAAGCCTGAAAAGGATTCAAGGAAGGGCAATAAAGATGGTTTTAAGTCTAGGTAGGATTTATATGAGAAGTCCAAAGATATTTAGCCTGCATAGAGAAGAGTGTTTGTGAGGAATTTATTAATTTCTTGACAGTTATAAAGAGTGACAATAAACCACTCTGAACACAGCATCTCTTGTACTTACAGTGTAGTGCTACACTAAAACCAACTGTAAAAAACGGCACCACATTCCCACCATTCAATTGCTTTGGAGCCAATGAGACTGACAAAGTGTCAGTGACAGCGCACGCTCACACATGATGGGGCTGAGCAGGTGTTAGCTGAAGGCAGAGTTTGGCTTGCAGAGTATTCATGACAACGTGCAAGTCAGAAAACACAATGTGGCTTTGAGATGGCAAAGCAAGAGTGAGACCACTTGAAGAAGTAAGGATATGCCACAGGCTCTGCGGCCAACAATACCCTTCAGACGCCAGGCTTTGCAGCTCTGTTTCAGCAGAATCAGCCAAAGTGATCAGAAAGACAGCAAGAGAAAAGCACCAGGAAAAAGAACAGCTGCCTCACACACAAGTCAGGAAAGTCCACAACAATGGTGGTGGGATTGGGGAATCTGGATGAGGGTCTGGACACAGCATCTATGCATCTGTCATCTCTAAACTAGATTATTGCAATACATTGTATCCGAGGCCCCAATACATGCACCACAAGGCAGACCACATATGCAGGATGAGACAAGAAGAGAACGTCACCCAAGCGCTCCGCGTTCGCCACTGCTTCTCAGTGCTAACGCCAACAGCCTTGGCTCAGGATGCAGCCACGTGTGAGACCACTTCTCCATCCATGACCCAAGACAATTTTGCCTGTGGCACAAGGCAGCTGGCAAAATCCAGCAGAAAGATAAAACATGCTCAGTTAAGATGACTGGACTATGGAACAAGCTGCTGGAAGAAGCATGTCAACCGCTTTTACCTTTTCTTTATTTAGAAGTTACAGTGAGGAGCTCTAGAAGAACATCCGAGACAGAATGTATGTCATTTATCTAGTTCACTGAGGTGACAGCTAGAGAACTCTCTCCCTACTTGCAAGATGAGCAAATTTGGTACGGAGTTGTGGGGCCATGTTTACTGTCACTTCTCAGGACAGAACTGCACTTGAAAGGTCAGCACATTTAGACGAAAAGGAAGCATTACTTTAAGTAGCAAATAACATGCAGTTCACTGCTGTGGTTGAGTCAAATTTTTAAGCAGCTGGATAATTTTAGACCACTATGTGTTTTTGTAGAGTTATAAACTACAATAAGACCTAAAGGCCACTGTGTTCACAGTGCTTTAGAAATGCTGTGTGATTCGGTCGTTTTATTCCCTATGGCCTGTCACTGTCATGAGCGAATCCCCAGCTGGCAAATGCACAATTGGACACGTGCATTCTGGAGTTTTTGGGATCAGGCATCAAGCAACATCAGAGGCAGGATGATGAAATGGAGCTGATCTGATCACATCAATATGGCAAAACCCATAGGAACCCTTCTTTTAGGGACTGCCAGTTTCGTAACATGGGGAGCAGTGGTAACATAATACACATCAGGCAGTTTGGGCTTGATGGAGACAGAGATCACAGCAACTAGAAAAGGAATTTCTCTGTATTCTGAATTTGAACCACTTTCTCGAGTGGCAACATCTAAATCAGGCAGATAGAGACGGCTCTTCATGGAACATCTCCAGGACAATCACCATTCCTGACCCAGCAGCTGGGCACTTAATGAGAAAAGTTTTTATAGCACTCAAGCAAAAGGCTCTAGAGTCAAGATTATAGACCCTTCACGTGAGGCACCATAGAAAGAGGAATTCAGAAAGGAAGGTCCAGTGGTTAGGGTGCTAGTCTGGGACACAGGTTCAATACCGAGCTCTGCCATAGGTTTCCTGTGTGACTTTGAAAAGGTCACTTAGCTTCTCTGCCCATTCCTCATCTGTCCAATGGGGACAACAGCACTGCCCAGATTGTAAGGTGCTCAGGTACTACAGTAATGAGGACCCAATAAATACCTAAGATACAGAGACAAAGAAAAATCTAGTAAATCATTTCTACCAGGAAATCCGTTCCTTTCACAAGTGTGTGGCCTACCACCTGTCGTCTACTAGATTGTTTTGCCATAAACTGATTTTTTTCAGTTTTCTTCCCCCTTAGAGTTTTTGTTAGAATAATTTTCAAGCAATTAAAGCAATTACATATGCTAGTCTCGTTACTAGATGCAGCACATTATACTAAACAAACAAGCTGAGACAGGTACAGGTAAGTCACACCAGATAAAATGAGTGTATCCATCACATTAGAGTATCAAAGCTTTGTGAATCTCACGAAAACCGCAAGAGATGTTATTACATTTTGCAAAGGGATAAATGTGGCCAAAATGAGTGAAACGCCTTGTATTACTGCCAAATACAAAGAAAATGGATATTGAACTTTTCAGCTACAGAGAGAACTGAATTTAAGTTAATTTAATAAAGTGCAGGGTTGCTTAAATGTGCTTATCTCCAGAACCCATGAAATTTCAAGATCAGCCACATATTGACTGAAAGTTCAGGGTCCAAGAGGTTACAGCAAAATGAGAAGCAAAATTTGTAAAGCTCTCTCTTTACTGCAGCAAAAGTTTGCTTGTCGCAGCAGATGAGCCAGTCTGGGCCCATCACCGGGCAGGCCTGTTGAGCCTACTGTTATAACCCAATGAAACATTGCCAACGCCATACACATCCACTAGAACGTCTTCCCAAAAGAACATGCCTGAATGGTGTGTTAAACGCAAGCACCACAATTCCCGCTCCCTGCTATGGTTTACCAAAATGTAACAACTACAACTGGCTACATAAAGCCTCATTTCTGCAAATGTTTGGCAAAAGTCCACTCATGGCTTACTAGTGTGGCTTACTAGCAAATTCCTGCCCTGCCCAGAAGCATTCTGAATGAGACAGAAAAGGAAAGCAAGAAGTGTTTAAACTCTTACTGAGGCCAGGTCCACATTACAGACTCTTGCTGGCATAGCTGTGTCAGTCAGGGATGCGATGAGGTGTGATCTGTGCCTGGTGCCAGCAAAAGCCCTGAGCGTAGATGCGGCTATACTGGCAAATCTGCATCTGGGGCTTAAAATAAACTGTATCGGCAACAAGCAAGGAGTGCTTAGGGCGCATCATGCACCAATACGGCTATGCTAGGAAAGCACTCCTAGCGTAGACCTGAGTGTACACCACTTGCCAACAAGGGTTGGTAAATGTAAGGGTCTAGGAACTCTATGCTGCTTTGGCCCATAGTGGCAATGAACAGAGGCATCAACTTGAACCAAGAAGGGAGAGAGAAAGCAAGTGGCTCAGTGAATGCTAAAAGCCTTTGAACCCATCACAGGAGGTGCTCCAGAAGAGGGCTCGTGTTTCTTCAGTGTCACACTCCGAGGTACTTCCTTGTCGATGGAGATGTCACAAACACATGGGAATCAGAAGGAACAAGCTGAGTAGGCAGGGGAAAGCTGCTGTTTACACACAGACCATCCGGCAACCAGAAAAAATGGCAGGAGAACGTAGCAGCGAAATACTGATTTAAAACACCCGAACGCCAGCTCAGACTCACGCACCAGAGACAGTGAATTACAGGGCAAAAATGAAAAAAAACCTGACAGGAAAAGCAGTAACCTCATGCCATTACACAAGGTAGACCCCCATTCCTACCCGGCCGCTGTCATCCCTCCCTTGGCTCAAGCTGTGGTTCACGTAGCCTGGACTGCAAAGGCCTCAGATGGGGGCTGTTTCTTCGCAGCTGTCGAAAGGGCTACCCACACCCACCACGATATACGGATAACGAGACACGAAACCAGACCCACTGTCCCCACCCCATGTAATCAAACTGCCTGCCGCTACCACCCCCCCAAAAACATTTTTCTTCCAAAACGACGGGCACGGTTATTGAGGCTGGGCCAGACAAAACCCCCAAGAGACGGCACCCAAGGCACAAAGGGCAAGTGTTGCCTCCTGCGGCATCAGGGGGGAGAGTCATTTAGAGAGCCTTGGTCCAGCAGAGAAACCGAGGCCCAAACCTCCCTAGGGCAACTCCCCCCAGACTCCCCCCCACATGCCCTCTGCTACTTTGGCTGCCAGGCGGGTACCCGGGCCCCCCCCCGGGATCCAGGCGGGTTCCCGCCCCCCCCC
>ML675649.1:6790490-6868235 GCA_007922155.1 Mesoclemmys tuberculata
ACACACACACACGGCACCCACCCGCCACACAGACACACACCTCACACACGGCACCCACCCGCCACACAGACACCCCCACTCCTCCAGAGAACAGCCCGGAGCCAACATCCATCCACAACACAAATTCCTTGAGGGGGACAGCCCAGACGCAGTGTCCACCCACGACCCAGACGCCCAGCTCCTCCAGGGGGTCCAGTTGGTCAGGAAGTAGCAGTTTAAACCCATCGGAGGTATCTGTCTCCCATCGGGATAGAAAATCCACCTCCCCAAGAGGCGATAGCTAGGCCAACAGAAGAATTCTTCCGTTGGCCTTGTGTGGCTACACTGGGGATTAGGTTGGTGTCCAAAATACGGATTTGGTTGAACGGCTCCAACCCACTCTTCATTAAAGAGGGGAGCACAACTGCCTGGTCTTTTCCTAGTTCAGGGACCGGGTCTTTTTTGAAGTCTCCTCAAGCAGCAGTGTTTCCCGCTCCTGAGACCCGGTTGTGTCTGGAAGGAGCTTTTGTCTTTCCTCCCATCTTTGCTACCCTCATTTTTTACACTTACATTCAACCCTTTCTGTACTTCTTACCTCTTCCTTCCCTTAAATACCATCTTACTTTCATCTTAGCTGTGCACTTCCCCTACTGCAGACCATTCCTATTGTATTCCCCCCCACCCACGTGCTCCGCCATTCCACTCCACTAAGTCAGAGTCTGCCAGCTCTCCTCGTAGAGCAGCTCCATTTGCCCAGGCAGAATGGAACTGAAGTGCTAATCACAGCCATTGGTCCAATGTGCCTGAGCATGTGTGAGCTTCTCCATCAATGGCTGGGTCCACTCTGCTCCATCAAAAGTGCAAATTGAGATCTCGGTTATGCTGGTGTAGAGAGAGATTAACTCCAATGGAATTAAAAAAAAAAAAAAAGTCTCCCACCTCAATCAAAAACCAAAGCAAGTGGAAAGCATCCACTCCCTCCTGATTCAAGCAGGTTGATCGGATGTGCAGGCATTTGCAATAGCACATTCCTGCTCTACAAAGAGTTATTCTGAGGACTACTGTATTTCATCCAGACCAGTTGCATTCACTCCAGCTTGAAGAGGACAACAGAGGCAGAGGGACCACAACTGAGTCCCACAGGCCGATACAATGAAGTGAGTATGTGGTTTTACATCATGTCCCAAGTCCTGTGTCTGCACACATTGCTCAGTGTGCCTTGAAGCATGATGTTCTCTCTCTTCCACTTTTGGGCAGGAACTCACTGAAAATAGTCACTCAGATTCTACAGGAACTTCTCTTAGTAATATATCTCCTCCTTCTACCCCATGCGGACACAACTGGCTCCATGGTACAGTCATATGGAACATTCCTGACCCGGACCCTAGAGCCCAATCCAAAACCTGGCAAAAAGTCAGTCACTTCCTCTTGAGATTGCCTCATGGATTGAGATATTTCATTCTGATTCAAAACCTCAGTATTCACTCCCCACCCTAAAGCACTCATTCCTGGGACCCTGGGCCAGGCCTTAGTTTGTGTCCAATGGCCAAGACAAAAGCAAATCATATGGCATGCACAGGTGTGTGAGGAGGGTGCACCTGTGTACCCCTTAAACACAGGTGTAAATTAGCTGACCAAAAATTGCACTGGGCAGAACATTTCCTCTTGAAACCATTTTGCCACATCCAGAGCAGAAAGACTTTCACCCACAGTTCTGGCTGTGTAGGAGTTTGAGGTACAGGTGCACATTCCTAGTAAAATATTGAAGAGCTTGCAGTATGCTGCTTAAGGTCCAGTAGGCCAGCAATGCCTGGGCCACAAATTATAGGCAGTTGTGGACACTGTTGCTAATTCCAGCTGACCAAACAGCAGGTGGGAGGAGCAAATTGAGGGAAGAGGGATTTGCTGGAGGTTTAACCCCAACCTAGGCAGGCCACCTGCTAAGGTTTCCTCCCTCATGTCCGGCAATTTAGCTTTCACAGAATCCTAGAAATGTAGGGCTGATAGGGACCTCAGTAGGTCATCTAGTCCAGGCTAAGTATCAAATTAAAGAATTAAAAGTTACTGTAAATTTGATTGAGGAAAGGTATGTGTTGTAAAGAAAGGGCCTGACTAGCACGTTGAAGGAAGGCCTTGAAAATAATGAGTGATAAGACTAGAAGTAATAAAGTAGGAAGGATGTCTGGTTCAAAGAATAACTAGTGAGATAAAGAAGTTTCTAAAAAGAAGGCTACTGACCTGTAGGGGTGACTGCAGAGGATTTTAAACCAAGTAAATTGGTCTTAAAATGAGCCTACACAGCCCTTCCCCAACCCCCACACCAGTGCTAAAGCCTGTGTGAACCCAGTGTTTTCAGCTTTCCTTGTAGGTCATGTTTCTAGCCCTTCAGTCATTTTCGTTATTCTCCTCTGGGCTTTCTCCAATTTATCCACGCCTTCCCCAAAGTGGTACCCAGAACCAGACCCAGTATTCCAGGTGAGACCTTATCAGTGCGGAGTAGAGTGAAAGACTTACTTCTCCTGTCTTGCTTACAACACTCCTGCCAGTACATCCCCAAATATTTGGGTTTTTTTGCAACAGTGTTACAATATTGATTTATGTAGTTGGTGATCCAATATAACCCCCAGATCCCTTTGCACAGGACTCCTTCCTTGGCAGTCATTTCCCATTTTGTATTTGTGCAATTAATTATTCCTTCCTAAGTGGAATACTTCCCATTTGTCCTTATTGAATTTCACCCTATTTATCTCAGATCATTTCTCCAGTTTGTCAAGATTGTTTTGAATTCTAATCCCATCCTCCAAAGTACTTGCAACCCCGCCCAGTTTGGTATTGTCCATCTATGGATTTGGGACTTCCCAATGCCTGACACAGCTCCTGGGGAGAAGTGGGGGTGAGATGTGAGGCTCTTTATTGCAGGCTGGATCAGTCTTCCTTATCCAGTTCCAGCCTCTATCTTGTCACTCTGCCACCACCTCCTTTTCCTTCTCTCTGGTTTCTCATCTTCCTCCATTTGCCATGATCAAGCCCTTACTTCCTGCCTCTCCTATTTCATATGGCTGTTCACCAGTAGCCCTCATGCCAGCTGCTTCCTCATACCTCCTAGATCTCTCCCCCATATGTTGAGTGTCCCCTTCTCCCCAAGCTCTTGTTCAAACAGCTGCTCCTCCCCCTAACTAAGTGCTCTAGGGAGAGACACCTCCTACTCACCCTCTCCCGAAGGGCAGCAGATCCGTTGCAGAGGTCCCGTCTGTTCACTGAGCGTAACACAGACCAATGGAAAGCACTGCATTGGCTAGCTCCGTTCCTAATTGCCCGGCCTGAGTTAGGTTTGTGCAAGTTATTGCTTGTGGCAAGTTTGAGGGCCAACTAGAAGCAAATGATGCTCTACGTACTGCTCATCTGCAGGCCAACACCAGACAACGTTGCTACTTTCGTGGTTTCTCTGGGGGTAGTGGTGGCTGACCTGTGAGCATCAGATTCTTTGCTATTATATTCAAGCCTAAATCCTACAAATTCATGTGACACTACAGGAAACACAAGAGGCAGTGTGGGTAGAGAATGGGTGTGTGAGTAGACCTGAACAGAAGCAGGAGCCAGTCTAGGCTAACAGGGCGGCTGCCTTCTCAGGCCTCACTCCTATTACAGGGCAAGAGTACTCACATCAGCATCTCATTAATGCCACACCAGGGTCCCCTGTGCTCCCTGTCCCGCTCAGCACTTAACACATGTAGCACCCCGTACCAGGAAATATGGAAATAACCCTTTTAAAGAAACTGGTCTGTCCTAAAGGGAAAACCAGCTTCCCGAATGGTGCATTATGCAGCTGTCAAGAGAAACCCTCGATAGTGAGAACGACTCAGCAATGGGGCTCTCCTCAATGTCCTGCTCCTCAGCCACGATTTATGTGCCCGAAAGAAACGACTTCACGCAACAAGAATTTACAAAACCCAAAATAGTTTTATTCACTTTTTCGGATTTTTGCCTCGACGAGACATTTTGCAAACATGCTAAGGCTACAAAATGTCCAAGTTGACAAAGACATGCAACGCTGACCATTCAATAAGTCACGGCTATAACTGGTGCGACCGTGCCCACCTGAGCCCCTGGGCCCATAGAACAGGGATGGTATACAGTAATCATGGTAACGTACCACACAGGACTCAGCAACCTGAGGTAGGTCTCTTTACAGTAAGAAAATAACTCCCTTCCAGTGTCACACCCTGATCAGCAGGAACCTGTTCAAAGTTTCAGAAGACTTCAGGGGGTTGTTAAGGTAATAAGTGTGCAGGACTGAAACAGGAAATGCTGATGTAGTGGAAGCTTAGTGTAAGCGAGCAGCACGAAGGGTGAGTGTTACATATGCCAGTAAGAACCAACCTAAATCTGTTAGGAGCGTTAGCAGCTTCAAGGTAAAGGATTCCGCTGGAGCAGCTCAGGAAAGAAAAGACTTCACTGCCAGCAACCCAGGGTTTGGATTTGAACTTCAGAGAGTGATTGTTTTACTGTAGGTTGTTCTATGAACGTTTAGATTCTGATCACGAGTTAGAGCAGCGAAGCAGGAAGAGTCTAACCCAAACTCCATTGATTCATTAGAGACGGTGCTGCATGGCCATCATTGCACCTGGGCGCGGAGCGACTGTGGAACTTCCATGTGACCCAGAAGTGGTCTTCTCCCCAACCACTCAGGAGATCAAAAAGAAGCTACCCTGGGAAAGCATCTTGGGAGGCGGCAGCAGCTGCCACCATGAACATTAGTGATGCTCCAAACAGCTTTGACAACAGTTACGATGCAATAGTTACACCACAGAGCCCTCCCCCCCCCAGTGCAGGACGACGACAATGGGACATTGAAGGACACTACTGCAAAGCTTCATTTCCATTCAGACACGCAGAAAATCCGGCACTATGAAAAGACCAACTGTAAGAGACAAAATGGTGTCTGATACAGTCTAATAACAAAGCCAGCTCTCTAGTACCGTAAACTGTACAAAAATTATAGAAAAGAATATGCACTGTTATTAATACAGTGCTCATTTTAATATAAAATAAACAGCTTACATTTCCACTGTAAATATAGGCTATGTACAGAATTATGTATAGATATAGCTACATGTATAAAGCTTCATTATAGGCCTCTGATACATTTATAACTATGGCTCCCTGAGCCACTTGTAGAGTGCATTTAGTAACAAAAAAAATTTTGTAAAATGAATATGGAATAAATATAATACAAACAGGAAGAATTCTTACAGGGTTTTAAAAAAGTCTCCAGCTTGACACATTGTGCTAAAAATTAAAAGATGAAAAGGCAATAATTTGCTTTGAGGATGAGGAGGAGGAGCTGGCCTGCCACAGGCAGGGAGTGGAACCCTCCAAATTAAAGTGACTTGATCCTGAATTTTAGCCCTTGACAGCAACCTTGTTCTCTGCAGCAGCAAACATGGCATAGAAGCGCGAGTTCTCATTGGACAGAAGGACGGAGGGAGTGTCGAATTCCACTACCTAAAACAAACAAGGTGAGGAGTTTGCGTTATTGAAATTCAGCATAAAACAGATTAGTTTACCCTCTGTTTCGGCAACATCATAGTGCTGAACCGGGAGACTGAATGCAGTTGGGACCCTGACCACGGCAGTTAGATCCCACGTCCCAATCTGACTCCCTGCCCACATCACTTCCTGAGGTCTCTCAGACTGCATAATGCCAGATTGGGGGCATGCTTTATTTGCCCACTTTTTTTTAAATCATTCCATGGATGCCCACTAGCATGCTAGAAAGACTGCAACAGATGACAGTCTCTTGGCTCATTATCCGGGCCTTCTTTTGCAGATCTGGCTTTAGCCTATTAATGGCAACCACTTTAAGACATTAGATTGTGTTTTATTAGACCCGGGAAACATCTTTTGCCTTTCCCTTTTCATTTTCTTACCACCCTCAAGAGTTTCCATTATTTTTATCCCAAGCACCCAGTCCCACAGGAACAGAGTCCCTGCCCAAAGAGCATTGTTCTGACATAAATGAGTGGCACATGACAAAGAGGGAGGAATGAAGAACGCTCAGCAATGGATGAAGGCAACAATAAGATCACATGACTACTCAGAGGGCATGGATGCCTCTTGGTACCTTCACCAAATTAGCCTTAAAAGCCTGGACATGGCTCCTGCTCCACAGCTAGTAAATACTGCTCTGCATGCCAGCTAGAGTTTTAATGAGAATTGGTGCTTCCAGATTCCTAGCTGCCCTGAATGCGAAAGCGAACTCTGACCCCCAGCACCAAGACCATGATAAATGGCATGGTAACAGTCTATAAATATCTGAAAAGTGTAAATGTCAAGGAGGGATAGGAATTACTCAGGGAGGGGTGTAACTCAGAGGAATGGAGGGGAGTTAAGAAAATGTAGGCTAAATTTCAGGAAAAAATGTTTCCTAAAATGAGACTGATCCAGCCTTGGAATAGTCTCTTGGGGGGCCAGAAAGGTTCACGTGCTCATTTCAAATGAGACTGGACAAAACATAGGAATGTACAACAGACAGCAATCCCTGCACAAGCTCTGACAGGCTTGGTGGGACCCAGTGGGTCTTTCCTTCTCTGACTTCTAGGATCTCACAGTGTTTTTCTTATGTTTTGAGTTTACTGTATAGAGCCCACATATGAAAATCTGAAGAGTGTCTCTCACAGCCAGTTGTTACTGTAGGGCTGCCCAACAGTGCTAGGGCAAATGGCACTGAACCCTAATGGACGCACGGGCAACTCTTATGCCTGTGGAATTAATGCGCCTGCAGTTTCCAAATGATGAGATTGCTCCTACACACCTGGTTCTAGGTGCTTTGGTGGCCTTTTTTTGAGGAAAGGCAGGAGAAAGAAAATTCATCCCCTTTGATCCTGTGATGATGGAACAGTCCTTTATCCCAACACGGATAACTGCTGCCAAAGGGCTGAAAGAATATGCGACCAGAAGTACCATGGCTTTCCACACTGTGGTTTCACAAGCTCAGCTTGGCTATTTAAACAGCACCAGCAAACAGACTATGCCTAGAGCCGAAGCAATTGACATGAATTCCAGCCACAAAGACAAAGTGCAACTAAATACCTGTCCTTGTGTTAGCACCATGATCCGATCGGAGCCCAGTACAGTGTGCAGACGGTGAGCAATTGTTAGCATAGTGCAGTCTGCAAACGCCTCCCGGATAGTTTCCTGAATCAGTAAATCAGTCTCTGTGTCCATAGCAGCTGTTGCTTCATCCAGTATCAAAATCTGCAAGTGACACATAATGCAGGCTGTTACCTTATAGCTAACCCACTTCCCCCTAGGACGGACGGACGGGCGCGCACGCACGCACACAGAGAGTGGTCTGAAGACACTTCTGCTGGACAAGAAGGATGACTGACATCCTAACAACACCTCTTGCACTTGAGAAGGGCACCCTGCGTAACTGCCTCGGACACAGTCACTCCCTGGGCCTCGTTTGCTGGGAGCATTTTATGATTGCATGTCTCATGGCCCTGAAACAGAAGGGGTTGTGGCTTAGAGCTCAGACATCAATCTCATTCAGCTTTGCATTCAACATCTGAATCTCAGATTTGAGCTTTAACCTGCGAACTATTCCTGATGGAACAAACACCTCCAGCGCTCTCAAGGGAAGAGCTTTTGGAGAACTTTGGAGAAAGGATGGCACGATGGGATGAATGGAGGCTAGAAAATCGGAATGATCGGTCAGCTGTCTGGGACTAAAAGCACCGTGCTGTGGAAATGCTCACTCCTTTAAGAGCATTCATGCTGGTGCTTGCCTTGTAGCAGCTCTCTCTAGTTTATATCAGACAACTAGCCTGAGAAAGAAAGATTCCTTACCTTTCCCCACCATCCAGCCCTTGCTTAGTTCAAGCCCATGCCCTCATTACCACAGAATGGTGACAGGAGCTCAAACACTGCAAACCACGTAATATTGTTCCCTTTAGTCTCTGCTTCCAAGTTTTCATATACCACACTACCTTTCAAAGACAAGCTAACCCCTACTACAAAGTCCTGGGGTGACCATGCTCCTTCCCTTTCGCTCAGGGTTCCACGTCGCCACCCCCCCTGGAGTTCGTCAGTATTGCTCCTGCATAGCCTGCAGGGGATCACTGTTGAACAAAAGACACCCCCTTTCCCTTCAGATCCAGACAACCACACTACTGGAAAGGCAGCTCGTCAAATCTCATTGGCTAAGCTAGACGGGCATCACTGGCATTTAATATGATACAAGAGAAACCTGGGCACTGCAGAGAGAGATGTGGGGATCTTAGCTGAGGTCACAGGTCCTTGCAAGCTTGCACTGAATCTGATGGCCCGGTGGTGGCAGGGGTCCACTGTTCTGTTCTGATGGAAGTGCCATTTTTGGATGGGATAAAAACTGAGGATGTGAAAACTCAATTACAAGGCCAATTTTCAAAAAGAAAAAGGAGTTTAACCCTGAGTCCTGGTCAAGTTCTACTTGGGTTAGTCTGTTCTGAGCTACATGAAACCCTTTTTTCACTGAAGTTGTTCTTCAGCTTCTTCTCCCGCAGGAACAAAAATCTTTATAATTTTGCCAGCACAGAATTGTCCCATTTTCCGTATCTAGGGGTTACATTTCAGTGGAAGGCAAAATGATCCTTACACTGAAAACAAAGTACTTAGATATCTTCAGGATGAGTAGAGCAATGTAAAATATCAGCTCTGCAACAATCTTGGCCAGCAATAGCAAAGGGAGGGAGGGAGATGGAACCTAGTGGTCTCATGCAATAGGGCAGAGCAGAGCACAGCACAAATGCTAAGCCACAAGGGCAGCCTAAGACTCTAGCTGTTAACAAGTAATGTAAGACGTCCTGAAGAACTGTCATCTGCTTAAGGAATGCCTTCCCCATTCTCCTGACCCCATATAGTCTGTGGATCACATTAATTGCAGGCGTATCTCCCTTGACCCCAACAGAATTAAAACAAATTAATTTGGACCAAAGAATAAACTTCTCACGCTGCAGTGCCTGTGACCTCTCCAGATATTTCCCCTCCTTCAGACACCCACCTTACAGCGACGTAGCAAGGCTCTGGCTATGCAAAGTAACTGTCTCTCCCCCACAGAGAAGTTTTCTCCGTTTTCCATCACTTCAGATTCCAGTTTCATTGGCAGCTGAGCAATCTGGGTGAAAAGAAGGGGAAAGTTTGAGGCCACTGCACTAAGATGTTGCACCACCATCACATGCACAAGACAGGTGGCACTGCTGCTTCTGTGCAAATTCAGTCTTGACACAGGGCTAAATAAAGCTCCATTCATCCCCTGTCCCTCACTATGTTATCCAAGTGCTTCCCACCCCCTCCATCTTCCAAAAGAAGTAAATCATACTAAAGAACACAGAACTAGAACCTGTTTAATTGAGCAGGTCTGATCACTTCAATGTCTAGTCAGTCTGGCTGAAATGCTTCATGTATTTGATATCGCTACTGTGAATTTGCACTAGATTTCAGAACATATAGGGCTAGACTAGAACACCCATATGATTTCCAGAGGTAACCGTGCAGTGACATTAGCTTAAAATGAGCGAACAAGTCTTATTCAGCATATTCAGAAGTCATGTCAGTATGAATACCCCATCTCCTGACGTCTTCCCCCACCAAGAGCAAACCACAAGCCGGGCCCCATGCTGTATGAGCTCCTACATGATAGAGCCATATAGATAGTGGATAGATCCTATGGCATTAGGCTAAGGGAGAAGGAAAGAGTTGAAGGTGAGGTGGTAATGAGAATTGCTGCAGAGGGCAAGCACAGTTGGCAGATTCAGAGTTCATTATATGCACATATACACATCCCACCTCACCACCAGAAAAGTGATGCAAGCCTTTCCCATAAGCAGACGAGATTGCAAGGAAAGAAAGACTTCACCTGCAAGTTGTTAAAGGGGCAGTGGCTACTAGTTGGACATGCAGGTAAGACCTCTGTTCTCCCTCTAACATAAGCATACTCTTCTATCCTTCCCCTCCCACTGCGCATCAGACTTACACACTCCTTCATGTGAGTCCTTTCCAAGGCATCCCAGATTTGCTCCTCACTGTACTGGTTGAAAGGATCCAAGTTTGATCTAGAGGAGGAGGGAGAAAGGGTAACAGGAATCTTTCACCAGTTCAACACTGAATGGCAGAACTGGCGTTCTAACCCTTCAGCATGGACAGCTCACATACACCCACTGCAGTAAGAGAATTCACACCATGGAAATCAGACACTCGGGGCACACAAAGGTTATAATTGCCAAAAAAACCCCAAAAGGTGAAAAAACACTAAGAAGGAAATCTCCATTAGATTCCTGAAGCGAGGAGGCTTCATGTAAAACACAAAGCAGTGATCATCCCCAACTCGGAGTCTCTACACCAATACTCAACCTGAACTCAAATTGCACTTGCTTCTGTGTCACAAGGTTGCTGTAGTTTTAAAACCCTGTTAGAACTGTTATACTAAGGTAAGAAGTGTCCTAACTAGAACACCACTCCTAGGCTCTTGCACTAAGCAGATAGAAGGCAGGAGGCAGGCCAACGCCAGAAGGCCCAGCTTCTGCTCCCAAACTACCATCCTGCCCCAGTTATCGCACAGAACAACAAATGACAATTCAGTGACACCTGGATTTCTGACACTTGCTGTTTTGCAGATCAGGAGTCTAGTCAGTTTCACTTTGCTGCTACCCACAAATGGTGCAAAATGTAATGAAAGCCTGAAAACAAGAGAAGGGATGTGGTGTGCCACAGAAGAAATCAGTCAAGATGAACTGCTGAATGTTACGCTATTGAGTCACTAACTAGAGTGTCCTGGACTGAGGGGAGACCCACTGCTTGGGTCATTTAAAATTTGACTGAACAATACGCTGCAGAAATAATCTTTCAAGGTTCAAGTCAATCTAATGGCCCTTATCTCCATTGTCTATGATCTTACTAACCTCACAGTTCCACTGAATAAAACAGGCTCCTGAGGGATTATTGACAGTTTGCTGCGGAGATCTGCTAAACCAATGTCATTGATTTTCACTCCATCAATTTTAATGCAGCCTCCAGACAGTTCAACAAGACGGAAGAGTGCCATTCCAAGTGAGGACTTCCCTGCATGGATAGATAGGGGAAAAAATAGTCAGGCAGGGTTTCAGGGAGCTGCAGCAGCAGCAGCAGTTCAGTTTGAACTTGTATTTAAGGGATAGTTTAAAAGAAGAGAAGTGTTTTAAAGTATTGATACAGGGTGGCCTCCCAACAGTTTTGATGGTTCTAATGCAGGCTCGGCTTCATCCTCTTTAAAATTCTAAGCAACACTTACTGCTCATTTAGAAACAAGAATACTGAAATTTAACCATTCGCTTGATATCATCCTACTCAATTGTGGCTTTAAATGAACAGCACCTTTCACATTATGGGCCTTCTTTAGAAGATTTTGAGCCAAATTTGGCTGCCACATCCATGCAAAACTGCAACAAGTGTATTTTAGGGGAAGAATTTGGCCATTAAAAGAAAGAGTTGGATAGCCATGTATTGACTGAGCAGGCAAATGCAGTCCATGCTGGGCAACAGCCATGGATGATAGAAGAGGTGTTACTTAGTACTCTGCTGGCCAAAGTGTAGCTGGTTTTCCCTCTTGAGGAGTAATTTATTTTTTGTTAGAGTCTTCATCAGTGTGGATCCCCACTCAAGGTGTGCACGTGCCTCATGAACGTGTTCACACAGAAGGCACATGGCACGCCTTGAGTGGGATCTACACAAACAAAGCATTTTGAAGAACCACAGTTACAGAAGGTAAGTAACTCATTCTTATCCAGCTGGACATCTACCATCCCATTCAAATGCCTTTAGCTCAGATACTGAAGGAAGCATCTCCACAGTGGGGCAGATGCTGTCACATCAACAGGAGCTTACCAGTTATATCCCCAAATCTGCCAGTAAAGTCATTTAACTCCACCCAGAGCTCCTCCTCACCTGACCCTGTCCGCCCGACAATGCCAATCTTTTCCTTGGGTTTGATGGTAAAGGACACTTTCTTAAGCACCAGTGGGAGATTCTCTCGGTACCGCATCTCTGCATTTTCAAAGACAACTTCGCCTTCTTGGGGCCAGTCCAGAGGGGGAGTTTTATTCTTAATTCGAGCTGGAGCCTCCAAAGAAAGAGTCTTTAAAAAACAAAAATATCTAGTTTCCAATCAGCAAAACGCATCAACATGCAAACTGTTTATTGCAGTTCTGAACGTAAGTTGGTTTCCTTGTATTGTAGATTTTCCCCCTTATCTCCCTGCCAAGCTGGGAAGGGAAGCTGTGCCCTGAAAATTGATCAAGCCCATTGCATGGTGCTCTGCATTTCCCCACTAGAGGGTGACCCCCCCAGACACACACACACACACACACACACACACACGCTGTTTTAAATGCCATCTTAATGAGCATTTAAGGAAGGCAATGTGGCCCAGTGGCAGGCATTGGATTAGGACTCAAGAGACCTGAGTTCCATCTCTGGTTCTGCTACGGTTTGCTGTGGGTAAGTCACTTCCCCCTCCCTATGCCCCAGTTTATCCATCTGTAACATGGGATGTTTTAGTGATAATTCAAGCTTTACTTTGCAAAAAAAGTGCTTTGGGATCTATGGATGGAGAATGCTAAATAAGAGCTAGATACTGTTTATAGACAGAAACCAGGACGTTCTTGGAGCAGGAGCCTGCAGAGAGATTTTAGGGCTGCTGGACACAGTAACTATGTTCAGATCACTATTTTACTGCAATGCTACAGAGTGCCAAAGAAATGCTGATTTGCCCACATTTGCTGTACCAAGGTCGTGTATCAGTTCTACACATGGGGCAAGTGCGATCTGTGTACACAAGACACACAAAGCGGATAAAATGTCAAGTTAAACTAGTGGTGCCTCCCACACTGCATCTACCCACCCAGCCAGGGGGGCTCCTTGCCCTTTGCTTTTGGTGCTACACTTGGCACCCAGTCGTTAGTATCACATTCCAATTGAGACTCAGAAGCAATGCAGGAGATGCCACATTTCTCTTTGGCAAGCCTCAGAGTGTGAGTAATTGCCACTTTCCCCAATTTCTGTCAAGAGCATCTTCTTGCCCGAAAGCAGAGATTTGGCTAGGGGGCTCAGCAGATCCATTGGCGTTCAAAAAGGGGGTGCTGCTCCATATAGCAGTATTGTGTTTCCTTGAACTAGGTGCTAGTAAAAGAATTCTGAATAAGTGCACAGAAAAGACACCAAGCCTGGGGCTTTATGGGGCACAGAAGCTGCTAGCAGCACATTTCTAGCACGCAGACACCGAAGCCATCCCCAAGACAAAGAACTGAGAGGCTTGCTATTTGCTGTGGTCAAAGATGAAGAAAGCCATAGGTGGCACACAGCAAAAACTGTGCTGGGAAATGACAACAAATATCCTTTGTTTTACAATCAAAATAGTTTTAAACATGTTCATGATACAATGACCATCTAGAGAGCCAAGAGGGCAGGAAATCATGAAGGAGTCTTGCTCAATAACACGCCAGCCTGGGAGAGAGAGACTGAGATTTTACAAAATCCTGCGGAAGGCCTGGATTTTATCACTGAAAACAAAACCTCACTCAGTGAGAGCCACACTGGGCCATTCACAGGGATGGGAAGGTGCAGGAATGCCCTAGGTGGTCACCACAGCTTCTGCAAGGAGAAAGCTTCACCTTGAATGGCTGCAGATTTCTAGTGCCCTTTTGTTTCTCTGTGTAGCTACATACTTAAACTAATGTTTCTTTCCCCAGTACATGCAGTTTCTAGAGGAGACTGGGGTAAACGATCCTATATAGGCCTGGAATTTCCAGAGATACTCCTCTATGGTGATCGACTGAGAGATTTGCTGACCTACTCGGTCAGGGCCAACTCTTCGCCATCACTCCTTAACCAGCACATAAAGGGAGTTGTGCTCTGACTCCTGAAGAGTGTGTGTCTGTGGACCTGGAAAAGAGCCTAGCCTGGAAACCCACATCAGACCCACTGTATGAGCTTCTCCGGCACTCTTCCCACATTATAGGTATTATGCAGCAGCCTGAAAACGTATTGGATGGATTTCCTACAGCGAGCCCCTCCCACCCCCCACATTTCATTCCTTCTTGCTGCAGGACCTCTTGAAATCAGCATCTAATGACGCTGCACTGCAACTGGGCAGAAGCCATTTAAGTTTATTTATCAAGCAAATGAATTCTGAGGCCCCAGTCCTGCAAACGCTCAGCATGTGTTTAACAAAGCACACCACCTCCCTTACTGAAGTCTATTTTAAGCACATGCATGCTTGCAGGAGCACGTCCTTATTTCCTATTCTAAAGCAAGTGCCAATTCAGATACAGGCCAGCACTTCCTCCTCCCATGTCAAGAGCATCAACAGCAATAAAGAACTGCACAAGAAAGAGTGAGAAGGTGAACTGATGCCTTACTTTGATGTAATGATCAATCCTCTCCACTGAAGTGAAGCGAGCCTCTGTTTCTGAGGCCAGTCTGACTGTAAACTGGAATAACCCTGTTAACTGGGAAGGGGGAAGAGACACGAATTGAACCATTCATTTCACAGAATTCTATTGGATTTGTTTATTCTCAACATATCTAACAGTTTTTCCTAATCAATACCCCATGGAACTTGGATGTCTTGATGCAAAATAGCCCTATGTTAGACGGCTTACAATTCAAATCAGTGATTCTTTGTTGTCTGTGGATCACCTGAAAAATCGGCAAAGTGACTGAGTAAGTTTCTGATGGCAGTGTGCTTAAAATGTTAAAACTATTCACTTATTGGCCCAACTCCCATTGTCCAATAACAACAGCTATGTAAGCTTGAAAGCTTGTCTCTTTCACCACCAGAAGTTGGTCCAATAAAAGATATTATCTCCCCCACTTTGTTTCTCTAATATCCTGGGACTAACACAGCTACAACAATACTGCATAATACTAAGATCTTTATTTTGTAGTTTCACCTTATTGCAACAAAGGGGCATAAAAAGTCCAACAAAGGAACTAACCTCCATGTATTCCAAGTATAAGTTACTACTGTAAACTAAAGACACAGTAACGCACCTCATCAACCCATCGGATTGCCTAACATGCACGTTAATTCTCTAAAAATACCCAGGAAAGCAAAATGTGAAATATTCTATTGAGTGCCCAGAACAGCTTCCACTTGAACATTAAGAGAAATTCGGCTACCAAGAACAACAATCTCAGGCACATGACTCCTCCTAGCCTGTCCCTCCCTAAACCCTAGGAAAGGCCCTAATCCTTGATCACTATTGCTCCATTATTAACAGAACTGTCAGTCTCTCTGTCTTCTTCCACAACACTACATTAAGCAAACTTTTCAATGGGACATTATCTTTACTTACACCAAGATACACTGCAGTTAGAGATTCAGCTAGATTCTAGAATACATACATGGACAGCGCCTCACCTGGACAGCATAAGAAATGGCGAGCCCAGCGTAGGCAGGAGGAATCTGGCCATGCATTAAGACAATCATCAGGCCGGTGGTTGTGATGAGAGCAATGCTGATAACATCTAGTCGTATGGCCAGCCAGCGCATTGCACAGCTGAACAAGTAAAATGGTGCTTGATTATCATCCAACAGCTCTTGATACCTGGAAGCAGATAAGGGAGAGATTTGTAGGTCAGTTGCACATCTTTGAAACTTTGTTAATGATGCCACTTTTGCTACTGCTGCACGAGATATCAGAACTCATCTGGATGGACTAGTCCTGGTTCTTGCCTCTCATGCAGGCCAGTCTCCAAACAAGGCCAAGGGGAAAGGGTTTTGCAAATGCATACCTTTTATCCTCTGGCTCCTAAATCACATGAGAGATCTGCTCATCTTTGTGGTTCTCAAGCCAAAAACCAAGGTGACAAACAACAACAAACGACACGGGATCCCTCAGCATCCACCAATATTATAGCAACTCCTTCCCCCATAAACTGGGCAGCATCTTCCAGAAGAAACCCAACAGCTACAAGCTACTAACCCCATAAAACCTACAGTGCCTCAGAACACTGAGCATATAGGTATTATTTTAAGAGATATTATAAGCCCATTAATGGGACTGAATGGCACTACTTGATTAAAACAGATATTAGCATCTGATTTTTAGTTCCTGCTCTGTGTAGCCAAGGAAATACAGTTAATAAAAAATGGCTCTGAAGGGCTCAAAGGATCACCTCCCAGTTTTTCAGGTCCTGAAACACTAGTTCATGCCAGTCCTGTCCTTTCTAAAAACTTGCAGATTGAGTTCTGTACTGACCTGTGCAGGAATTCCTCCCCTTTATTGTAGGCGTGAATCGTAGAGAGACCCTGTATACTAGATGTAATGTGAGACAGGAATGGAGACTGTGTGATGTTGTCCAGACGTTTCAGCTCACGAATAAAGACTCTGGAAAACAGGAAAGAGTAGTGTTGAGGGGTGCATGCAACTGTCCATACTTCAGTAGACCAGCTTGAAGAACACCTTGCCCAATTAACTTAAGGGAGAGAGGTGACTGGTGAGCTTACCTAGACACAATATGTAGGATTGTGAAGAGGACAATGAGGGGCCCCACTGCTACCAGAAACCAGGGGAAGACCCCAGCGATCACCCCCGCACAGAAGAACACCAGGATGACATTCTGGATGAACATTTCAGCTTGAAATGGTAAACGAACATCAACTGGAAAAGAAAAAGAAAGAGGGAGGTGTTAGGAACAGGGAACCAAATAACCTAAATAAAGCAGTTCAGTCCAGCTTCTGTAACATCATACCATTTCCAGGGACAATGGTTTCCAAGACTTATTTAGGTATAAAGTCTTGCACTTTAATAAGTGATTTTGATTTCGAAAATGCTAGTTATCTTCCTAATTGCTCTCCCCACTGCAAGCACCGAGGTCACTGTTGCAGTACTGGCCATTAAGTTCTTTGCTCTTAACTTGCCATAAGACGGTATCAAGAAAGCTTAGATGGGAACGACAAGGTGGTAGGTCTAGTAACCACCTGCAGCATCAGGACTTGACTGGAGTTCCCAGTACCAACCTTACTACACAGGGCATGGCTAAGCCTTCAGCTCCCGCCAGCTTCCTTCCTTCCAAAACAATGTCAGAGCTTCTGGTGCACAGAGAAGTGAATGTTAGGTTTTTGGGATGAACACATACCCAAGAAACGCTGCAATAAAATCAATTTCATCCTAGGAATCTTGTGGGTTACTCACCAGCAGTAATTCAGGCCTGACTGGTGGGAGCCCAAGTGCAACAGTTTTAGGTATGAAATTGGTTCGTTATATTTCTTTTTGAACTGGTTTGATTTGGGGCTTTCCACTCATAGGAGACAGCCTTTAGCCTAACCCTAGCATGGCCCAATTATTGGTTTGTCTACTTCAAATTTGCCATGTGCACCAAAGCTTGTAATGTCTACAGAGACTCTTTCAGGTTATCTTCATGTCTGCAGCTGTGATTAGCATGCACAAGTGAGTTAACGGGAAAGTCTAAATGCAAACTGTGCTGTATTACGGCAGACAGAGAGGGACATACCTTCATCCATATCTTTGGAGAACCTGTTGAGAATCCGCCCAGTGGGTGTAGTGTCAAAGAATTTCATGGGGCTGCGAAGAATCCGTCGGAAGAGCTCATCATGGAGCCTGGAGGAGGCTCTAAGTGTTCCCTGGTAATGCAACAAAGAAGATTACTGGGATTGTATAGGAATGCCTGGCCACCAAACAACTAAGCTGGCTTATTGTGACCAAGGGGCCAAATCTCGCAACAGCTACAACCCAAAAGCAAATCTCTGCTCTTGCAGTCTTGAAGGCAGCTGCAGAGAGTCTGTGCTGCCATGCAGTGAAAGGAAGATAATGATCCAAAAAAGGATTTAACAGTGAAGAAGGTACTAGCTCCAGGAGATGGGTTGACTGCAACTTTCCAACTCCTGATTGGACTGGCCCAAATTCAGGAAGTCTTTCTTGGGAGCCTCCTCAAAATAATACCAAAGAGGAGAGAATCAGAATGACAGAGGCCCCAGCCACGCAGAAACGAGAGGGGGGGGGGAACACAACTGGCCTCGGTGCATACCTTGACAAAGACAACCCCACGGACAGCTTTCAGAATCAACATGACTCCCATAGAGAGCGCATAGATGCCGGCATAGTAGCGCATGTGAGGGTTATCTTTCATACTGTTGCTCACAACAGTTTCATTTCCCAACATCTCGGTGGTGTTCTGTGTGAAATCCAAAATCCCAGTTACATGGTTGTATAAGACAAGAGCAGGCCATAGGATCACTATGCCTGGGGCAATTTGGTGACCAACTCTTTTCTCTAGCCTATGTCTTTTTTAAAACTTCTCTCTTCTAAAGAAAGTTTTTTTTTTTATTTTAAATTTTGCGTGGAAAAAACCCATGGGCAATCTGGACTGGCAGAGGAGAAATCCAAGTCCTCTTTTACATAACCCAAAAAGAAAGCCTGCTATTCTCAAGGAGAAAGCCTAGATCCTTTTATCTAACTCAGCTACAGAGCCACTGTCTGCCTACAGAGCCACCTCAGTTACAAACCCGTTCCAGCCATGCGCCAGTCAGGATCAGTGTCCCATTATGCAAGACACCTTATGAACACAAGTTGATCCACCTCTCTTGCCTTAAACCAATATCCCTTTAATCTTTAAATACTTTGTCCAGAGCACAGCTGTAGTCTATAAATCAGGTTATTAACTAATTCAGTGGCATTTAGCTGTAGGTTGCTTGGGTCTTATTTCTACCCAAGTGCATCAGTGTACACTTAGGCATGTGGCATTTCAATTGTAGCTCCATCCCCTCATTTTATTATCGTCAGTAAATCAAATGACTTTTACATGTTACAGCCTTGTCTCAGTCATTAATACAATATTAGAGCATACGATTAAAAATAAAGACCACTCTTCAAATTTTCATGAAATGCACACACAAACTCCAGCCCTCGTCTGTATTAGTTCCTTAGTCACCTTAATTATTCTCTGTAGCTGAATTGGGGTGTTTGTACAGCAAGGTTTCATGGGAAATTTTGTCAAGGAGCTTTCTGAAAAATCCAGAATTACTCAGTTCATACAGTCCAAGATCCTGTCTGTCTTGAACACTGAACAGCAGATTCTTCCAAAAAAGGAGCAAGAACTGCACAATAGGGAGACTTGGTATATATAATCTGCACCCGCTACAACCCGTTGAAGATCTCACCCTACTCCCTAAAAGTTAAGACGGTCGTAAACCCCGAAGCATGAGGTTTTTCTTGCTTCCAAAACTCATTTGTATTAACTGTTATAGTGCTGCATGCTCTTGTTATCCATATAAACCCCCAAACCCTCTTTGAATCTTACTTTAGAGCCTCAATTATTTCATTTAGCAAACTAATCACATTGGGACTACAGTTGCTGTTTTCCAGCCACCCGGTACTTCTGCAGTATCAAAGATTTCCTAAAAGTAATAATTATATGAGCCCTAATCTCATCTTTCACCTATGGCACTTGATGGATTTATTGACCTCATATTTGCCAGATACGTACTCAATTTCACCCTCTCATTTTTTCCTCATTATTACACAGGCACATGCATCATGGGTGGGCTGGCAACACTCTTCTCAAATGCAGTTATTTTCTCTTAATAGCAAAGCATTCCTGACTTTCACTCTATCAGGGGAAGTACGGGGGGTAGAGTTCTGGGGGCTACAACTGGCTCAAAATTTGCATTAGCCACCCCCCTGAGAACCAGGCACCGGGTCAGCAGCTACCACTCTCCAACTGCCCAGCTCCCGCTGCTGCCACCACAGCAGTTTCCCCTTCTTTGGGAAGCTGATCCATGGCTGGCAGAGTGTCAGCAGAGTGCCAGGATAGCTCGCCCAACACGAGCAGTGGCCATGCCCAAATGGATCTCCGCTAAGCTGGGCTTGGGGACAGGGAGCCTGTCTGTCCTGGTGCCTCTAGCTCAGGAATGGGAGCTGCAGCTGCTGATGTACTGAACAAGTGTTCAGGGTCCTGAGCGCTCAACGTAAAGAGACAGCACGGTGACACTCTCAGGCACACACACACTCCCCCAACACACACTGCGCTCTGCCCTATTTGGCAGTGCTTTATTTAGTGCTGGTTTTGTGTTAACTTGCAGTTCTTTCAGTTAACAGCCAAACTGCTTTTGTTGCTTTAACAAGGACTTTGGTTTATGTGGGTGCATGGCCATCACACGAAGAGTGACATCCCCTTGCCCTCAAAAACAGCTTTAAAATGTTTTGAATTTTCAGTTAGTATGTATATGCTTGGGTCTTGATTTGACCAGAATGGAAATACAGACTCAATCAGCTAGGGAAGAAAAGGTGTACTTAGTTTTGGTTGGTTGTTTATTTTGCTATAAATGGAAGTTTGTGTTTCATTTTTTTGCATGTGCAAATGGCTAATTTTAAAATATAACACAGTATATTCTCCCAGTTAAAGTAATTTTGTTATTAGTTTTATTTAAGCAGTAATTTTTCCCAGAAATTTGCATTTATTTACTCTTATTATTTTAATAATATTATTAATAGTGGTTTATTTATTTATTTATTTGCTTAGGGTTTTTCCTATTGATTTCTGCTCCTCTGAATTTTTCTCTCCTCCATCGTAGTTAAGCAACATGGTTTACTTTAACAACCCTAGCTAGTTGTGTTTCATCACGCCTCGTCATTTGAATACATCCTTTAACGTCCCTCAGTTGAGTCTTATTTAAAAAGAAAAGTTCAGGTTTTGCTCCCTCTAATTTACCTCTCTTTCCTTGCAGTTAGTTTAGAACAACTTGTCATTTATCCCCATTGGTTTGGACAGCCATGCTGGAAGTCCACGGAAGGTTACAACCATGCTGGGGATGAATTTTACATAATTCACATAAGCCAGTTCCACCACCTCTTTAAATGTCTGCCCAGTTTTACCAACAAGGCCTTTTGCTAACACACACACTGGCCAGGCTGTTTCACTTCATAAGATTTTCCTCTTATCAAATGTGGCCTTTGGATCTTTAAATTTAGCCATCCTTGATCTAAGCCCCTCTAATGGTAAAAATGCTGACCTATCCTAGGTTATCATTCCCAGCTCCCAAACAATTCCCAATAGTCATTTTACTTAATGGAGTCACCTCCTTTGACACAATAGAAGTGTTATCCCACTAGATGTCCAGGTCACAGTGACAGCAAAATGACCTACAAAATTAGCTATTGCACTTGGTGCTTGAACATTCCACAGTAGCCAAGCCACCCTCAAACTCCTTTGCTTCCTTTTCTTACATGGACAAAGTCAAGAAAAAAGGGGCCAACATCAGACTGCATGAGCTGTTGCCTCCTTTTTTTCCATGGATTTCTGAAAGGCTTGGGGACTAGCGTCTCTCAAATGAAATCATCTCCTGGAGAACCCTCCTAAGTAGCTTCCTTTATGAAGTACAGTGAGGTTTGTCCTAGACTAACGCAAGCAATCCTATGTAGACAATCCCCTGCCCATTACAGACTTAGAAGAGCCAATTCCTCTTACCCCACTGCCTTGCTTGATCCAGTAACTCAGCCACCAGTTGCTGAATGTTGTGCTGCCCACATTCAGCACAAAGAGTGCCATGATGATCAAGAATGCAAAGGGACCTCCAGCTGCCTGGATATAGATGCCATAAACAGACCAGGGGACAGAGCCTTTGCCCTTCTCTTCCAGCTGTACAAGCTGGCCTAGGAAATACAAAGGGGTGAAAAAAGTGAGGGGAAAAAGTCGCTCCATAAAACTTTAATCGTTTTATTTACTTAACACATGGGAGGAACGTTCACTGTACACGGCAGTTCTGAGAGCCCTGCTGTTACTTTGAACACAGAACTCACATATTCAAGCACTAAAAAAAAGCCACAGAAGACATTTCAATGGCAGAGTCATCAACAGCATGGAAAGTATGTGAGGGCTCAAACAACATCAGATTGGTGCCAAAATCAGCATCTTCTGATCCCCGCCCGTTTACAGTTAACAAAAAAGTAGACAGACTTCGATGAGGAAGATCAGACCTTTCCCTCTATACACAATGGCATGCTGAAATCTGAGATGGAAGCAGCACCTAGGCACATACTTGCCATAACAGGGAAGAGCAGTGTGGGAGCTAGGGATGCTGATAGCTGAAGCCAGCAACGTTTCACGTGCTGATTGCATCTTACTGTGCCAATTTATTTAAACTGGAATCGTGCTGAATGGACCATCTCGTATTTCTAATGGATGGTCACTGTTTGCCCAATGCACTTGAACTATGTGCTGTCAGCAAGCTGAGTGACCAAGATGCAGGGCAGCTTTCAGAACCTGTGAGCTTCAGAGACTGAAGGTTTCAGGGTCACCAGTGCATGCTACGATTAAAGTCAGAAATGTCATTCCATAGTTACCTTCCTCCTTCTTCACCACTTTCTCCTTCTTCACAGACCCTGCTTTAGTACCCTTATCCTGGGGTCTTTTTAATGAACTGCTTGTGCTCTTCTTTAAACTAATCTGTAGAAAACGAGCTACGTTGAAACATCCAAGAAGCATCTATTTTTTCAGACAGATATTCAGATTGGAACCACAAATACTCACAATTCTTTTTAAAAGTGCATTCTATGCAGGATAAGGACCTTCAGTAGCTTAGGCTGGGTCTACACTGACGGCGGCAAATTCGCTGCCACCAGATCAATTGCGCTGGATCGACTGAGCGGTCTGTGTAGACCCGCTCAGTTGATCCAGCAAGCGATGCAGGAAAACCACCCCGGTAAGTGGCGTAGCGCTGCATCGAAGAGAAGCTGTTCCGGTCAGCACAGTGCAGCGTGGACGGCACGCGGAGGAGACGCCGCGAAGTCGACGGGAGATACGCGAGTGATTTACGCCACTTGCATATCTCCCGTCGACTGCCGCCAAATCCCGAAGGTAAGTGTAGACCGGGCTTTAGTGTACCTATCCAGACAGGACACTCACTGGAAAGAACGCTTGCCCACCACCTCTACACGTGATTTCACTAGGACTGACTGCCAACCGCAGACAGAATAAGCTCTCCTCTCCTACTGCGTCCTGTGCCATCTTCTGTTTGTGCTGTGGTAATATCCAAAGACCACCAATCAGGATGAGGGACCCACTATGCCAGGTGCTGCCCATGAACATGGGAGGATGTGATCCCTTCTCCAAAGAGAGTCTACAGTCTAATCAAGACACCCTTCTCAGAAACCTCCCCCAACTCCCTTCAAGAAGGTTCACAGGAATAGATAGTCTCTTCCAGATATAGTCAGTGTTGCGTCCAGCAAAGCCTGAGCAAAGTGAGATACTTACATCCCCAACCATTGAATGCACAACCTCTAAGGAGCATACACAGAAAGTTACTGTTCTAAACCTGGATCATTCTCCCAAATAAGTAAGGTCACATTCTGTTCTGAGAGCGTACATTTCAGTTTTCAGGCTAACCTGACTGTAACCACTACACATCTTCAGGACCATCTTCCCATCCTTTATGCTAAAAGGATCCCTCGCACATGTTGTCAAACCAGAGACAATATCTATCTCCATTAAGCCCCTTCTTCAAACCCACATGGACTACAAATCCACTGCCCGTTCCATATGCTAATACTTAGGAAGAGGAAACGGAAGCCAACCAGGTGTGCAGGCTGGAGAATCTCACATTAACATAATTGCTTTAATTTTAAAGTGACAGCACCACAATCTTCACAGCATTGAGAAAGGACAGGTGAGGTAATTGATTACATTCCTGAGCCTTTTCCATCAGTATCGTCAGGCAGAAAACCTAATCAAGCACCTCCTATCACTAAACCCATCTCCGTCCACATCACAATTCCATCGCACCAGGACGTCTTGGGTCTGATGTTTTAGGTGAAGTGGTCAGATTCTTCTCTCTTGATAAACACACCAGGTTATTTTTCTAAGTTAATTCAATTAAGATAAGGGCGCTGATTTCTGTTAAACATTCAGAACAACATTCTGAAGACACTTTGCAACAAAAAGCAAGGACACTGCTAACTCGCAGGCACGGCTGTTGAGGAAAATACTGTGGTGAGGAGAGTGAGAAAGTTAAATTGCTGAAACTGTTAACGCTGTAGAGACAAACTGAATCTCCTGTTGAATGGTTCGTGTTACGCTGCTTGAAGCCTTTTCTGTAATTGCATTAAAGGATGACCTGCTGACTAAAGTACAGCACACAAATCCCAGTTGCATTGACGGTAATTTCCCCTTAGCAGTCCCCAGTAACAATTTATTTTTTTTGCCAGTATCAATCAGAAAACGACATGTTTGGAATTAAATTCCAGCATTCTGCTGAGTAGGACTTTTGGACAAGAAATGTTACTTCTGTTGTGTCTCAGTGATTTCAAGCTAGAAAAAACGGATAAGAAGCCAGGAAGAATTATATAAAAGCAAGAGCTGGATTGAGTTGAGCTAACTTGGAAAGATACATTATAAAAATGAGGTGCACATTAAAGAAGGGGATATGCATTCTCCCTCTGAGCACCATAGTGAAAACTGACATCTTTCCTCCATATTAGATACATTAGTTAAGGGGCAGGACTGCATACAAGATGTCATCATGACTAATTATTGCAAAGTGCCAATACAATAGAAAAATGTCCTGCAGGAGAGCCAAATATCCAAATCAACATACCAAGTCATTTTTCAGACTTCTTGCAAGTGACTAAGCAACTTGGTTCATTTGAGTTCCAAGAACAGGCAACGGCTATGCTATTTTAAAAATGGAGTGGAGTACCTCAATGTGTGGTGTCTCTCCCAGCTGCAGGCTGTTAAAAATGGCTGCATAGTCACCATTTAAATTCATCAGTCCTTCATGGCTTCCTCTCTCAGTGACACAGCCTTCTTTCATGAAGATCACTTCATCACAATCAACAAGGTACTGGAGACAATGCCAATGAGAACAAGACTTTATTATCTCAGATTGCCAGAAGAAACACACATGAATCTTTTCAGTAGCTTACTAGCCTTCAGGAAATAAAAGTCAGCCAACCCCCTTCTAAGTACGCACCTGACTGGTTAAGGACCCTGCACTGATTTAGAGCACACTGTGATTATTTCTACAGTCCATAAAAAACACAGCTTAAGCAATTGATCAGAGACTTCCTGTGGCATGTTGAGGAGATGCATTCAGGCTATTTGAACATTACAAATTCTGACATACCAGTTACAATGACTTTTTGGAGCAAAACAGGTGAGAAGAACTGAGTCTCAGAATACATTTATTTACACTACGACTAGGCCTGACTCACAAACATCAAATCCCATCTATTCTAAAATGATAAACAGGCTTTATGCACTTCAGTCTTCAGGTTAGTAGAAAAACTGCTTTCGACCAGTCGCCTGTCTCCCAGACCCATCTGCAGCCAAGAATTCCCAGTTCCTATTAGCCACCCATCAGACAACTGGCATTGGCTATTTACATCACCGCCTATGCAATGTATACACAAACAGATACAAACTTCAGCTATGCAGCCTGAGGGAGATGGTGTCATGCTGCAACAGACCAAAGCACGGGAATCTATAGTAAGAGGCAAGAGTGACTAACCCAAAAGCATTCTATCTGGATTGTTAGAGAAGATCCAAGAAAGGAAGGAGAAGGGATACTGTACCTGAAGCTGATGGGTGACAAACAGGACAGTTTTTGACTTGAGATGCTTCCTTATTGCACTATTAAAAATGTGGTTTCCTACATGTGCATCTAAGGCACTAAGAGGATCATCGAGGATGTAAATACTCTTGTCACTGTACAGGGCTCGGGCAAGACTGATCCTCTGACGCTGGCCTCCACTCAGGTTAGCTCCCCTTTCTCCAATCTGTATTACATACACAAAGTTATTCTGCTTCTCTTCACAACATTTAACACAAGACATCAGGCCAAATTCGTCACTGGAGTAACTGAGGCTGGGTCTACACTGACGGCAGCAAATTCGCTGCCGTCACATCGATTGCTCTGGATCGACTAAGCGGTCTGTGTAGATGCGCTCAGTCGAGCCAGGAAGCGACGCAGGAAAACCCCCCCGGTAAGCAGAGTAGCGCTGTGTCGAAGGGAGCGCTGTTCCCTTCGATGCAGCGCAGTGTGGACACCGCGCGGAGGAGACGCTGCAAAGTTGGCGGGAGATACGCAAGTGATTTATGTCACTTGCGTATCTCCTGTCGACTGCCGCCTAATCACCAAGGTAAGTGTAGACCAGGCCTAATACAGTTAATGGAGTGACAGTGAGAACTAGAATGGGCCACACTAAAGTTCAGGAGACTTATTCCTTGTAAAAGGAACCTTATAGAGAATATACATAATGCTAACATGCTTGACACATGCCTATTAAATAGCCAGAGGATTCTAATTTTTTGTAATTAATTTATGTTTAATCTAAATTTTAAAGTTTAATTTAAAGTTTTAAAATTCTCCAAGGAAACTAATTACCATTGCAGTGAAAAATTCCCACACTGCCGAGTTAAGAGTCTCCATACAGTCCAGGATTTAGAGATGTATGTTTAACATGGGCAAGAAGAGAATTTGCCTGTCAGTTTATAAGCACACCAGATCACCACAGTATGTCAGGCGAATACTTTACTGCATCCAACCCACTTACTATTTTATCACAACCAGGATTTTTACCTCCGTCAGGTCCCCATTAGGTAGGATAGCTAGGTCAGGTCTCAGACAGCAGCCATTCAGCACAGTGTTGTATCTACAGAATATGGATAAAACAAGCAATGAGAACTAACTCTTATGAGGGTGCCCTGCTAACAGAGCATAAATTTTTATTCCTATATGAACACCAGACAATCTTGTAGCTTTGAGCAATTAACTAATGAACGGGATTCCTCATCAGTAAACTGCAGATAGTACTTTATGACCGATTTCAGAAGTGCTATGAGAAGCACAGTGAAGAGAAGCCAAATTCACTCCAGAGGCTCTCTCTGGTAGAGATCCCCGGGGTGGGAAGTTTGCATGTAGGGAGGGCCACGTAAGAGGCCACTGCAGCATGAACAGACGTTGCACTGGGTGGGAGGGTGGTATGGCTAAGGCAACTGCAGAGTACATCCATCCAGCCCCTGGCCACAGAGGCAGCCATCGGCAGACCTCAGTGTTCTAGGAAGAGTTAAAGCTGCCATCCTAGAGACGGTGGGGGCAGAAACCCACCTGCCAAACTGAACTTCCCCTCTGGTGCAGATGATTTAGGTCGGTGCAGGGAGGTGTAAGTCCAACCAGTACCAACTTTTCTAATGCTGGCCTGAGAATTGCTAAGCGTTCGTCAGACTCTGCATTGATTCAACAAACCTTTCTTCATCAAACTCCTTTCCAAAAAGGATGTTGTCTCTCAGCGTAGCATTGAGAATCCAGGCCTGCTGGGCCACATAGGCAAAACTTCCATTCATGGCAATGCTACCCTCCAGCAGCGTCATCTAGAAGATAAGGCAGAAGGTCTTGAAATTATGCTATTCCAGGCATGCGCGTGCACACACGCACGGAATCCCCCTACGTAAAACAAGAAAGGCCCCACTGGAAATCGCCTTAGGCGGTAGAACCAGCACAGAATGTAACTCAAAGATCCACTGTTTGTTTGTTTAAGGTCCCACATAAAATACGGCCCATTATTTTGAACTTCTCAGAAGCTTGAATTGCAAATACTGGGCATAAATGAATAGTTTGTCAGAAGAGCTCAGGCCCCATTTAGGCAGCTAAATGAAGTAGCTAGATCTTCACAACTGCTCAGCACTAACAATTCCCAAGGAGAAGCAGCTGCTGGGTGCAGATCTCTTATGAAAATCTGGTCCACAGTCCAGAAAGCATTAATCTAACAAATTATAGCAATTTTAAGATTGTTTGTAACAGAAATGTGATCTATTAGATTACAGTGTAGGATCTGAATTTGAGGTCAGATTAATCATCATATTGATTGAGACCGATTAAACAAATGCTGCTGCTGGCAGACAAGAGGAAAAGGAAGAAATTATAAAAATATAAATTCTCACCTGTCCTAAAATGGCTGAAATAAGTGAGGTTTTCCCACTCCCCACACTGCCACAAATCCCAACAAGTTTCCCCTAAAACAGAAAAAAATGTGAGTTATGGTACATATTTTCATCAATCCCCCATTCCATTAATAATTTAGACTATCTACGTATCTCAAACAGAGGAGGAGGGTTAACATTAAGGCTAATAGAAATGGGGTATATCAAATGGGAGAAAAGCTAGACTTGGTCAATCTCTCATTCTAATTAAGCAGTTGATGAATAATTTCCATCAGCAACCAAAACAGAGTGAACATGAAAGGTGAAAGGCAGATGCACTTGTCATTCCAGAGAGTTCCTTGTGACCCGAGGTCAACTGAGATAAGGAGGGGAAAAACAGAAAAACAGAATGTCAGTTGAGATAATGAAATAATGGAAGGAGGGGAAAAACCGACAAAAAGAATGTACTGACAGAGATAAAAACAGCAAACAAGAAAAAAAAATTAACAGGCACAAAGGTCCGTAACAAAACAAAAAAAACAAAAACAAAAACAAAAAACAAAAAAAGGGAAAAGGACAAAACACAGACCAATAAATGATGACATATACCAGAAAGGCATGTACAACAGCACCACAACTGGGCATAATTGGGTATGCGGACGTATAGGCAGGAGTAGAGATAAAAGGGGTTGTCAGGAACCGTAAGGGCAGAGAGCTCCAGGAATAGGACCTAGAATTGTGCCTGCCCAGGGAATGCACCAGAATCGTGTTGAAAAGTGGCCTGATCAACTGTCTTGCCTCTTTCCAGCTCGTCGCTCACCACATTAATGAAAGAGAAAGGTAGCACGAGCTGACAACCCACACAGTTTAACAAACTGAGTTGGAAAACCCAGAGAAAAAAGGGCCAAGGGCCACTCGGGGGTATTAGTCTTAGGCAAAAAGGGTTCCCAAATTGGGGAATGAAGAATTGTTGTTTTTGTTTCTGTCATTGTCTGTCAGATTGGTGAGTAATGTGTACGAAGTGAGGAAAGGGAAGGTGTGTTAAAGTATCATTATATATGTGTGTAAGAAGGTGTGTTGCGTTTTGTGTTGTTAAAAATATTTTTTCAATGTGTAGTGCTTAGAGGGGTTCAGGGTTTTAAGCTCAATAAATGTAAACATAAATAATAAAGGTGTCAATAAACAATTAACATCAGTACTAAAAGAAGGTTTCCTTAGATTCATTCCCACAACCTTGCATCCAATACAAACCATACGAGAGGAGGTTGTCTCATAATTAACACTAACCTGCTGAGCCACGCAGCCATCCTCTCTGTAAAGAAAGATGGCCAATTCCTTTCCATATGGCTCTGATGCAACAAAATTTAAAATGCTGAATTCAGCTCTCGGCACCACAATACCAGAAAGATATTGCCTGACTGAACGGAGAGCACTCAATAGCCTGATTCAAAGGGAGTCTTTCCATTGACTTCAGTGGGCTTTGGATCATTCCCAAAGTAACCAGGAGGTAAAAGGAATGACTTATGAGGAAAGATTAACTTTGTATAGGAGAGGAAAAGTAACAATCTAAGATACACTAAGGAGTGAAGATAGCTGTTCAGCACGATACATAATGATATAATCAGGAATAACAGAAGGAAAAGGGAGATTTAGGCTAAGAACCAGGTAAATACCTTCCTGATTTGAAGATGGATCTGGTTTAGGAAGAGCCTCTCTGGGAAGAGCTGCAAAACCTATCATTTGGAACTTTGAACAACAAACTGGAAAAAATACTTGGAAATAGGCAGTAGGGAGCAATCTTGCCTTAGCTCCCAGTTAGACAAAAGGGATGGGATCCAAGAAGTCTTTTCCATCTCTAATCACAATCTCTAAATTTCTAGCAGTCTATGAGTCCTACTTAACAGTTTAACAACAGTGCTGAATGGTGCTTAATAGGGAAAGGCCTTTGACACCCACATTTAATGCCCAAGGAATATGTCAGCGTTACCCTGATTACAAAAGAATCAAAAAAAATAAAATGAGCATCGGTTAAAAAAAAAATTATCAGCTGCAGGTACTGGATACAAACACTGCTGGACACTTGTACAAAAGATTTTCCTGCTCTTGAAATAATGTGGCTTTAGACTATCAAACACCAATTTAATCTTCTCTCAAGGTTACTTGAGGAGTTCCTTAAGTCTATATGGTCACACCATTTAAGTCAGCCATAGGGTTTAAAATACCCCCATCTGACTATGCAAAAGGATTTTCTGAGTTTTATTACAAGTAGCTCAGTAGTAGGATGTGAAAAAAGATTTTTATGAAATATGCTCTGGATTAAGATTGATGGTTCTTGTTCAACATTTATCATACCCTTACCCATCTTGAAATGGTGCTTATAGCTTTTGTAAGTCCCTTTGTATCCTTTTACAGCTGTACACTAGGGAACTACACATACTTTAGAGAAACACCTCTGATTTTGCATAGCAGAGCACTCAGTCATTTCAAATGCACATGCACAAGGCCCTCAGTTTAAATGAACACCTGCAAAGTTAAAAATGTCTGTAGAAATAAGTTCTGCACTGAAGACCCCTGCTGCCATGCTAAGTTCTATGCACACTTAATGGCTTGCTCATGACAGATACCGTGCTGAAAACAAGCAAAACCTTCACTGAGTCTATGGCCCGGTCTACACTTACCTTCCAGATCCAGCAGCAGTCGACGGGAGATACCCAAGTGACGTAAATCACTTGCGTATCTCTTGTCGACTTCGCTGCATCTGCTCCGCACGCTGCCCACACCGCGCTGTGCTGAAGGGAACAGCATTCCCTTTGACGCAGCGCTACGCCACTTACCGGGGTGGTTTTCCTGCATCGACAACTGGATCGACTGAGTGGGTCTACACAGACCGCTCAGTCGATCCAGCGCAATCGATCTGACAGCGGCGAATTTGCCACCGTGAGTGTACAGCCAGCCTATGGCAGGGGTGATAGAGCCCAGAGGTCTACAATGCTGCCTCCAGCAACTAATGGTACCAGTTTTCAATGATTCTGGTTGATCCAAACAGCTGAGCCACTTTTATTAAGATGGGGCATTACATACTGGCATTCACAGTTGTCATGGGCTGCACTGGCATATTAGAACGATAATGCAGCAGCAATCTGCTCCGTTGTACACAAAATAAGCACTAACCTTGTCCACAGGCGTGCCAGGAAGGAGGGCTCTTGGGATACGCTATAGTTTTTCCTCCTCACCTTTTCAATTTCCAGGTCGATACTGTAGAGAGTCCTCTGAAGCCGAAGGTTAACTAGATGGATGTTTTTGTTCTCCTCCTCAGGGCTAGGATGGTCATCACTGTCCACGAGAAGATGGCCCTTCTGTTCAGCCAGCACTGCTTGTGGTCCCTCATGCTGTAGTTTCATTTTCTCTTTCTTGCTCTTGGAGACCTTCTTGTCTTTTTTCATTTTAGGAGTCAGCTTTGGTGAGCTCTGGACACTAGCATGGGAGAAGTCCCAAGCCAAGGTAGCATTTTTCACTTCTATCGCGATGTGAGGACTGGCTGGTTTTTTCTTTATCATATGAACCTCTTCCATTAGAAACAAACTCTGATAGGAGTTGTGAGAGAGGTGTAAAGATGAGACACCTGATCAAGACTGGGGGACAAGCCTATGGCACACTCACGCAGCAAAACACATCAGGTATATAGTGGGAGGAAGCTGAAGAGCAAAAGGTAGCTCATTAGTGTAAACTAACTCCAGGCCTACTAAAGGGATGTGGTGAAAAGCTCTTCCTGGATGTAGTGAAAGCTCTTAGATGCAGTAAGACTTTCACAGAATTATTATATTTTGGACAGAGATACACATGCTGTGGGGTGGAGAGGTGCTCAACGCTTCTAAAGATGTTTGCAGCTGCTTGCCTTGTATTTCCAGATATAAGGCATAACAGCAGAGGACATGAGTTTGAGAGCAGGATATGAATATGAAGGAAAGGAGGCCACGTGCCTAGCACACCAACTCATTACAGACTTGTCCCATAACTAGAAGGGAAGGGATGGCCTGTTGCACCCATATGCAAAAGAGGTACATTTTCTGCTGGAAAAAGTCATCTCAGACAGAGTCAGCCCATTTTGAAGTCTTGGGAATGTGTTACAATTAACACATTAAGTCCACTGTACAGTTTTCCACCACATCCATCACTACGTAAGACCAGAGCTATAAATTCTGTAGAGATTTTTCACACAGTTCAGTTACAAAACCCACATGATGACAGAACAGCTGTCAAAGAAACAAAACTGCTTTTTGAACCAAACAGGCTCTTTTCGATTATGGACATTTGACTCCCAACATGAACCACTCTAGCACCCGGGAGTTACCCCTCTGAATCGTGCACCTGCAAGAAAGCCTCAGACACATTAGAGAGCCACGCAGTCAGCTGCATCTCGATTTGTCGTATTACAGGACACCATACCTAGCTCATTCCTCTTCTCTACAGGTTACAGTGTAGGAGCCTCAAAGAACTTGAGTGATATAACCTCCTTCCTTCCCCTCATTGCAAAAACACTCCCTTGGTGTTTTTAAGTTTAAGAAAATCTGATTTTGGACCATCCAGAATAAGGATCAAATGAAGAAGGTGCCTCATGAGCCTCTGGATTTCTCAAGTACTCTACTGTTGATTGCACTGTCTGACTGTACTTAGACATAGGCTTCTTTCGTGCCAGTTATTACTTGAAGTCCATATAACTGACGTTAGTAGTATGCAGACTTCGAGATACACTGGCTTGTTTGGAAACATCAGGGAGATGTTAAAAGCCTAGAACTGTATCACTGTCTAAGAGATAAAACAGAACACTGGCTTGTCCAGAGAGTTTGCACTGGGGAGAAGACACAAATGTGTCTGCTCCCGGGGATTGAAGAATGAGTGTTTCTGTGATCTGAACTGTAAATCTACAGCCTCAAATGTAGTTTAGGCAGACTGCAGTGTTACATTTTATTCCCATAATTCTTCACTCCCGATGAATACACATCTATCTATTTAAGCAACAACCACCTTGGGTCAGACAGACATTTTCTTTTTGGCAATTAGCGTTAAAGCAAGAGTGGACAGCCAGAGGCTTTGTCATTGAAAACTGCATGTACTTCTTATATGAGGAAAGAGAAAGTCACTGCTTTCCAATTCCCCCTCCCGCACGGTATTTCTAGCATCCATTATGTACTCTGGTCTTCAGCTGGAAACCTCCATTAAAAACACAGGCTCAGACCAACCATCTAAGCAAATCAGACGCGTATTGGGGATGCGTTCTGGTCGAAAAAACAGTATAATTTTGGGCTACACATCATATCATGGGACAGGAGGGTTATAAGCCACCAATAACTGCCAGAGGTTAGGATGAAACTTTCCCTAATTCTCCATTATGAGGTCTCCTGCACTTTCCTCTGAAGCGCTTGCTATTGGTTACTGTTGGAGACAGAATAACTGATCGGACCGTCTATTGGTCTGATTCAGACTGGAGATTAGAGAAGGTCCATTATACACACATAGGACTGGAGTTCTCCCATCTCACTGCCATCTAAATTTACTAGCTAGTAAATGTTAATGTACAGATTAATCAGAACCAGCCTTGCAGATCAGGACACCGGAACTTCAGGCACCTTGGCCCAGGTTTTCTAGCTTGGGCCCTATCTCTGGTGTTCAAGGAGAAGAGAGAGAAATGATCCATTTAAAAACCAAAAGAGTTAAATCCCAAAATGATCATGGCGACAGACTCCAATATGGTCACTAAAGACTCACACCTTGGATACTGAGGTTCCCCTTAATATGTTCTAAAGAAGTAGAATTCTAGCACCTCAAACCTTTTTTGGTTACAAATAAAAATGTCACATAGTTCTTGGAAAGTCAGTCTGCACAAGAACAAATGTTACACATGCAGGGTTTCACTGAGGAAACAGGTTCTAGGTATACTGAATTCTAGGTACAATGCATTCTCCTTTATGGGGTTGCTCTTAAAAGACAGTATAGGAATTGCTGTGCTAGATAGGACATGTGGTCCATCTAGTCCAGTACCCTGTCTCCAACAGTGGCTAGCACCAATGCTTCACGGGAAGGCGCAAGAAATCCTACAGTCATCAGATGCTAAACAAACTTCTCTCCTGGAAGGGCTCATCTTAACCCTTAATAGATTGAGACTGGTTTAAATCCTGAGTATGATTTTTTTAAGACTCCGTCTGCAGAGAATAAGAACTACACATAAAACTAGAGAATAACTCCCAGCCTGCTCCAAAATAGGCATAAAATGGTTCCTGAGCATAGTCAACTGCATTCATGTATTGTCAGAGATGCTCCACACTTAAGGATAAAATTATATGGCCAAAAGACCACTCACCTTATATCTGTCAATAGACACTGATGCCTCAGATAAAGACTTCACGGAGAAAGGTGTTACTTTCAAAGCAAAAGTCATTGAATTGAAGACTGTGACCACTGTGAAAGCCTACAAACAAAAGACAGGAAAAAACAAAACAAAACCACCATGTTTGGCTGCAGTACCCATTAATACTTCCAAACCACCCAGGATTAAGGTCCATCAACAGCAGCAATTCAAGACCATTCCATTTGAGAAGGAAAGGTTTGCAATTCAAGAAGAGCCGTTTAAATACAACATAGAGGAAAGGGGAGGGTCCACCCCATCATAGAGTTTTAGAATAAACCAAATAGAGAGATATATCCTAGATGTTCATAGTACCAATGTAAATGGCATATACAGGAGAGCTAGAGGGCGCTGCAGCTTACTGCTTTAGCCTCTTGCTTCTAGAGACCTGAGTTCAAATTCTGCCTTTTGGTCACCAGGGAAGATAAATTTGTCTCCTACATCCAGCTGCACAACTACAGCAAAAAAGTCTAGTGTCCCAGTCTCCTTTTTTGCAGAAGCCCATTTCCACAAGGAGAACGTAGGTGCAAATCATGCCTGCAAGGGGCTCCTTTCCAGCTGAAAATTTGGCATTGAGTGCTGGCTCTTGAGAGGCCAGGACTTAATAGCATTGGCCAAGCTGTGCATAGGAAGGTTGCATAACACCTGCCTCTTCTCTGTGCCCTCAGATGCTCATTTCTGGGAGCCAAGCCACAAAATAAAGACATCTATCACAGATCTGGGGTATCGTCAAACCCTTCTTTGAATTGCACACATATAGGATTACAACAGTTTAAACGAAGAAAAGCTACTGTAGGAGTGATATTATAAAGTCACTTTCCCAACTCTGTGATGAGACGGTCACTTACCTGAGCAGCTGTGAGATCATAACCAAGGACCATGTGGACAGAAAATGTCACCACACTGGCAATAACCACCACAATGGGAGCCACTCCCACGGTGATGCTCTGGAAGTAACCCGCACGCTCTAAGATTTTACGTTCTTCCTCTCGGATTTCTAGAAATACAAAGACCACCACATCTGAGGTGCAATTCAGTTAGATACAAATGCAGGAGGCACAACTAATACTTTGGGAACACTATGAGTAAGAGAGCGCTATCCACATCTGCTTCAGCATTTCTTATGTTCTAGGAAAAGCTATCCTTACAGAGGAATAAACCATAAGCATATAACTCTGACGCCGGCATTCTGACCACTCTTATTACATTTAAAAGCTGACCAATTTGTACGAGGGCAGTCAAGATTAGTACTCACAGTAGAAGCTAACCCAACGTTAATAAACCTCTTTATGCCCAAAAGTTAGAGGGAAGTCACAAACGGTATTGTGATAAAAAGATTGTGGAACAGATATTGCTACGCCAGCCCATTGTGAACAAGAACAGCAGGACGTCAGAGGGATGGATGGCTGGTATAGCATATCACCCACGCAGTAGCATCTACCAAAGTGAGCTGGAAGGATCCAGCAGGATGGGGCTGGGTAGTGTGTTTTGCTAAAGGGAGACGTGTTAACAGAGTGTCTGCACTCACTTTGAACATTCTGAGAGAATGCTTTGACCCAGGCGTACATTTTAATGAATTTAATATAGTTAAGAACTTCATTCATCTTCTGCACACGCTCATCGGTCGCCGACACACATTTTCTTCTGAAGTAAGCCGTGAGCCGTGATACAAACATCTGAAACAAAAAGAGGCACCATACATCTTTACAGCAACTGAGAAATGGCAATTGCATCCAATTCCACTAAGTACAGAAGCAAGTAGACCGCTAAAGGGACATCAACGATTAGCCAAGGAGGGTATCAGGTTATCCTAAGTGATAAGCTGGGAATGCCCCTTTAGATCATCCCACTCCATTCAGCAAGCATAAAGGCACTGAACACTAGACTCTCTCTAGCTTTATACTCAACTGAGTTAGTATTATTGAGATTTCCAAAAGGCTCTCAGTGTTTTTACTAATATTTAACAGAACTAGATTTCTTTAAAATCCTTCAACTACAAACACAGACTAACCTCAACTAAAATTAACCCTCACACTAGAATGACGAGGTATCCAAAATATTCAACCCATTCCGCTAAGGGTCAAGAAAGAGATGGACCTTGCAGTAGTTTGTAAGATGCCATGTGCATCAGGATGGTAAAACAATGCATTAGCACCTTTACTAATCAGGTCTAAGACAAGATGAAATCCGTCTCCTCACAGACATCTCTCACTCCATCAGCAGTCAATGCCATTTATCCAATCTTTTTCCTAACACCCAGAAGAAAACTCCACTCACTAAAGCATTTTCAGCTATTTGCCCCATCTTAAGCATCCTTACTTCCTTTTTTAATTCCTCTCAGCCACAGAGAGCAGTAGGCAGAAGAGAGGCTAATAGTGAAAATAGTTGGTCAAGGTTATTAAATTCTACTCTTCTGTCACAAGCTAATTTTTTGCCTATTGCACTCATCATTGTCACCTTATTATTATTGAGCAGATAAATTAGACCATGGTGGACCTCACAACATTCTGCTCTTCATTCATAGCAGCTTCTTCAAAAAATGCATTTTGATTACAATGGGAAAACTACAGCAGAGTCTTGAAGCGTGCTCTACAGGCAATCAGACTTTGGCTCAGTCTAGTTTCTGCTGGTAGCTCTTTTCACAAACAGTCCCCATTGGCCAAGAACACTTCCTTCTCCAGGTGCAGCACACATTGTCCTAATTGTGCCAGCTCTATTGTCACACAGCAGAACTGTCTGTGGCTCATGGATGGAGAGACTGTCTCAGATGTAACTGGGTCTTGATCTGCTTATATATTTAAAGATCAGAAAACACAGGCTTGAAGTTTAATCAGAAGTGAACTGCAAGCCAACAGAGGATGTGGAGCACAGGAATGGCAGGCACTTGCCTTCCCCCAGCCTGCTGCTGAGGTAAGCCGCTATGTTCTGAACAAGCTGGAGGCCCTGCATTTTTCCACCTTCAATCCCAAATCCACTGAATTACAATAATCCAACCTGGAATTGCATCACTCCATGATTTAGGTGACCATTTTCCTTCTCATCAAAATTTATTTCCATTAATCTCCAATGTATTTATTTATTTCCAATAATCCCTTATTCTTATTTCTAATTCCCTTTACCATTTGAGTTTCTTGCCTCTGTACTTTTACTTTGTGTCCCTTAGATTACAGGCAGAGCCCTAAAGGGATTTGACCCACAGTCCAACAACATTTTCTGTTCAGTACACAGACACTGTCTTCTTGGAGCGAAGACAAGCGTGAAGCCCAGTTCAAGAATATTTTTAGCCGAATTGTACAAATTTGAATGTGGTTTACTCACCATTGCCGGGTAGAAGAGGATAAAGACAGCCGACCCCAAGAAGCCTGTTGGTCCTAGAATAATTACATTATAAACCATGCCTAGGATGGCAACAATTGGGCCCCCAGCCAGCAAACTGCCAACTGCTGCAGCCTCAAACATTCTCTGCCCATCGTTGGAACATACGTTTATGAGCTGAAAAATCACAAAAAATACCAGGGTTATCCTCAGAAGGAGGTAATCAACAAATATCCTTTTGTGTCTGATAATTTCTAACAGGGTACTGTAACTCACCTCCCCCAAAGACTTCTCCTTGATATTCTTCAGCTTGAGAATTTTCTTAAACGCCATTGTCAGGATAGCCCCCCGCAGTCTGACCCCAGTGCGGTAATTTAAAGCCCAGGTGAGAGCCAGGGACCAGGAGCGCACTATTTCCGTCATTAAGATGCCAAAAACTAACAACAAGCTGTACTGCAGGTTGGACTCACTTTTCTGCGTGTATTCCAAGAGGTGTTTCACAACGAACGCCTACAGGAAGAAATGCAAACTCGCATGAACATTCCAATGTACCAGAGGCACCATGCAACAACGTTATGTTAAGTTAGAAACGAGTGACTACTTTGTTTTTAAATGAGCAATTTATATTACACGGAATCTTCTTTCTAGAAATAAAAATCATCAATACACACAGTACTGTTACACAAGGCCCTGCTGAGAGCAAAGCAGAGTTAAATTTAGCAGGTACGGGAGATTTAAATTTAGAACCTTAGTCCTTGCAGCAAGCTTCTAATTCTTCATGTCTTCTAACTTAACATAAATCTGTCAGTTAGTTGAAAGCAGTGCTTTACCAACATCATACAGAAAAAGTCTTTTAAAACACTCTGTATTTATACATTTGAGCACATTAAGAGACATTCCTTTATGTGATATTAAGACCTTTTTTGTTTGCATCAAACGTGCTTATTTGAGAAAAAGGAACAATGTACCTACAGTTGAACTGAGGAAGAGTGAGAAGGACAATTGCAAAACATTCCTGAAAATAAACATCAGCAGTTTAATAGTAAAGAAAAGAAGAAGCAGAAAACACAGGTAAGCAATACCAGACTATTTAAAAAAGGCCTTTGCCCCACCGCCCACCTCCAAAAAACAAAAATATTTTACCTCAGGAATCACATTTCAAACATCACCTGCTGAAAGACAGGATAGCCCCAAGAACCACCGATTCCCACCTCCAGGTGTGTGTTAGCCAAGGCACAGCATTTCATCATATAAATCACAATCACCAGCAATATTAAATACGATCAACAGCGAAATAACAGTCTTTTATTTAAAAACAATAAAGTTAAAGTGGGTAACATCTCACAAACACTGTACAACAGGAAGAGCATCGCATAAACATACAATCTGAACGTACAAGAGAATTATAAAAGGCTAGTATCTAACAAACAGTCTAGCCTCTGACACAAACTAGATTAAAACTACACACACAAAATTAAAGATACAAAAACAGAACCGATATGTGCTTCTGAAGTCCGAGAGCGAGTGAAACTTGCAGTGCTAGTCAGGCAGGCTCCAGAGGCTGCATGGATTCTGAAATTTGGTTTAAGAGGTACGCTACAGTAAGGCTTCACAGCTAACAAATGGAAATTCCCTAAAGAAGGCTTTTCAACAAAGATGCTTAAAGACGTTGGTGTTTATATGGTTAGACGTTGGTACTTTAATACAGAGCTGAGAATTACCTTTGCCAACAACACAACAAAATGCAAAAAATCTGAGATCAGAGAAATGATTTGGAAAGCCTTTCACAGTTTGTAGAAGTCCTCTTGGCTAACACAGGTTTTGCAAATAAGAGTTCTGCTTAGCGTGAGCAGGAGGAAAAACAAAAAGGCACTACTTCAGCAAAGGTAACAGCAGCTACAGCCCAGCACCGAACAACAGATAAAAATGGAGGCTGAATGCATTTGTCCTGAGGTGGCTGATTCTGTATCCCAGAACCAAGGAAACATGCTGTATATAGTTCTGCTTATTCATTTTCCAAGAGCGAATTAAAGCCAGATGTCCGTCAGGTTCTGGAATGGCTCATTGAGAAATTTACACGCTAGTCCCTGATCAAATGTGAGGAGCTCACATTCACAGAACTACTGTATTCCAGCTTTTTCCTCACTTACATTTAGCTTTACATCAACTGTTTTGGCCACAACTGCATACAGTTGGTTTGCAGATACTAATGAGAAGATTATTGGCTTCTTTTCCCGTATTCAATCCAACATACACAACTGAGTCACTGAGACGTGGGAGTTAAAATCCCCCTTTTCCTCACGAGCTGTAACTCAGCATGAGCGCAGCGCAGCAAGCATTTTCTTGCACACCACAGCACTGCTGAAAGTCTCCAAGGGAAGGTGTGTAAAGATAGCAGATGTTTCCTGGGGTCTCTTTCCTCCCAAAACCTTTTAAGTGCAATTTTTCAGCACTGTTCTATAGAATCAGCATCTCCCATGATGAGATAGAAGACAATGCTTACATAATACCAAAAAAATAGACATTTCAAAAGAGGAAACAGCAGATTAAAGAATATGAAAGAGGAAAAAGAAGAAGTCACAATATTTAGCATTTACATTTCAAAGCATTCCATTTGAAGACGTTTAATGAAAAAAATCCAGCAAAGTTCTTTACACAATTAGAGTTACAGCTTTAAAAATTTAAACTAATGGGAAAAGGGACTCCTGTGTGTTACCATAGTATTTGGTATTAGCTGCTCGGCTGTTGTAAGCATTCCCATTGAATAAACATTACCTTACCTTTACTCTTGGCGTTGGATTCTGCCCAGCTTGACTGTCTCATTCTGATCGCAGAATACAGCCATCCTGAAAATTCTAAAGAACAGCTTCTGTCATTGGTTCCACTACAGAGAAAGATTCCCCACCCACATCCAGTATCTGACAGCACAAAGCAAGCTGCAACTGGAGCGGAACTGGAAGAGTGGGAAACTTACCTCAAACGGCTTACCACTCCCCCCTCCAATAACTGTCTGAACGATCAAGCTGTACTCCACTAAGATAGGAAGTTTCCCCATCTCCCAAACAGGAAGGCTAGTTCTGAGCAAACATACACACTGTTCAGGCCTGGAGTTAAGCTGATTTTGTTTAGTAAATTAGAAATATCTTTGCCCCTCCCCCCACATCTGAACATAAAATGTTTAGCAGCTGGTTAAATGGCAGCAACTGTATAAACTGCAGATAAGTATCTCACCTGCATTAGTGCCATTCTGATGGTTATTGCAAGGTATTCTGACACAGGGAAATAAACTGTCTCTGAACAGGCTACAAGTTTAGAAACTGTGCCAGATGTGCAGGACTCCCGAAGGATCTGTCTGATATCAAAAAGCCCAGATACCAAATCCAATAAGCACCACCATCAGTTATAGCTATCACAATGCTTATCAGTGAGATCATCGCTACGCCATTTCCACTAGCATGGCGATGTCATGGAAATCCGATTCAGAATTTTGAAGTTTGGGAAGAATGTTTAACTCCATGTTGGTAATTTTCACCAATACATGTGGACAAGCTAAGTGCTTTTCCAGATCTCCCTTCTCATTTCAAGGTGACTGAAGGGTGTATCAGTACAAGAAAGCACTGATACTTCAGAGGAGACAGCATAGATGTACCACTAACACATTCAATTTTAAAAAGCAGTGGGGAGGGTGGTAAAGACTCATCTTTCGTTCCAAGCGATGGAACCAAAAAGGGCACTTTCCTCATCCAGAGAATAGTACAATTTGTACTAGATATAGGCAAATATTTGAAGGATAACTTTAAAGCATCCAAATTGAGCATGAATTGGAACTTAAAAACCCAGCCTATTGAAGTTTCTTCCCATTCAGAGGTTTGGCTCTGATAGATAGATCCAATTATTCTAAAGAAATTAGGGACAACCCTGCTGCAAGTTCTCTGCTAAAGATAAGAGCAGCTACAGGGCCCTGTAGTGAAACAATGACAGAAGCTCTTCTTGGGGGAACCTGGTTCTGTTAAAACCTTAAGACTTTATCATTTTGGAAATTAACAGTGCACCCAACAGATTGTCCAAGTGTTTTGTAATTACCACAAGCTATTATCAATAATTATTAATGTGAAACAATACCATGAAAACAATTATTGTTATTCCTATTACAAGAAACAAGACAAGCTTTTAAAAGATTTAAGAAGCAAGAAAAACATTTTTAGAAGACTTTTAATCTAACATCACACCCCCATTGTACTTACCCAAGTCATGAACCTCCATCTTAACAGCCCATTGAAACATGTACTACAAGCAGTAATACTGCTCCTACGCCTCAAGGGAAATTTGTAGAGAATAAATTTAGTCAAGATCTCAACTGTAAATCTGCACAACAACATGTGCAACAAACAGGTGACGAGAAAATGGTGTGAATGTCAAGTCCCACATGTTGTATCTTCATTACTAACTAGTGCAAGAAGCAGCAGCTCCTAGTGACAATTCCATATTCTAATACTTCGAAACGTAACCCTCCTGATCAATCCTTGTAGCATCAATAACTAAGTTTGCAGACTTCTCCTGAACCCCTTTTGCTTTGGTTTTTAAATAATCTAAACACACCACTCAGTTTCATTTCTTGCAGACTGCACTATTAATGCCAGCGCTCTACAAAGTGATGTCTTGCCAGTTTGAATTTTACTTCCAAAATAATTATTACCTATCAAAGAGCAAAAAACTTTAAGTAAGAATTTAGTACAATAGGACCATACCAGTTAAGGAGGAACTTTAAGCTACATCCAAAACCAGAGAGAAAAGCCAAGTGTGTTTTTCCTTCAGGATACCTACACCCGCTACATCTCCAGAAACCTGGCTCAACCATTCAGCAAATGATTCACCAGCCATATGAACACTATCTTGGATTGCTGTTTCCTTGTGAAAAACACCCGCTTCTCTCAGCAAACTGCAAGGACTGACATTTCTAACTAACCATACTGTGTCAGTGACCCTGCAATGAAACCTTAACATGTTAGAGCTGCCATGGGATGGAGCCCTCCGTGGTTGTTAAAAAGGATGGATATTACTTACTGGTCCACTGAAGCCTGCAAGCTGTGTGATCATCAGACACACTATGGAAATTATGAGCCTGGTGCGGCAGAAGATCCAAACAACCCTCCGAAGAGAAGCATTCTCCGGTCCTGTTTCTTTCAGTTCTTCCTGCCATAATCTCTCTAGCCTAAAAAAAAAAAAAAAAAAAACACAAACCATACTGTTAGCATCTGTTGTCCTGTTGAAAGGTTCCTATCTCAGAGGCTATTCTCTGAGAAACTTCTCATCAGACACACGTGGCTGTGAGCAACACACATCATCAAGCTTCATAACACAGACAGCATATTCTACAGTCAGGGGAAATAGTTCTATCCTGAATCTCTGTGCAAAGAGGCTTCTACACTGAGCAGAGCTGAAAAAGTTAGAATGCTTTTTACTTTACCCAGAGTCCTATTAGGAATATGAATCTCACCACCTCCTCTCCTTTTCTATTCTATCCTGCAATAAAACTCTGGGGCCAAATCTTATAGCTCTTGCCCTGAGTAAATATCACAGTGGTTCCCGACTGCAGGATTTGGCCTATAATCAGACCACATTCAGTTACTATCAATGTTATCTGGTCATTAATTAAGCATTGCACGTTCAGAATCTGGGCCAAGAGACACAGAGCGTGTTTAAAAATACAAACAGTTCTGCTAAGGAGCAAAAGTGGAAAAGCAGTTATGGGACAAAACTGCTCAGTTAAAGCAGTGTGACCCCATTGAAGTCAGTGAGGTCGAGACACAAAGTGTATCTCAGAAGGAACTGGCCCAAGGAGGATAAATAAGATTAAGGTCCCCTCCTCTGATAGAAAGGATTTAAGTGCTGCTTTTTCAATGTTAGTACATGCAAATATCTGCAAAAATACCAGGCATGGGTATATACCATACTGCAAAGGGCTAGAGTACATGGGAAAGAATATGGACCAGCAGATCCCTACCTTCTACAATTAACATCTGAAGACTCATGCTTTGACAAAGACCACACATCATCCATAAACAGCTCCCCTTTCTTGTATGCTGTGCGGGCCAGAGGAGTGAGCCATGAAAAGGTCATGCAGGAAAAGAGTCCAGCGTTGTCTACTGGGTGCTGGTGTCTAAAAGTAGAAGGAGAAATTGCAATGAAATGATAAGAGAAAAGCTGCAGTATCCTTCAAGAAAAACAAAACCCTCTCCAATTACAAGTATAATATGAGAATTCTGCATGACCTACACAAAGTAATACTTGCTAAATACGTTTTCAAAGATGACATTTCAGTATCAACCAACAAATATAAAAGAGCTGCAATCCCACTTTGCCAGTCTATTTAAAAGAGGACTGTGGTTGTTACATCACTTCTTCTTTAGCACAAAGTCTTACTTGGAAGTAGTCCGTATGGGTTTTAGAAAGTTCAGGCCATGGTGATATTTGCCCTTATGATGCTCCTCATCTAACATTCTCAGCTGGGAATGCATGGAGACGTCCAGCGGAAGGCCTTCTGCCCGAGCTGCTGTTTCCAAAGCATCCTGACATTCCACCTGCTTTTACAAATGACACAATAGAATCAGAAATTCAAGAATTCCACGACAGTTTTAAAAATGGATCATTTTGATTTCCAACAACTTAGTGCCTGCTACTGCTGTGGATCCCTGTGATAATGTAGCACAATCACTGCAACTAAAGAACTCTGGGGACAAAGGGGTAGCTTGGGAGCAGCAAACCAACACGGAGGTCCATGATGGTCTAGATCTGCTTTAGCTCTCTGGATTTCGAGAATGGTAGGACTCAAACAGTATCATGGTATCCATATATTTTGGGCTTCAGAGGATTAAGAACATAGATTTGTCAGAGCAGATCAGAACAATAGTCCATCCTGCCCGTTTCTGGTCTCTGGGCCAGTACCAAAGGCTTCAGAGAAAGATGTAGAACTGTCATGATGGACAATTATGCAACAGCTTGCACAATGAACAAGATTCTTCCAAAGTTCAAGCAGTTTACTATTGGCTTATGTCCTGAAACATAAAGGTTAACATACCTTATTAACTTGTATTCTACTTAGCATAACTCAGGATAGCTGTATCCATATGAAGGTCTAATCATTTTCAGAATCCTATTAAGCTCTTTGCCTCAAAAATACCTTGCAACATTTCAAACAGGTTAAACATGCATTGTGTGAAAAAGTATTTCCTTTTATCATTTATAGTTTTTGCCATTTACTTTCTCATAATACAGACCAGCAATATCAATAAAAGGCAATTACACTTGTTCATAGATAGGATTCCTGAGAGTGGAGAATCACAGATTCACAGCACCTCTCTAGGAATCAAATATGCTATCCTCGTCTTGGCCAGGAGATATTTTCACAGCTCTCTGGAAGGACAGAACTGAGTTCCAAAAGAAAGAGAAAGTAGCACTCTGGACATATAAAGCATCAGAGAGCTTTATGGAACTTCTTAGTCAGGAGCAAGAAATAGCAAGTGTACCAGGTGATGCAATACTAAAGTGTGTATTTGTCCAGCACTCCGTACTGCTCCCACTAACTTAAACAGGAGCACGATAGGCCCACTTATATGAAAAAAGTGATACTGAAGTATTCTATTTCTTAGAGAGACTCAGATGCTTTGTAGACAGGCGCTGTCCTGACTTTAAAACCTTTCCCACGGAAACCACACCCCCATGTTTACCCCTGTTAAGTGTGTTATCAATGATGAGATTATTTTGTCTCTTGAAGCATGATAGCCTCTGGGTTAAATGTCCTAAAAGGCCATCAATAGCATTAGATTCTCATTCTCTCTGGTTGTATAACTTTGTTAGAAGTCTTGATATTTATCTGGGATTCAAGCTCATAGTCCATTAACATCCAAGCATTATGGTATTATTAGGCCTCCATATCACTCCCATGTACACAAGAAACAAGGACAATAAAAGAGGGGCACAAATTCACCCTTCATTTAAATAGCACAGCAAAGTAGGCCAGGCACCTTGCAGAAAACCAGAAATACACAGTCCCTCCCCAAAAGAGCTTACCATCTAAATCTAAAATGGGCTGGTATAACAGGAGTGTTAGCCACTAGTTTTGAGAAAATCTGCTCTTCTTTTGCAGCCTGCCCTGAGCTTGGCATTTTCAGGTGGGCTACCCTACTCCAGACAGCATCGCATTGGCATAGTTGGCAGAATCTACAAAACCAGATCATTTGGGTTTTGGCTCAGAACCCCATGCTATTCCAAACTTAAAATTTGATACTGAGAGTGTTAAAGGTTAAATTAGTCACAATGGAAACAGTAAGGATGCTAGCAGTAAATAAAAAAACAAAAACAAAAAAAACCAAGCAACAGTCTGAACATGAACAAAGAATGGCAGAACTTCTAATGCAAGAGAAGCAAGCCTTCACCCAGCTGAAACAAGAAGCTGAGGAGAGAGTCCAGCAAGCTGAAGAGAAAGAAACTGATGCCCTGTCTATATTTACAGGTAAATTCAGCAGCAGTTGACAGGAGTTACGCAAGCTACACAGAGTAGCTTGCATAACTTATGCTGACTTCTTAAATTCTTTTCTGCGGGTCGTCTCCACTATGCTGCACCTTTTGAGAAGGTGATTTAATTGAATTGACCTCTGGATCGATTGAGTAAATATGTGTAACCAGGTTGATGTCATAACCCAGTCCCAGAGAGAGAATATGAATGTAAATCTTGTGTGTTACCTGTAATCAAGAGAGAAGTTTATGAAGGGGTGTTGCATGACTAAGCAGTTTTCTGTTTTCAGCCAGGTATGTTGTGACAAGGAAGAGAGTCTCTCTCTAGCCTTGGGATTGTGGAAAACAGTGGCCTCTGTGTTCAGAAAAGCAGTTCATCTGCTGTGGGAGAAACTGTCTCCAATTGTCTGTTGTGAGTGACAGTTTGCCTGTTAAGGAAGCCATCCCACTCTCAAGTGTTTGTCTGTGAACAGCCATGTGGGGTAGGACAAGGGAGAGGTAATTTCAAACTGTTATGTTAAAAACTGCAATTTATCTGTTAAGGGAGAAGTTTGTCTCCAGTCTTTTGTCTGTAAAGCAGTTAGAAATTACCTCTCAGCTTATGCTGACTGAGGAATTGTCAGTTGTACCAGAAGTGGTTCTGGATTCAACTAAACCCCAAGAAGGAAGTGTTCCTAAACCTGTTATCTGTTAGCGGTAAGGACATTATAACTAGATTTAATCCAGTTAGTTAATGACATAACTGGACCTCAGGGCCCAGGCAATTCTAATACTTCTGGTTTGTCTGTTAAGAATCACAGTTTATCTGCTGAGGGAGAGTTTGTCTCCAATCTTCTATTTGAAGAGCAGACGGAATGTGCCTCTCCGCTTATGCTGATTGAGGAGGTGTCAGTTGTCTCAGAGTTGGTTCTGGACTTAGCTGAAACACAGAAAAAAGTCCATTGTTGCTCAGAGTGTTTCTTTACAGCAATCTGTAGCTGAGAAGGGAAAGGACAACATTTCTATGGAAAATGGATTGTTGCTTAAAAATGCTCTTGAAGAAATAAAACTTCATGGTAGGTCTTGCAAGCAGTTTGCTACAAATGAGGGGTGTGGAACTGAACTGATTCACTGTCTGTAGCAAACAACAATTTATCTGTTGAGAGACTTGGTTCAGTTTCTAACTGCCAGAGTATTTCAAATGTGTATGGCCTTGCTTTAAAAGGATCCAATGTGGATAACTTAAAGGAGGTTTCAGATGGAGAAAAAAATAATTAGGGAGTTTGAACAGCCCTGTACCAAGTGGCTATGCTTGACCAGCATACTGAGGAGCCAATGTTGTTGGAACATGACCGTCTCCATGTTGACTCTACATGAACAGATGGTGTCTCAGATTCAGAGGGCAGACTGAGTAGCTAAATTTGCAGAGTAAAACAGCTGTGCAGTTGATCTCTCAAGAATACAGGGAGTGGCAGGCAAACTCTCACCTGTAAACATTTTATAGACTCATAGACTCATAGGTCAGAAGGGACCAATATGATCATCTAGTCTGACCTCCCGCACAAGGCAGGCCACAAAACCCTACCCATACACATTTATAACCACCCCGAACCCATGACTGAGTTATTGAAATCCTCAAAAGTGAGATTTGAAGACCTCAAGCTGCAGGGAATCCACCAGCAAGCGACTCATGCCCCATGCTGCAGAGGAAGGCGAAAAACCTCCGTGGCCCCTGCCAATCCGCCCCGGAGGAAAATTCCTTCCCGACCCCAAATATGGCGATCAGCTAAACCCTGAGCATGTGGGCAAGACTCACCAGCCAGCACCCAAAAAAGATTTCTCTGCAGTAACTCAGTTCCCATCCCATCCAGCATTCCCACAGACCATTGAGCAGACTTATCTGCCGATAATCCAAAATCAATTGCTCAAATTAAACTATCCCATCATAACATCCCCTCCATATACTTATCAAGCTTAGTCTTAAAGCCAGATAAGTCATTTGCCCCCACTACTTCCCTCGGAAGGCTATTCCAGAACTTCACTCCCCTAATGGTTAGAAACCTTCGTCTAATTTCTAGTCTAAATTTCCTAATATCCAATTTGTACCCATTCGTCCTCGTGCCTATAATAGTACTAAACTTAAATAATTCCTCTCCCTCCCTAACGTTAATCCCCCTGATATATTTATCTAGAGCAAGCATATCCCCCCGGAGCCTTCTTTTGGCCAGGCTAAACAAGCCAAGCTCTTTCAGTCTCCTTTCATAAGGCAGATTTTCCATTCCTCGGATCATCCTAGTAGCCCGTCTCTGAACCTGTTCCAGTTTGAATTCATCCTTCTTAAACATGGGACACCAGAACTGCACACAATATTCCAGGTGGGGTCTCACCAGCGCCGTATATAACGGCACTAACACCTCCTTCTCCTTGCTGGAAATACCTTGCCTGATGCATCCTAAAACCGCATTTGCTTTTTTAACAGCCATATCACATTGGCGGCTCATAGTCATCCTGTTATCAACCAATACCCCAAGGTCCTTCTCCTCCTCCGTCGTTTCCAACTGATGCATCCCCAACGTATATGTAAAATTCTTATTATTAATCCCCAAGTGCATGACCTTGCACTTTTCACTATTATATTTCATCCGATTACTATTGCTCCAGTGTACAAGGTAGTCCAGATCTTCCTGAATAGCATCCCGGTCCTTCTCCGTGTTAGCAATACCCCCCAGCTTCGTATCATCCGCAAATTTTATTAACACATTCTCGCTCTTTGTGTCAAGATCAGTTATAAAAAGGTTAAATAAGGTCGGTCCAAGAACCGATCCTTGAGGGACTCCGCTAGTAACCTCCTTCCAGCCTGACAGTTCACCCTTCAGCACGACATGCTGTAGTCTCCCCTTTAACCAGTTCCTTATCCACCTTACAACTTTCACATTCATCCCCATCTTTTCCAATTTAACTAACAGTTCCCCATGCGGAACCGTGTCAAACGCCTTACTGAAGTCGAGGTAAATTAGATCTACCGCATTGCCCTTGTCTAAGTAATCCGTCACCTTCTCAAAGAAGGAGATCAGGTTGGTTTGGCACGATCTACCTTTAGTAAATCCATGTTGCAATTTGTCCCAATTACCATTGACTTCCATGTCCTTAACTACTTTCTCCCTTAAAATTTTTTCCAAGACCTTACACACGACAGACGTCAAGCTAACAGGCCTATAATTACCTGGATCACTTTTATTCCCTTTCTTAAAAATAGGAACTACGTTAGCAATTCTCCAGTCGTACGGCACAACTCCCGAGTTTACCGATTGCTTAAAAATTCTCGCTAACGGGCTCGCAATTTCACGCGCCAGCTCCTTTAATATCCTCGGGTGGAGATTGTCCGGTCCCTCCGATTTTGTCCCATCAAGCTGTTCAAGTTTGGCCTCTACCTCAGATACGGTAATATCCACCACCACATCCAGATTCCCGTTTGTCATCCCTCCATCATCCCTAAACTCCTCACTAGTCTTATTAAAGACCGAGGCAAAGTACTTATTTAGATATTGGGCCATGCCTAGGTTATCCTTAACCTCTGTTCCATCCTCAGCGTATAGCGGCCCCACTTCTTCTTTCTTTGTTTTCTTCTTATTTATGTGACTGTAGAACCTTTTACTATTGATTTTGATTCCCTTCGCAAGGTCCAGTTCTATGCGGCTTTTAGCCTTCCTCACTTTATCCCTACACGTTCTCACCTCACTAAGGTAGCTTCCCTTACTAATCCCGCCTTTTTTCCACTCCCTGTAAGCTTTCTGCTTTTTCCTAATCCCCTCTCTGAGTTGCTTGCTCATCCAGCTTGGCCTGCTACTCCCGCCCATGGTTTTTTTCCCCTTTCTTGGGATGCAGGCTTCCGACAATTTCTGCAGCCGCGACTTAAAGTAACTCCAGGCCTCCTCCGCATTTAAATCCCCAAGTTCCTTCGTCCAATCCACTTCCCTAACTAATTTCTGTAACTCTTTGAAATTAGCCCTTGAGAAGTCGAAAACCCTAATCCCAGATCTACGTTTGTTTATCCTTCCATCTAATTTGAATTGAATCAACTCATGATCACTCGAACCAAGATTGTCCCCTACCACCATTTCTTCTACGAGGTCCTCACTACTCACCAAAACCAAATCTAAGATGGCATCCCCTCTCGTAGGTACTTCAACTACTTGATGAAGAAATCCATCCGCTATCACATCCAGAAACATCTGACCCCTATTATTCTTGCAAGCACTCGTACTCCAGTCTATATCCGGGAAGTTGAAATCTCCCATAATCACACATTTCCCCTTAGTGTTTACTTCGTTAAAAACATTAAAGAGGTCTCTATCCATATCCAAGTCAGACCCCGGCGGTCTGTAGCACACCCCAAGCACTATCTCAGGGGAAGCTCTAGTAGCTTTTTTACCCAGTGTGATTTTTACCCAGACAGACTCCGTCTTATCCATTCCATCACTTCTCATTTCATTACAATTCACCTCATCATTGACGTACAAAGCTACTCCACCACCTCTACCTTTCTTCCTGTCTTTTCTAAACAGCACATAACCTTCAATACCCGTACTCCAGTCGTGAGTACTATTCCACCAGGTTTCTGTTATCCCTATAATATCCGGTTTCACTTCCTGCACCAGTAGCTCCAGTTCCTCCATCTTGTTTCCTAGGCTCCTCGCATTAGTGTACAGACATTTTAATTTTTGACGTTTGGCGTCAATGACATTCCCCCGTCACGCACAGACCTTCTACCACCATCATCACCCGTCTGGCTAGTTGCAACTCCGCTTTTCCCCCTTTGGTCAATTCTTCGGTCCACTAGGATATCCCCTCTCACTTTGCTTGCTTCCCTCTCCAGGTTAAGTTCCGGCGTGGAGATCTCCTGAACATCTCCCAACCATCTCCCCCAACTTCCTAGTAGTTTAAAGCTCTCCTAATGAGGTCGGCAAACCTCCATCCTAGAAGTCCAGTTCCCTCCCTGCTTAGATGAAGTCCATCCCGAGCGAACAGTCGTCTGTCCGTAAACGCTTCCCAATGACCGTACATCCCAAAGCCCTCCTTATAGCACCACTGCCTGAGCCATTTGTTAACCATCATAATCTTGTCGCTCCTTTGCTGCCCCGCTCTAGGAACCGGCAAAATTCCACTAAAGATCACCTGAGCTTGGATTTCCTTGAGCGTCTTCCCCAGTCTGACATAGTCCTCCTTGATACAGTCCAGGGAGCGACTAGCCGTATCATTCGTTCCCACATGAAGGACAATCAACGGATTCTTTCCCGCTCCCGCTAGGATCCTTTTCAGCCTCAGGTCCACATCCCGTACCTTAGCCCCCGGCAGACAGCACACCCTTCTGTTCTCCCGATCAGCTCTAGTTACGGGCCTATCTATTCTTCTCAGTAAAGAGTCTCCAATCACGTAGACTTGCCTTTTCCCGGCGACAGTGTGACTCTCCGGTCTATCCCCGGCACCAGCTGGCCGCAAGCCCTCTCGATTCGTCTTTGCCCTCGCAATCCTCCTAGGGCTCATACCGGTTGTCGCCTCCATCGACTCCTCGCCTCCTCCCGCAGGACTAGCCGCTCGCCTCTTTTTCCTTGCCCTCTCTCCTACAGCGAGCACCAGTTGTGCTCCATCTTCATTTTCCAATGCACCAAACCTGTTCCTGAGTTCTATTTCTCCTTTGCTGGCCCGTCTTTTCCTCTGCCTGGTTCTCCTAGTCACATGCTTCCACCGTCCAGGTTCCTCACCCAGCAGCTCCTCAGAATTCTTTGGTCCTACTTCCATCTGCTCGTCTGAGCTTATCCCCTGTGGCTCATCATGTCTGTCTTCCATTATCTGCTCAAACTTGCTTCTAAACTCAATCATGGTTTCCACCTGCATCTGCAGTCCTCTTACCTTTTCTTCCAGCAGTTCTATCAGGCGGCACTTCATGCAGACAAAACTCCTTTCAGGTGCCCCCTCCAGGACCATGTACATGCCACAGCTTCCACATCCGGTCATCCTCAGTGTGTCTCTCACTGCTTTCTTTGTCTCACTCATGGCCTTCCAACTCTGTGCCTGGTGGTTCAGGCCTCACACTGCCCTGTGGGACACCAACAGGGCCTGGGCTGCTGGCAGGCCTCTGCCCCTTCCCTCTTCTGGAAACTCCCACTGAAACTCCCCTGTTAGCAGCCCTGTTTGCTGGCTCCTGTGCTGCTCCTGTGCTGCTGCAGCTGTTTGGATCTGTCTTGTAGTCTCTTAGTTGACTGAGGTACATCTGATTCCATGTGAAAGCAGAGATGGTTAGTGAATGGACATCAAAACCCTGTTTCTGAAATGCTAGTGAAAATGGTTGGAATCTCTTTAAGACAGAGTCCAGCCTTGAAATTGCTAAGAAAAACTAGTAAACCAACTAGTGTGTGTGTGTTGATGTAATTTACCTGACTGATTTGGGGGGAGGAGAGGAGGGTTGATGGTTTGCCCAAATTGGTTAGCAGAGGCAACACACCTAGCCAGCCAGTGGGTTCCACTGAACAAGAGAGTTCAGGTTTCAAACCTCCAGGAAAGAAAAAGGAAAAAACAATCCTGCAAACGGAAAGTGCGGCATAAAAATGATTGTAAGCACACACTTGTATTAATTTGATGTGAATGCTAATCTTAACTTTTGTAATTGACCTGTTGCTAATGCCAAGAACTGTAAAAATGTACCATGTGATTGATCTTTTGAAAATCCCTTGAAACATGTTAGAACTTCTAATAATTCAAAACCAAGAATGGAAACTTCCTGTGATGCAGTCAGCAGTGTCTAAGGACCCCCCTTCCTTCATCAATTTTACATTGTGGGGGGTGGAGGCGATGCTGTCTGGAATATGAGTGACTATTTATAGTATTATTTAATACCAATATGACAAAACTGCCATGATACAAGATATGCCATGTCAGGTACCATTGGAATGGTTGTAATTTACGAAGCATGATAATTTTGTTTGTGTGTATGTATCATCTTTGTACTGCAAGTTATGGATGTATGTGATATATCTGTATCCAGTCCAAATACTTGCGCTTTGTTACTGGGTTACACCCCCACCCTCCCCAGGCAGAATAGCACCAGCACTAAAGATGGGTTGAGGGCCATCAGTGATACAGTGAGCCCAAAGAGAGAAACCAGGGGCTGCACCTTATGAGTCATCAGGACATGTAGGAACATGCCCATGGACAGTGGATTTTGAGGCTTTTCCATGTCGTGTGCTGTGTGGCTGTGTTTGGGACAAAGCAACTACAAGCCTCATGCAAAACCCGTAAAAGGCTGCTGCACCATCTCCATCTTGTCCTCATTCCTGCTTTTTACCTCTGGATCAACTATTCTACATCTGAAGCTGTGCAACAAAGAACTGAGACCCATCCAGGTACTGAATGGACTCCAGCGGAACTGTACAAGCTGAAAACGCCACAATTCTGCTAAGAATCTGATATATATGGACTCTGAAGTCATTTGTATGTACCTAATTGCTTTGATCATTTAACATCTCTCATCTTGTTGGTTTCTTCTTTTCTTTTCTAATAAAACCTTTAGTTTTAGTTACTAACGGGCTGGCTGGCAGCAAGACATTTTGAGTAAGACTCCAAACCTATATTGATCTGGTAATGCGGCTGACACTTTGGGGATCAGGCAAACATTTGGTAAAGGGAGTGGAGTTTTTAAATAACTCGTTTCTTTATTAAACCTAGTTGCTGACTGGGAGCCAGAGTCTGAAATGTAGTAAGGGGAGGAGGCAGCAATTTCTCATTTCAGCTTCTTGATAACCATTGTGGGGAATCAGGAGCACTGTTTGTGACTGGTTGGTGAATCGAACTTCAGTGTTAGCCACCAGTTTTCGGAGAATCTGCTCTCCTTCTGCAGCCTGCCCTGACCTTGGCATTTTCAGGTAGGCTACCCTAGAGGCCAGAAAGGTCACAACAGCCAAACAGCAGAGAGAGTCTGAGAAGACGACAGAGGAAGGTTATAGCAAAACAAATGTGTGGTGACTAAAGTAAATGCACACCCTGAAAGCTGAGTTAAGATTTTTATTTAATATAATGTAACCAATTTACTTCTTGTGCGCAACCTCTTCCTACTAAGCCTCTCCAAATCAACATTTACCATTCACTTTAAAAGTAGCAGCCAAGCAAGATGATCTGTTGGACCCTCCTTACTGCTGCATCCTGCAGTTATTTTCCCCAAGTTTACCAGCATGGACCTGACAGTTAGGTTCCTCTGTGGCCCACACGAAAGGAAGATGACACAAATCTAGCCACTGTAACTCCCTGTGCCCCAAAGCTTTCCTACAGGAGCAAAGTTTCTTGAGAAAAACTGAGGCGCCATCTCCTGCACCTCACATACTCCAGAAGCGACCACATCAAGCAAGAAATCATCACATGCCCCCACACAGTGGAAGGAAAAAGTCAGGAAATCTACTTGGAGGTCATACAAAAAACCCAAAATAACTATCAGAAATAACCTGATGGCAGTCATCCAACACAAAAAGCAGAACCAAACTACAACAACCCACAGAACACCATCCCTGGAAGAAACCATGACAGCAGAACCCACCATGTGGACACTTCACATCATCATCAACTTATCAAGACCAAACCTAACCAGAGCTGATTTATCTGCACTGTCTACAGGACTGAACCCACACCACAGAACTCGATACCAGATTAACACGTGGAGAACTAGATAAACTATTTCACTGACACTGCCTGAAATAATTCTTTCACAACAAAGATGACACCACTCACAACCATGTCATCCACACCAACAGTCATAAGGAAACAAAGCCATCTGACTGGTCACCCCAGAGCAGACGAAACCATACACTTAATCATTACATTGATTGCTTTGGTGGGTGGGGGATGGGGAACCCTGTCTGTGAAATCCTTAAACATCATATCCACCACAATCTCCACCACCAAGAGGACAACTACACCGTTCCTGAAATCCAACCGCAAGACAAAGGGGGTACCATCAGTCCTCAACCATGATATCAGCAAGGCCAACTCTCCAACACCACCTACTATAAAGAACTCAAAGACTCCCGCATACCATAATTCACCCAAGAACTTCAGGATATCATCAAATCATTCCCCAAATGATTCCAAGAGAAACCCCAAGGAACCCATTTTCAGGCACCTTCTACAAGTTTCCCCAAGATACACAAGCAAGAAAACCCAGACAGATCCATCACCTATGGGCATGACACTCATACTGGGATGCACAAAAACCATCCTCAAATCATTTACCACACAAAGAGCCGATTTCCTGCAGGACAGAATCAACTTTCTCCAGAAACTCCGCAACATTAACAGCCTCCCTCAGAACACCATTTCTGTCATAATGGATGTCACCTCCCTACACACCAACATCCCTTACCATGACAATATCACTGCCTGTCTCAATATCTACAAGACAATGGACAACACTCCAATATCCACCCCAAACACCACCCAACTCATCCAATTCATCCTCAACCATAACAATTTTACATTCAACAGCAACCACTTTAGCCAAACCATAGAAGCCATGGGTAATAGTACGGCTCCCTAATATATCAACTTCTTCATAGGCCACTTCAAGGAAGAATTTTTGGCCAAACGTATCACAAAACCAATGATATACCTGAGATACATCAATGACTTATTCCTCCTTTGGACAGACTACCTAAACTCCCTCAAATTTCCACCACAACTTCAACTACCAACACCCATCCACCCAACTCTCTCTAGAACACTCCCATACGAGCATCAACTTCCTGGACACCACAATAAGTTTCATCAATGGAATCCTACAGACAAGAAACCCATAGACCACTACACTTACCTTCAGAGGTAGTAATCACAAACACACACCAAGAAATCTTATCTATAGCCAGGCACTCATACCACAGAATATGCTCCAACAAGAAAATCCAGGATACACACCTTAACACACTTACAGCCGCCTTCACCAAATAAGGATGCCTCACTAGAGGAGTAGATCACATCATGGAATGGACAACACCCCCCCAATACTCCCAAAATAACCTTATTCAATAGAGAATTAAAAAGTAACCCACCAATCACACACCCATAGTTGTCACCTATTATCCCACACTGGAATCCAAACAGTTCATACTCAACAGGGAACCCATCTTGAAAGAAATCTTTTCCAAATCCCCTCTTCTGGCCTTCAGACACCCCCCAACCTTGCTAATCTCCTCAGAGACCAAGACACACAAACTCAGAGTAGCAACAGACCCTGCCAGAACAACAGATGCAAAACCTGCAGACATATCTCCACAATGATCAACACCCTCCACAACACACCCAATAATAATTACATGGGTAAAACGACACACTCGCTACACTCCTGAATGAACTCACCTAGATTAAAAAATACACCACATCACCCAACTTCAAAACACAAGTCTGGGAACTTAAAATACAGAACTTAGCTAGACACTAAAAATCAGATTCAATAAAGGTAACTGGATTTATGGCTCATTACAACACTCTAACTCACCAACCTCCTTCTCTGTCTCATGATTGCAGAAGTGGTAACCGCCTGCTTCACCTTGAATGGTCTCTTGCAACTTATGTTAACTCCTTATGCTTAACACTGTTTCACCTTGTATTTAACTCTGACTCTTTTCCAGACCTGAAGAAGGGCCTTGTGTAAGTCGGACAGTTTGTCTCTTTCACCAAGAGAAGTTAGCCCAATAAGATATTAACTCGCCCTCCACCACCTTCTCTCTCAATGTTTAGACAATCCAAAGATTTTTTTTTAAGCGCTGTGCAAACAATTTGGTTACCGAGAGCTGTCACTCAACAGAATTACTCTCAGCACGCACAGAAGTGACTGAATAGTACATGAATAGGAAACTGATTTTGAAAGGAGTCTATATTCTTCTCAACATGCAGAGGAGAATGTATGAGTAAACCCCCAGGCAGCAAGAGGAGAATGCATTTCATGGCATTGGCACAGCAAACAGAAGCTTGCATAGTTGCTGTAAATGTCGGATTTGAGTCACCAGAAAGCATTGCACCACACTGCTGTATAATAACGATGCCTTCAAGATGTCCCTGCAGCTCTCTGTGATGTAATGAAAAAGCCATTCACAGCATGTAGTTTTAGGCCAGGTCCACACTAAGAAGTTAAATTGACCCAGCTACATCACAGAGGGGTGTGAAAAATCCACACCACTGAGCGATGTAATTAAACTGACCTAATCCCTGATGTAGGCAGCATTAGGTTAATGGAAGAAGAGAAGCTACCACTTCTCAGGGAAGTGGATAACTACAGCAATGGGAAAACCCCTTCCATCCCTGTACTGAGTAGCTACCATGAAGTGCTACAGTGGTGCAGCTGAAGTGCAGACACAGCCTTAGTGACAGTGAAATGAGGTTTCTGAGTACATGAAAGACCTCTACAATTACACACACACTGACTGTACCATTAATACATGGCAACATACTATTAGCACTGTTTTAAATTAATATCAATTTCAGTTGTTCTAGGCTTTTGAACTCTTAGCTTTTATTATTTGTTCAGCACTGATGGTGTGCTGATCTCCCCTTGCTGCACAGGTTTCTTTTATTTTATCTGGTAAGTAAAACAGTGTGTACATCAGCAAATACATGAAACAACAGACTTCAACTAATGTCATTGGAGCCAACGGCATCCAAGTTGTGGCCATGCATGCCAATAAATGGATCAATTCCCTCCACTCTTTTTCTAATTCACCATCTTGCTAATACAGCATTGGGATTATATAGTATTTACTTTAAAAAAGATACGTTTAATGTCAAGCACTCAAAAAATTAGGAAATGACAGATTTTTATGTGCTTTTTGCACATCCATCCTGTGATTTGAGTAAGATGGAACCTGTGATAACAATATCATCACAAAATTAAAGAATGTATCATAATCTAGATGCACAAGGGAGCTGAATTAAGTTTGCACAGACAACCTTATTGCTGGCATTTACCAACTTTCAGGTATCTGACTTTGCAGCCAAAATATATTTTTAAGATAACTTTTATGTAATTTCCGGGCAGCTTTTTGTTTTGTTTTTTTAATTCTGTTAAAACTATAATAAGACATCACCCCAAAAATGAATCACCAATGTTAGAAACCTGAACCTTCAACACTGCAGCATGGACTGCTACCACGTAAACTACAGGATCAGCCACACTGAGCCGGCAGCAGCAGAAGGGCTATTTTCCCAGAGAAGAGGTTAGGGAATGGGAGGAGGTGGACCACTGGATCCAGGTGGTGAGCCTAGGGAGCCTAGCCTGATCCCTCCTTCATCTCTAGATTTGACAGAGCTCCTGCCCCACGTAGTGCCCCAAGATAGGGGATATGAGCCTGTGTAGCTGCAGCCCAGCAATTTTCTCCTCATCCCCCAATCTAGTGCATGAGGTCACAGAGGCACTCAGTTTTGCAGCAACCAGGCAACACATCCCAAATGTCAGTGCAGGGAGCCAGCCCCAGCTCCACAGAACAAGAATACACCACTGTGGGGTGAATGCAGGGCAGGCTTGCTCTCCAAAACCTCTCCTCCCTGCCCCTGCCCTAGGCCTTCCCTGCAAACAGGCTTCAATTAGGGTTGCAGTGCCAGGGTGGACAATGCATAAATGTAGTGGCAGGCCAAACAAAAATTTAATATATATATTCATTCAGCTGGTGGGTCGCCATAGTAAGAAGTTTCAGAACTGAAATATAAATTATTCAAGAAGAAAGTCTGATTTGATTAAATATGTACAAACCCCCCAATTTACATGTTATCCCGGAAGACAGAAAGAACACACATTAAGGTCAAATGTGGGGAGGTCGGGATGAGGAGTTGCCTAAACAACTGGAGAACTAGTCTTCATATAGAATTCTTCTGGAATCTTTATTACAGAGAAGAGATTTGAAAGAGTGAGGTTTTATCTGAATAGTTTCCTGGCATAGAATTTAAATATTTACATTCATTTGTCCCCAAGACAGCTCCAGGGTAATAAATAGGAAGCCACAGATATTCTGCTGAATGCAATTCCCTTATTTTTTCAGGACCAAGGATATATCAAGCAGCATTTTTAATAAAAAATGAGAATTTTTAAGAGTCGCATTCCCCTGAACCAGTTCTCCCACAAAAGCTGACATTTACATGTGCTCACTCCTGTATCAGGAGTAAATGAGGGGTCAATCAAGGACTAAGAACAGCAGGACTGTAGCTCAGGATTAAGTGCACAATCAGAGCTGCATATGTTGCGAGGAACAGAATGGGACGGTTCATCTGCTTGTGGTACATCAGGGTCATTCGGCCTGTATGCACTCTAAATGCACTCTGTGTACTAGCAGAACTCTGGGATGAATAGTGCTTCAAGTGTATGATATTACCAGACAACCTCCTACTACCCACTTCCTTACTACGCTAGGATTTAAAACCAAGATTAGCTTGTTTTGCTTGGGTGCAGGGAAGTGTTTCAATTAAATTTTTCTAAGATGATTAATGCTTTACTTTTTCCCTGCCTGGATTTCCTTCTTTGTCCTGACTGTGCAAACTTACAGCTGCACCAGTGTGTCCTCACACCTCCCCTCCAATTTTCTTCTGAGGCTCTACGTTGTAGCTATAAAAACAGGATGGCTTAAAACAGGCACCTTGTACACTTTGATGTTTTATAAATACATAATTAAATACAATGTGCTATATAGCCCACCTCCAAGTGCCTCAGTGGGAAGAAAGGGAGCAGTGAGAGAGGAGGCACTTTTAAAATATTCCCCCCCCCAATTTCCGCCCTCTGCTTCCTCCCACCCTCATGCAAATTAGCCACTCAAGCGCCTACACTCACTCACCAACTCACAATACATTCACAACAATGTGTGTGATGCAGTGTGTGAGTTTAATATTTGTATGTTTTTAGTAGTTCTCAGAAACAACCCATTCACCTAATGTATATGTATGAAAAGGGAAGAGATCAAGACTCTCATTCCTTGATTTATTTTGTCCTAGGCATCATAGCAGTCACATAACCTGCAATTTGACAGATGCAGCTTTAGTTACCCAGCTTTTCTCTTCGCTTCCTTCCCAGTGACATGTAATAGAAAAGTGCATGAAAATTTCATGGTCCCTCCTAGTTTCAGCCACTCAATAGCAGTAGAAATAGAAAAACAGCTCATCACCACGCATCTCAATTCAGAGACAAATGAGACTTTCCTATCCAACCCCCAAGTGAGTGACTTGAGAACTGATTAACTTTTCAGAAACGTGCTCTGATTTGCCTTGTAGCTCTCCTGAGACACAGCAATTGAAAATCCAATCATCCTCTATAATCCCACGCATTGCCATTACATGTGATTTGGGATCACCATCACTACTCAAGCTCTCTCTCTTTGTGGTTGCTCATTTTCTGAGCCAGGCTAAGTGGAAGCTTTCACTACAAAACCATACACATAGTGTTAATCTGCATTTATATGTCCTAGTATTAGTTTAAGGTTAATAAACCCATTCTCTATATATGTATTGCAAGAGACTCCAAACGATTTTTCGCATCATAGTAACTAGGAATCAGGAAGTGAGTTAAAGCTGTAACATGTATGACCAGTTCTTATCTTGAGTTTAGTGTTTAGAAACAGCCTTTAAATATTAACTATTTTGAATGGGGTGGGGTGTCCCCAGTCTCTTTTTGCCAGAAGCTGGGAATGGGTGACAGAGGATGGATCACTTGCTTAGCTGTTCTATTCGCTCCCTCTCAAACACCTGGCATTGGCCCCAGTCAGAAGACAAGATACTGGGCTAGATGGATGGTTGGTCTTACCCAGTATGGCCGTTCTTATGTTTGAACCACAAGTATAAATACATACCTAGGCCCTGGCCATTACATACATAATCAAAAACAAGTGGAATATTTATTAAAAGACGTTTTGACTCCACAGACTTATCCATAATATAAAACTATTCACTAAGTTATGCTACATGGATACACAGAAAATACACAGGCCTCAGAGATTAGTACATTTTTAAAATTCCAGTTCTTAAAAAAAATTGGGGGTGAGGGGAAGGGAAAGATGTGGACCAGATTTGTTCCCCATCACCATAAGCAGCATTTTATTTTATGGAACAACCCCTAAACCAGCATTTGAAACTACATCTTACCTCTGAAACCAAAAAACATTTATATTTCCATTCTAAGTCTTCTCCAACAATTTGCATGCTAGCCTAGATCAAGTTTTAATATTTACATTTTAAACTTAACCACAAGGGCATATCATAATAGGAGAGCAGCAACTATAGTTAATATTGCTTAATGGTTTCCACACTAATTTGTTTTCTATCAACCAACTTTCATTTTCCAGGCTGAAATTTCATAGCATATCTGACTGGATTCACTACTCCACAAGTCTGAGTAAAATCAGTTCACCCATTTTTTTTGACACAGAGAGGGTAAGAAAAAGTTTATCTTGTTATAAAAGAATGTTAGCAACTCTTTTGTACCACCCTATTGTCAAAATTGCTGTGGGTTGAACATTTCACTGAGCAGCAGAACTGCTGCCTGTTCTGGAGGAAAATGGTTTGACTAAATTATTAGCCTCAGGGGGAAAAAAGTCAACAAGCTGGACATCCAGATTAGATTTTTTGCTAAACTTGAGAGATGCAGCTAAAGAAGGATGCGTTGTGTATGAATGTCTGTAGCTGCAAACCAGCAAAAACCTTGGAGGATGTGCAAGGGCTGAAGTTGTAGCAGGGAAAAAATGGATGATGCATTGTATCTGACTAGTACTGTGCGATTGTGTAACTAAAGAAAGCAGCAGAAATACATATGTGCAAGGAGGAAGAGTGATTCACCAGTATTTCCCAAATAGAGCACTTTACCAGGCAATCTGACAGTCCTATTTGTGACCCTGACAGGCAAGCTCAAATCAAAGCCATTAGCCAATTCACTTGAGTGTGAATATCAAAGAAATATTAACGTTATTGTCGTCAGTTGCCTATAACCGGTTTATCACCACATTACATTATGTATACCCTGTGCTTAATTAACCCTAAATCAAAAGTATATGTTAGTGTTAAGATAAGAATTATCTACTTGATATGTAGACTTGATGAAAACTAATGAAAGATTATTTAGATTACTGTAATTGCATTGTTTAGATCTCTGTAATTAATTGCATTGTTTAGATCAAATGGGAATAGAGCCTTGGAATTGCAAAAAAGCATGCTAACTTCAAAGCATGGGTCATTGTGTTTGACAATGGGAAATCCATAAACCCAGTCTGTGTTTAGGTCAACAAAGGAAAAGCCCATGTGGTGATGGAAACAATGGGAAAACAGCTAAGAGAATGGATCCAGGGAACGATCCTGTATCTCTGAATTATTTGGTCACTTACAGAGAGCATTCCAGATGCAAGACAGAGATTCCCAAAGTTATTTTGGGTACCACTGACAGACTTATGGAAAACTAGAAAATTACTACATCTCTGCTGTTACTTTGGATTTGGACTCACCGCTTAACATATTTTACCTGCTTTAGCCTCTCAATAACTCCTCTAGTTAAGAGCTGATCTATACTTCTCACATTCCAGTAGGAAAAGCTGCTTTAATAATGTCACACTGTCTAGAGTAGCTCACAACTGAGAGTGCCAATCTCAGGTCAGACTATCAGAAAACAGGGCAGACACCCCAAACTGGTGGTGTATTCTATAACCAGATTTCACCAACACAGTAACAAATACGTACTGGATTACTATATTTAGTCTTATCATGGAGTCACAAACAGTCCCCTTCACTGCAGGAGCCTGGAAATGGTCCCATAAAAATAAACACTCCAGAACAAAGTGGAGCACCTCTTCTACCACAGAGGGCCAGGAGCTTTCACAATAGCACTTATCAGGAGTACCTACAACATTCCTGCAGTCAAAATATTAACGTTAGTGGCTTGTCCAATTGTGCCTGTAGTTCAGAATAATGTAGCCGACAGCTGCAAATACGCTGGAGGCACTGTTTGGATATGATTCTTTACTATATGTAGGGCACACAGTGCGGCTCTGTGCTAGAAGCAGAGGGCATGTGAGGAGATTTGGTGCAGCAGGAGCAGCTAAAGAGCTTTTTAAAAGTAAATTATAATTTTGGAGGCAAGGGGAAAGATAACTTGCACAGATGATCACAGCACAACAGCACAAACCTTATCATCAAGATCTTTTACCACGTGCCTGCATTGCAGTAGTTATGCAATTCCTAAAGCGTCTCCCCATTTTTCCCTCCAGGTGCAGATGAGCTCTCCATTATCTTATTCTTCAGATCATGTTGATAAACCAAAGGTTAATGCGTTAAATAGTTAACACTCTTGTGTAATCACCCTTGTGATTACATTACAAGGCGATCCCAGACTTCATATGTGTAACATTTCACATTTATTTAGCTGAGGATAGTCCTGCTTTGAGCAGGGGGTTGGACTAGATGACCGCCTGAGGTCCCTTCCAACTTTAATATTCTATGATTCTAACTCAGTCTGGATTGAATAATACTGCTGGGCCTTTTTTAGCACACATCTCACACCATACACTCACTCAGTAGAGCTGAGCCACAAGAAGATCAGGAAAGGATGGTCCCACGCTGTTTACATCCAACCGCCAATACAAGATGCACCCCCCTCTCCAAACCATCTCTGATATAAATTATTCCATTTTTATGCAAAAGTCCCAGGAGGGGCTTAAGATAGGGCTACTGCTGGTCTACAGGTTGTCCCACTGTACTTGACTCAAGGCATGAGCTGTCTGAATTCTTCATTGTTTGGAGGTTGGCATCACAGAGACCATTGTTCTTAGTGATTTTAACGTCCATCCAAATATTTCAAGGTCTTCCGACTACTCTGGAAGAGGCAATTTTTGGCCCAACTCTTCTCGCTGGCCACACTTTGAGACAGAACTGGCGATAAGCAGATTGGAGGTTATGGATTGACCATTACCTCTTCTGGTTTGGGGTCAGGGTGCATTTTCCTACATCAATGTAAAGAATCTTTTTGATAGCCCATCCATATAAACCAATTTTACCAATATAGTAATTCTTATGTTCCTTCACCAATGAGCTATCAGGCAGCTCTAAAGGAAAATATCTATCGTACTTAGATTGTAAGCTCTTTGGTGCACCGTTTTGTTTTATTTGTACAGCTCCTAGCATGATGGGAGTCCTGGTCCATGGCTATGGCTCTGAGGCAGTACAGTAATATCCACTCCTACTAGTAGTACAACTTACAATAATCATTTTTCCTTGAATATTGAAGCAATTCCTTCCTCAGTTTTCTTCACCCAAGCCAGGTTGGTACATGGATTATCCTTCCAGATAAAGAGAGACACATGATATCAGAGCACTACTATGTAGAAGACTTTAGGCAAGTCTGACCACATACATCAAAATTTATGCTGTGGTTCAGATTGAGGAAAAGGAGCTTCTTTATCTGTAGAATAGCAGCTGGAAAGACCCAAACAGCAGACCTATTCCAGGTAATGAATAATAGGTGTAAACTGGATATCTACACTCTGTTACAGAATCAATTTCTTCCCCTGTTATAATGAATTCTCTTGTTACTTTGTGAATAAGCTCATTTGAATCCACACTGAGCTATCTAACTCTGGAAGAGACAGTTGCAACCTCTTTTCTGCTTCGGTGAGGTTGTAGGGTAACTTTGGCCTACAGCCCTGTGAATTGGATCCATCCCCTTCTGTGGTTGTAGAGAAGTAAAGGGTAATTTACAGGTCTGCTTTTAAAAGAAAAAAAAATCTAAGTTTTTGGGAGAGAAGTGCACAAAAAGTTGTGGTGAGACACCTCTGGAAATACTTGGTAGTGAAATTGCCTTCACCACAGTCACAGTCAGTCAGTCAATCTAAATACATTATATAATCAAATTAGCATTTATTTTAATCAAATTGAAATCCCAAATTTGATAGAACTGTCACCATTCTGCCATGTTAGTTAATGTGTTACTCTCATGAACAAGCTTATACTCTTTTTAGAGACAGCATGTGGACTTAATAGAGACCTATAATGAAAAATAAAATAGCATCCATTTTGCAATCTTTATGAAGAGTTTAGAAAGTCTGAAGGTCTTATTTAATTAAAAAAAAACCAGTAGAAATTCTGGTCCTGTACACACCGACTAGAAGACTGTGTTATCATCTGTTCACTAGTTCTGCAGTCACAAACAAGTCAAGAGACAACGCTGAGCACTTGAGGGGAAGAGCTTTAGTCCATTTGTTTTTTGTTAAGATTTAAGTAGTAGTGAGTAGTGAACATTTTAGAGTGAAAATCTCTCTAATGAATATTCAGCATTCCAACTCCTTCAATTAAAGACAAGAACACTCCCAGAAAACACACCTAAAACATCCAAGCAGTCTTGCAGCAAAGCCAGAGTTGATACCCCTAGTATTTTTAAGGAAAACAAAATAAATTTTAAAAAAATTCTACTGCATGCTTCCTAAAGCCTGTTATGTCATGCATCACCCAAAATGGGGATGGGTCAGGGGTTGTGTGTTATTTGGTCTGTTGCATGTTTTTGTTGAGCCACTACAAATACATAAACAGAATAATCCTGCTCTCATTCCCCATTTGCCTATGCCTTAGAGATTCACACAACAGATCCTTACACCCTTCTAGGTTAGTGTAACTGCACAGAGGCTGCTGGGATAGTTCTCTCAGAGGGAAGAATAAAAATGCAGAAGAAAACATGGAGATACTAAGAATATCATTGCCCTCCTCTTGACCACAGAAATCATTTTCCCCCCCCACACACACACACTGTGTGACATAGTGTACCTGAAAGCAGCATCCTGTAACCCCCATATTCATCATTCATACATGGTTATGATGTATTTCATACAAAGCATGCCATGTAAGATTCATATGAAAGGTCATGATCTGCTAAAACCCAAAGTTTGGTCAAAATATGGGCAACAGTGCGTATCAAGTTATGAGATTTTGCTGTATAGTTGTTAGTGAAATATGCGGTAAATTGCATGTCTTTTCTGCAAGGATTTTGGTTCCTGTTCAGAAAGGTGTTAAGCAACTATTATTCAACAGGGGAGTTGGAATTGTAATCAGAGGATTTACAAGTCAATGACAATTGCACAAGCATCACACAACTCTAGAACTCAATTGCATAAGACCACACCAGGAGACTTGCTCAACTCTGTGACTCAACAAAGTCCACCAGGACATGTCTGGGCTAGTGTCTTCCAGGTCCATGGACTAAAGATATAAAATAGGCCCAAGCATGATGCCATTTCCCCTTTCTCCTCCCCCACTTACACTGGAAGCAACAAGGACACTGTGAAGACAAAGAACAGAGGAGACAGATCTCAGGCCAGAACTGTACCATCTAATAGGGTGAGAAAACTGCTCAATCTAAGATTCAGATTGTGCATTTATCCTTTATTTTGTTTGTTAACTAGCACTGATATTTTATGCCTTCCATTTATACTCTCTCTCTAGTTCATAAATCTGCTTTATATTTCACCTAAAACAGTGTGTTTTGGTTGAAGTGCTTGAAAAATCTCAGCTCAGTTACAAAGACTTGTGTGTGTATCCTCTCCACATTGAGGGAGGAGCAAACCGGGTAATAAACTTACACTGGTCACGTTTCTGACCAGGGCAGGGCAGTACAGTTCTAAGGTGCATGGCTGGGAGCTAGAGGTAACTGGCTGAAGCCTTTCTCTATGTAATTTGTGAGTGGCTCAGAGAGCATTATGCAATCTAACTGGGTGTGGGGCTCCACATGCTGTTACCACTCACCATAACAGCACCAGGAGGAGGTTGCTGTTTGTCACTAGCTAAGCATTGAGACAGACTGCCCAGGCTAGAAAATCAAGGAGGCACAGCAGTAACCCAGTTCTGGGTTGCACCCCAAGGTCCTAGTCACATACTGCCAGTGACAGGCTTCCCCTCTGCACATCTGTTCCAGCAAGAACTGAAGTTCTAATAAGTGAACTACAATCCAGTTCCTGACTGTAGTACACAAGCTCCACTGCACAGCAGTCAAACTACTGGGAAAAGTGGACGTGAAACCGGGTTTTTAAAACCACTATCCCCTCCAGCTTATTCCTTCAGAGTTCATCTTCTTGGTCTCCCACTGTAGGATACACCCCAAAATATTTCCCATTGTTTGTCTTCTTACCTCTTGCCTTGTCTCTGTATTTTACTCCCACTAAGTGTTCCTTCCCTGTGCTCTCTTATCCCCAGTCTCCTATAGCAAAGAAGCAGACCATATGCAACTACCGTAATGGCAGACCCAATCCACTTCCTCTGGTCAGTACTCTGTTCCCTCTGTCTACAGGACAGGGACAATTTCATGGAGCAATGGGAGTCCAGCAGAAGGGGAACTGCTGAACCAACACTTTTATACTTCAGCAATTTACTCACAGCATAGGGTTTTAGCAGGTCAGGAACAGCACAAAAGTGGAATGAATCCAATATGCGAGGTATAGGTCGGTGCTTGGCAGAAGCACAGAGGGGTTTTTAAAGAGTGTTTTTCCACTCAGGAATGAAAGTTAAACACTGGGATAAGCTCTTAGGGTATGTCTATACTTCAATTAAACACTTGCAGCTAAACTGTGTCAGCTGACTAGAGCTCACCAGTCTTAGGCAGCAGGGCTGTAAAATAGCAGTATAGATATTTGGGCTCATGCTGGAGCCAGAGCTTTGGGACTCTGCAACCCTCCAGTCCAAGTCCAAAGGTCTATGCTGCCATTTTACAGCTCCACAGCCTGAGTCAGCTGACAGGGACCAACTTCAGATGTCTAACTGCAGTGCAGACATACCCATACACTCCCCCCTAGCCTAGTGCATGCTTTGAGAAAATAAATGGTTCCTTGCAGTCTTAATCCCCAACTGTAGAATGAAAATAATAAATTAGTTAAGTTTCCAACACCCAGGAAACTAATTATCCCAGTGTGAGATACTGTGACACTATCTGAATTAGGGAGACTACTTATAATATCATTGAACATCAATATTGCCAAATTACAATAATTCATAGGGGGTATGCCTTGTCAGGTACCATTAGAAAGGTGACAATTTGCTGAATATTTAATATTGTTTGTGTATGTATCATTGTGATACTGTAAATTATAATTATGTATGACGTATCTGTACTTCAGCTTTTGCTGCGTTCCTAGGTGACACCCCAGACAGGACAGCAGCAGCAATAAAACTGGCTTCATGGCCCATCAAGGAAACACACAGATACAATGAGCCCAGCGAGAAAAGCCAGGGCTACACCTCATGAATCACCAGGGCATGTCCCCTGGGAACAGGGGACTCTCTCTGAGGCTTTTCCATGCTATGTGCTGAGTGCTTGTGTTTTAAAAAGGCCATGTGGCAAATCAATCCATGCAGCGACTGTAAAAGGCAGCTGTACCACATCCATCTTGCCTTCAATTCCACTTCCTACCTCTGGATCAACTCAGCTGTAACAACCTGTGAAACAAAAGAATGAGACCCATCCAGGTACCAGATGTACACCAAAGGGATTATTCAAGCCTGCAAACTCCACGAGGCTCCTGAAAACCTGATACATACACACATGGACTTTCAAATCACTTTTATGTATCTGATTGCTTTAATCATGTAACACCTCTCAACTTGTTTGTTTCCTTTTATAATAAACCTTTAGTTTTAGTTATTAAAGGATTGGCTGGCAGTGTGATATTTTGGGTAAGATCCAAACTTATAGTGATGTGGAAGTCTAGCTGACCATTTGGAGGTAGGAGAACTTTTTGGAAAGGAGAAGAGTTTGTAATAACTTATCTCTTTACTATGCTTAGCGGTTGACTTGGAGCTAGAGACTGAAATGCTATATAAAGGGGGCTGTCTCTTTTTTGTTTTAGCTTTTGGATAACCAGCATGGGGAATCAGAAGCACTGTTTGGTGAATTTATAGCAGTATTAACCAGCAGTTTATGGAGAGCCTACTCTGACCTTGGCATTTTCAGGTCACTACCCTAGGCCGAGACATGTCACAGATGTGAAGTCTTCGATTTCCAGCTGCAGGAGAGAGATGTGTATCTTTTATAGAGTGTTTCTTCTATATTAGCTGTAGTGAACTAGACTACTGAAACAATGACCACACTATTAGACTTATTTTATTTGCTACAACATAAGTAAATAAATTGCTAGATACTAGAAGAGTTTATATCTGACCTTGTTAAATGCATCAAGTTAATGCATGAAGATCCCTCAATGTGGTGAGGGATTAACATGTACAAACAAATGTCTCAAGCTAGGGAGCACATAAGAAGGACTGTACTGGATCAGACCAATGGTCCACCTAGCCTAGTATCCAGTCTTCCACCAGTACCCAATGCCAGGTACTTCAGGGGGAATGAATAGAACAGGGAATGATTTAGTCATCCATCCAGGCAACCATTCCCAGCCTCTGGCAACCAGCAATGCCTGCCTATAGTTGTACAAGTAGCAGAATTGATTGCTTTCAGCAACAAGTTTTCAAAAAGCATACGTGTAAACACAGCCAGAGTGGCTGCCCCTGTATATCGCCTCTACCACAACCAACTGGCAATCGATTTGCACACTTGAGTGGCAGCTAAGCAAACAGAATCAGAACTTTGTGCCAAGTATGTCAACTTGATAAACTGTTCCAATGGCATTTCATGCTATTTCTACAGCTAATCCACTAGGATTAGCTTCAAACAGCTTGTCACCTACAAATAAAGCCCCATAGGAATGTCTTTGGATATAAGAGTGCCAATTCAGAACAAATTCTAAGATCATTTGAGCCTGCTGACTACATTGGAACAGAAATTGTTAAAGAGTGATCGAATACTTAAATGATTATCTGGAAAATGCATATATCAGCATTTTGCACTGATTTTGCCATTTTGTCCATTTTCTCACAGCAGCTGAATCTCACAGAGCTTCACTTGTAACGCTCAACGCACAGGTAAAAGGAGTCTTGCTAATATCTAACAGCAAGAATGCTGGCTGCTGATCAGTATTATGCTCAGTGTAGGTCTAACTGAGATAATGCTTTGGCTAGTAACAGCCAACAGACAGGGTCCCAACACTACTGACCAGCCCAATGGTGGAGATGAATTGGTGTTAGTAACAATGAGAAATGTTAGGAGTTTCCCTACAGTAGACAGGACCTTTGTTTCAGGATTCAAGAGCATGGTGCTGAATCCAAGCCCTCGAGTTCAAGCCTTGCAGATGTTCAGCGCGATCGCTGCAAGACCTGCCAATACACCAACCTAGCCAAACTACTTTCACCCAACAGAGCACTCAGGAAGAAATCCTAAGTAGAATGGGAGAAGATTGGAGAGAGAATCATTAGGGCTCCTCCACCCATTCCAATTTGGCAACATGGATTTTACCTGCATAGTTTTAGCAGGTTCTATTGATGAGTCACTGATCAGAAAGCACTCGGCGTGGGTGCAGCAACTGGCACCGGTTCGTGCCATATTTGAGTGGCACCCACATCCAGGTCCTGCAGCGAAGAGCCTAAGGGTATGTCTACATGGAAACTAGGAGCATACCCCCCAGCATGGGTAGACAGAGATATGCTAGCTCTTTTCAAGTTTGCTACCTGTAGTATCCGGAGTGGCTGTGGCAGTGGTGGCTCAGGTTTGCCAGCCAGATACAAGACCACATGACCCTCTGGGTCCATACCAGGGGTGCTGGCCCAAACCACTGGTCACATGGCAAGCATGAAAAGTCGGGATAGGGTGGTTGGGAAATAGGGGCTTTGTTTTATATATGTAACCTAATGGTGGGATGTCTGGCCACCCTATTTTTAGCACACTATGTGAAATGGAGCTACTGTGTCTGTCTACATGCACTGGGAAGCGCACTCCTACATGCTGTGCACCTTAAGCCTGAGGAAAGCATTTTGGGGTAGAGTGGAGATAAATTACTGTGTTTTAACAGATATATACAGTCAAAACCTAAATTACTGCTCCAAGATTAATCATCGACTACTCAAATTTAGGAATTTTCAGGAAGGTATTACATATCACTATTCCAAAATGTTTTGGGGCTTTAGGCCTTCCTGATAAATAGCTTCCTACCTTAGCCCTTAAAGCTTTTCTGGAACATGAAATTCTTTCCATTCCACTTAATGTCCTTTTTGCAGTGGATTTCATGGACACAGTGGGTCCACTTCCCCCTTGGGCACAACTCCCAGCTAAGGAAAGGTAAGTAATGCAATTTATCTGGTATACTTAAAGTACATAGTTAAGAAGTTTGAGAACAAATGATACAACTCATGCATTAACATTCTAGTGAGATATTAAAGGGATTTTTGAAATATCCCATCTATGTTTTCATTTAATCTGGTAAGAGATGTTGGCTTTTTAGCATCAGTAAAATGAGTGTTTGTGGAACGCTACAACTACCTTCGTATTGGTTAGCACCAGAGCAGCATCCTTTATCTGGAAATTAAACATGATGAAGCACAATAGTGCTAATTAGAACAGAATCTCCTTATGTAGGAGCAAAGAGAAGTCTTTGGCCTGGTCTACACTTACCTTCTGGATTCGGCAGCAGGAGATACGCAAGTGACGTAAAAAACTTGTGTCTCTCCTGTCGACTTCACTGCATCCGTTCCGCACGCCATCCACATGTGCTCCACCGACAGGAACAGCATTCCCATCCACACTGTGCTGCACCACTTACAGAGGTGGTTTTCCTACGTCAATTTCGGGATCGACTGAACAGGTCTACACAGACTGCTCAGTCGATCCAGACACATCAATCTGATGGTGGTGAATTTGCCACCGTCAGTATAGACATAGCCTTAATGCAGCTTACAAAACAGAATATTAAGGCCTCTTATACATTTGCTTTTGCCACACTGGATTTTTAAAAGCCACGTTGTAGAATTCATTATGACAGACAGACAGACACTTACCCACAATAAGTGTTTCACTGGAATTATATTTTGAATTTTTAGGTTCCCAAAACACTTAAACTTGGACCTATGAAACGAAACTATGACAATGCCTCCATGAGGTAGCAGGAAACCTTGATGATTAGTCTTATTTGTATTACATGGCTCTGTGAGTTAAGACTTCAGGAATCCTACTTGAGATAAATACCATGTTGTTCTTAAAAAAGCAATCTTAGTCCATGCAGCCAGGATCTGGTAATACTGTCAGAGCATGATACCTTCGTTTTTGGAAAAGGAGCAACTCATACAGCAAATACTATATTCACGCCCAATCAGCCCTCCCGACAAGGCTATTCCTAAATCTATTAGACCTCTTCTGACAGAAGATTGGTGGCTATAGCATGGGGGCCCAGGAGCAGATGGCACAAACAACATACATGGGGACCCTATAGTACAAAATGACAGAGAATCTTCACACACTCAGGATTGGAAAGAACTAGGATTGACATGACATTCACTGGTAGCCTCTGAGGTCTTGACTGTGCGTTCCTATATTATCCTTTCACCCATGAAAGGTCTTATTTAGGGCACAAGCAAACATTTTGCTGATCTCCATTTACTAAGTAGGATGTGCACAAATACTGCTTCTTAAAACCAGGTTTTAGCACATACAGAAATACAGAAACCAGGACTTGAAAGACACATTCAGAGGCAAGTCTGGTCCAGTGCAGCTGCAGCCTAGCCTGGCAGCATGAAAACCTGATGGACTAATAACACCACAACAACAACATCTAGCTCTTGCATAGCATCTCTCATCTATGGATCTCACAGCACTTTACAAAAGAAGGCCAGTGTCACTATTCAGCACTCTACTTGATTTGCAGCTCCCTCTACTTACAACAGTCAAGGAAGATGAATCCTGTCCAGGGCGAGAGGAGACACATGCCTTCGCAACCCTCTGTAGGAACAAGAGGAAACAGAACACCCTATCTTCCTCTCAGAATCAAAGAGTTAGGCAAACACTGCTCTGGCATCAGGCTTTGCGACAAATGTATTGTGGTACATTTGAGTCTTGGCTTCAATGCAGCACAGCTCTGAACCACCACATTGCAGCATTTTCATTTCAGCAGCAATTTTGTTGAACAGAACCTGTATGTTTCACACATATTTACAGTTTTGTTGTAATTAGAAACAAGTCTACAAACATTTAGCAATCCAGTATAAAGTAAATTGACATTGCTTAAAGTGTTCTGTACAGAGCTTGTTTGTTCTACATTTAGTAACACTGACCAAGATTGTTTGAGTGCTCTCTGCCAGGATTCTCACATTACTTATTTGTACTGCCCGATTGGGCGTGTGTATAGCAGACTGTAATAGAAAAGCAACCACCAGAGCTTATTAAAATAAAACCTACTTAATTTTATTTTTAAAGCCTTGTCTCTTATGTTTACTATTGTTGTACACCAGCCCTTTCTAAATCTTACTCCCCACCCCGCTCTTAAGACTTACCTGTTTTTGTTTCCCCCCCCCCACTATATTATTTTATTATTGTCATTCCTGTTTTGTCCTTCTCTATTAACCAGTGTTTTTTTTGTTTTTTTTTTAAAAACACAAATATATAAACCCAGCCCTGCGTCTCCCTGTCCAGCCTGGACTATTCACCCCAGCTTTGCTCTCAGACTTCCATACAGAATTCTGCACTTGTGGCTGACAGCGATACAGAGTGTTCTACACAGCAGACCCCCTCAAGTTCCAAACACTCAGAGTGTACATGGCCTTTTCTGACCCTCCAGGGCAGGGAACTCCTCAGTGGGACCAGGTAGAGAAATCCATTTTCAGATAGTATCCTTAAGGCAGCTCAAAGTGAATTTAAAAAGCAAACAACCATGAAACTATTTCTTCTCAGCTGCTCCAAGAGAATTTGAAGTACAACACTCCAATCAGAATAGAAAACATGCAAGACATACTGGGCTAATTGCAGTTTACAAGTAGATAAACAGCAGCTCATTCCCAGCAGCTCTAATATGCTCATTGCAGAAGTTACAGGATGCATAAGCATGTTCTTAGGCCACAGGCCAATCAGAAAAAACATCCTGATATGGCTACAGCTGGACTAAAAACCCATTGGCTATAAAAGAAACAAGGCTCTCTACCAATGGTAATACTGTTGTCACCAGCCATTGGACAGTGAAGAGCTGTTACTGGATAACATATACTGGGTTGTAAGCCAATGATAAGATAATTAATGCTGCTAAGAAGCTACACCATGACTTCAGAGGGGCCCTGATTCAATATCAATGCCTGCATTAAAGCACAAGTCAGACGTTCTCACTTGTCCTGAACAACATCTGTTATCAATATTATGCTGAGTCACAGAGACGGTGCAGAAACTGATAGGGGAACTGCAGTGACTGCAAGTACAAACTGCACTCAGCAGCATTCTGCCCTACTGCAGAAGAGACCATTCTATAATATTCCAGCACTATAGTGCAATGCTTTAGCAGGATTAAAACCAAGCGCCAAAAAACAATTTCCTTGCCATTCATCTGTCTTTGTTTTTTACATCTAAAGTATCAATAAAGTTCAGGTGACCTGACATTTAATATTTGCCTTTATAAACAGTCAATACTTGCTTTAAAACCAACATTCACAGACTTTTCCCATGCAAAGAAAGTGACTAGAACCTATTTTTAACACTGAGGATTTCTGACAGCTAATCTTGCTGAGGTGTTTAGTAAACATGCTAATTTGGCAGGATTCAGAGCAGAGTTTCATATTGTATGCAGATACAAACAAAAACCTAAACATAAGCAAGGCATGTTCTCAGTATTAATCACTTCTTGTATTTGTTAGTTAAAAACATTTCCTTAGCATTTAGCTAAGAACTTTAGGGATATTTACTATGACCACTTAAACTTTTGAAATCTATTTTTGCATATCCTTTTCATCTAACTTGAATTGGCATAAATCACTGGTTCTTTCACATAAGTGGATCATGATTGTCAAGATTTATTGAGTAACTGACTGGGTTTTCTGCAAACCCACTTGCCTTGCAAGGTTTATGTTCCTTATGGGGATGTATAGCTATTCGGTAACCTTAACACCTAGAACGCCATTCTTATTTACCAAATCACAAAAACTCATTATTCCAGATAACACTGGAGAACGCTAGCACAACAGCTGAATGGCAGTGCCAATGCCAGAGTTTGGTTCTTAACTAGCAGGAATAGGTAACTATTTCTGTCTCTTGTATAGCACAGAAAACACAATCAGCACTAAACAGTAAAGAACTAGAGAGGTGGTAATCTATAGATACATATAGAGATCCTAATTCATCTCTCTAAGTACAAACAATTCCTACTATTAAGATAAGTTAAACATCTGCTTCAGGAAAATAATTCTGGAAAAACAGTGCATGATTAAGAATGTCTCTAAGCTGCTAACTCTGAATGGGACATGATTAGCAAAGAGCTTTTTACGTTTTCATACTATTACTGTTGCTTTTGTCTCCATTTTTTGACCTATGCTTGCAGATTTCTCTTGGCTTTATGTCACCACAATTTTATAGGTCACCCCATAAATGTGCATCAGAAAAAGTTGTCTGTTAGAATATTTGGCATAATTCAGTTTAGTTTTATTTTTTATACTTGAAAAAAATGTATTTCAGTTTTGAGTGTTTGTTAAGCATAAGTCTCCCCCTCTAGTGCAATTTTGCACCAGTGGTTAATATAGGTACAGCATTCCTTCAAATGACCTCCTAAGCAAGAAGCAGAATGTCCATCATTGACCTTCAAGGTAGCAAACCTGGACAAAGCTGGCATAGCACAATAAGATTTGCTATATGTAATTTATTAAGCAGCCACACACAGAGACATGGAGAGTGGAGAAGAGAAACTGACCTTATATTTAGCTTGCTGGAATTTCAACCCTTCCTGCTCTTGGCACTGCTCCAAGCTGGCTCTCTCCCTCACATTTCTATACCCAGGACTGGGTATAACATACTCTTTTCCTAGGTCGATGTCTTTCATCTTCTCCTTCCGTAAAAGCCAGGATTTACAGTTGTATTTTCAACACAGAAAAATCTAAAGAATTAAAATCCCAATTTAAAATATATATCCTTTGCCCAACACAACACTGCATGATTTATAGGAAGCTTTTTACTGCCTTGGGCAGTAATTTTGAAATCCTATAACATGTGACCAGACTACTTTTACTATACTGCCTTGTGGAGAACTGATGCAAAAGCACACAAACCCCTTGCTGAGCTAGTTAACGGATATCCTAAAGTAACCATGAGACTAAATGACTCAATGAAGAAGAGCCACAGAATCTCTCCCCCATTTAAAATTTTCAAATATTTGTAGCCTTATGTAATCTTAATTGCTAACAGTGATTTGATCCTAGCAAATTAAAAAAGTTTGCTACTGAAACATTTTTGATAAACAACTAAAAATCTATTTTCTTCTCTGTACAATTTTACATATTAGCATTTCAAAATAACGTTAGTTTCAAAACCCATGGAACATACAGCATTCATCTCTACAAATCTAGTCCAAGGTATTGTCAGTCTTTTGTTCAGTTCCCACAGACACGATGAAAAAAGCCTTATCTTAACCCATAATTTTTTTTCTCCCACACAAGTACTATTCATCTTCATTACAAATTTGGACAAGCATCAAAATGTAATTTCCATGCCTATACATTTATTTATAAAGAAGTGCTCTCTCCAACTGTTTAGTCTTCCTGTCTTTAAGATTATAATAGACAATCAATTCTTCCAGAAAGCGGATTGCCTTAAAGTCACCTTGTCCTGTAACATTACATTTTATATCTCCACAGTTGTTGATTTTAAAAAAGTCACCATGGAAAAGGTCAGTTTAAATTATACTGCAGCCAGAACATTTGTTAGCAGGTCTGGTGTAAGGGACCATAATCCTGTCACATTCAGTAATATCCCCCCTCCCTCTATATTAATTGCTTAAAGACCATCATCCAGGCTATTTCTGCAACATGCCTTGTAAATAGATATAGGTAGTTGTAAATATGAGGCAAAGGGCAAGTGAAGTAATATCTTTTATTAGATCAACTTCTGCTGCTGAGAGAGACAGAAGTTGGTCCAGTAAAAGATATTACTTCACCTACCTGCCTCTCTTACATCTCGGGACCCACAAAGATACCACACGATTGCACATAACTTGTTTATTTGCAGATAACTAGAATGTTTCCCACTACAGCCCTCCAGAGAGATCCACTGGTTGAGGCAGAAGCCCACTAAAAACACAGGGGCCTCCTTCTCCCTCTGCATGGGGGGGGTATATTTGGCCGTGCTGCTGGAGAATGATTTTGCATCTCGCTGCCGCCAGGCCTGAGTTTGCACCCACCCGCCTGCTCGCTGAACCTTGCTGGATGCTCCATCCTCTCTTCTGCAGCACCCTCTGCGGGGCCAGGCGCACAGGGCACCCAGCGGCTACAGCGCCACTGCCACTAAGGCAAAAACGCCAGGCACCCCTTCCGCTGGTCTGCGGACAGGAGCAGCCCCCAGGCCCCCAAACCCGCCGTGCACCCCCCATCCGAACACAGGGCTGCAGCCCTCTGCGAACAACGACAGCAGCGCCGGCAGGCAACGGACTGGGCTCCGGGCCTGGGCCCCACGGACAGGGTGTGCGCCCCCCCGCCATGGGACGGGGGGAGCAATAGTGGGTGCGCCCCGAGCCCCC
>ML675649.1:6868914-6924960 GCA_007922155.1 Mesoclemmys tuberculata
GGGGGGGCAGGCGAGAGAGAAAAGCAGCGGGCAGGTCCACGCCCTGCATTGCACGCCAGGGCCCGGCTCTGCGGAAAGTCCCTGGTGCAACCCCCCCTGGAAAAAGTACTAGGAGAATCTGCATTCTCCTCCCGTTCTCTCTGCCCCAGCCCACGGGGGACAGCGTTCGCCTGCAGGGCTCTGGGATCGCAACATACAGAGCCTCTCTTGCTCTTGCCTGGTCCCGTTCCCACAGCCAGACGTTCAGGCTTCCAACCCCTGACTCACAACTACTAGACCCACTTCCGTCATATCTCATTTTTCTTACCTATTAGCAGATAGGGATGCAGCTGTATCCCTAAACACCCTTCATCAGCCACAAAACAACAAACCACCACCCCTCTGCTAGTGGAAAGCTGCCACAGCCCTTAGAAACAAGAGGGTTAGGTTTCCTCCGTTTTTAAAGAAGGGTTAAGGTAGCTCAGCCATTCTCTTACTTTCAGCAGTTAATCTTGGCTGATGTCTTGGGTAAGCAATTTATATAACAGGTAATCCATCTGTAGAGCGATTATGCTCCTGTCAGTAACTTTCAGCATCCTGAAAACCACCAGCTCTAATGAAGAAACAGAATCATTGTAAAAGTGGGATGTGAGAACCAACAAGTAAATTGATCCCTGAATGTTTGTTTCAGGCCTAGGGGACAACCGCACCCTTATATAAGGAGGCCTGGCAGAATTCGCTTTTTAAAAATACATTCTTTAGGTAAAAATGCTTAAACTGATATCTATTTACATTTTCACAGTTGTGTGAAAATATGTGGAGATAAGACAATGACACTTTGAAATTCAAGAACTTAAAAACAAGTAGTCAACCTCACGTAAAAAAAGCACACATCCTTAGATTAAGTTCTTAATTCACAATTTTCCTGCTTTGCCTTTGCGCATTGCACTCATCAAAGAAATGGTTTTTCATAGGTTGTGTACAAAACTGCCGTTTATCAACATCGACCCATAAAAATCTAATCCTAAGCCTGTATGTAATAAGGGCATCATTGACAGATGTTTTAGGGTCAACTGACACGTAACCCCAGCAGCAATCATGAGTACTCTGACACATAGCACTCAGCCTGTGCTATTTCTGGCAGAATCGAGACATCTCCAGGGAGGACATACTAATATGTTCGGACAGCCTAACTGCAAGCCCATTACTAACCAAAGCAAAAGCATAGCAAGAACCCCAGCAGGACAGTCATGAACGCACAGGGCTAATGGGTTGGGCAATCATGGGTCTTCCTTTGGAAATTTTCACTTTATTCACCCGTGCAATTTCAAACTGGTTTGGTTGGAATTTTGTTGTGTTTGGGATTATTTCATGCCAAGTGATGCGGTACACTTTATGTTTTATAAACAAGGGTGGATAGTTGGATAGGAGCAGAAGGATAAAAGGGAACCTAAAACACATTTTGAAGGGAGTTATAAAACTGGACTCCTATTTACACAAGTTCTGGTGTAAAGATATATGCAGCTACAATTAAACAGCACAATCAGCACCATACAGAGTGTGAGAGATGGAGAGAAATAATCCAAGAACGCAGTTGTGGTTTAAATTCAAGATACATCACTTATTTCAGTGTGTTGACACAAGTAATCTTGACCAGAACAGAACATCTGCCATGAGTTCTGTGCACCCTGTACTAAGTGTGGGCCTTACACAGGCTTCCTAAGGAAAAGTTTGCCTTGAGTCTTGTTCCCAGGGTGTAATTCAATGAAAGCCAGGAACACATGTACTTTGTCATCCAGTACAATAATGGGGAAGTAGCCCTTGATCCTGAAATGCTTGAACAGTGCCTTTGTAAACAAACCTGTATGCTACATTCTTGTTACAACGGGGGGTAGCCTTCTTCAAGCAGTATTTGGAGCCAAGCTGATGATATGTCAGAGCTCAAAAGGTTCTGTGGCATCTGGTTGGAGATACGAGATGGGGAAGGACAGTGGCTGGTCTCTGGCAGTGGAGGGTCTCTGGTGGTCCCGGCCCCACTCCCCAGCTGCCCCAGGGAATGGGGGGTCTGTACCTCCAGGGGGGCATGAAGAAGGTGCAAATGCAGGCTTGGCTCCACTGCCCCCCACACTTACCCAGTGTGCAGCGCCCACCTCTCCCGCTGCTACCCTGCAGCACAGCACCAGCTTGGATGGAGGCGGCCTCACCCCCAGCCTGGGGGGGCGGGCACCAGCTCAGCCCTTCATGACGCACGGCCGGGGGGAGGAGGCGGCCCATCCGAGCTGGCACTGGGCTGCAGGGCTGGAGCAGAGGCTAAGGGTGGGGAGCAGATGCTCCAGGCCAGCCCTTTGCAGAGGGCGCAGGAGGTGGCTTCCATTCCTGCACTCTCCCCCATGCCCCACCACATGTCGTGAAGGGCCTGCCCCGCCCCGCCCCGGGCCGGCGAGTGAGGCGGCCCCATGTGAGCTGGCACCAAGCTGCGGGGCTGGACTGGCGGGTATGTGCACTCCGGGCCAGCCCTTCACAACGGGCGGAGGGGCGCAGGAGGCTCTGTGCTGCACAGAACTAGAACTCCGTGCTAGCTCCGCGGGCGGGAGGAATAGAAGTACTGCTGCAAGAACAGGTGCTGGCGTTTTAACCAGCATCACCTAACTCCGCTCAGGTCAGGTCTAGGCCACAGTGGTTGAAGCAAGATGGCCCATGCGAGTGCAACAGCAGGAGTTTTGAAGAAAAATACTAGTGTAGACATAACCCACTGTTAGGTCTGTGTTATGAGTCTCCACTAGTGGCCCGTCCAGAGGATACAAATACACTAGTGCTACCAGCTAGAGGAGTTACTTTATTTAACTCCAAAAGCAGAAATTAATGATTTTAGTGCTGGGTTCATCCCCCAGTGATGACCAATGATAGCAGTTTTTACACAGACCAGGCCTGTAGGAAATAAAAAAAGGTCACTGATTCAGGATCCAGGCTTTTCTATATTCAGTCCTAGACCAGGGATAAAAAAAAATGACAGCCAAACCAAGGAACCAGCAACAGCTTTTAAGATTAGTGTTTGGCAAATGACCAAGCCTAAAAAATGTTTTATACCATCCAACAAGTGGGACACCACCTGATAACTGGGATTCATAGAGTAGATAAAGGATCTGCTTCTGGCCCTGACAGATTAAAGCAGCAATTCCCAAAACTAGGTCATGACCCCCAAATGGGGTTGCCTCATCAGCAGATGGGGTCACGGCAATCCCAAGCATGCAGAGGACACCATTTAACAAAACTGCCTCCTCCACACAGCGTGATCTCATACGCACCATATGTACAAGGTCACATCTCATGGAGGATGCTATTTTGTTCTACAAAACGACACCCTCCATGCAGCTTGACCTCGCATGCACTGTATTCGTAGGAGATTGTGCAGTCCAGAGGACACCTTTTTGTAAAACAAAATGGCAGCTTCCTTGCGGCGTGACCTTGCATGTACAGTGCGTGTGAGGTCACACGGCAGGGAGGACACCATTTTTAAATGGCAACTTCCATGCTGTCTGGGGTAGTGAGAAACAACACATCTGAAAATGGGATCATGCAGGGAAAATGTCTGGGAACCACTGGATTAGAGGATACTGAACCTCAATAATTATCTCATTTGGATTACCAACCTGGGTTTTTTATTTATTTAACCATTTGAATGCAAACACAATTTTAGTGTCTGGACAACCTTTAACAGGTAACCAACCCTGTAAGCAATCTCAAAGCTTAGAACTTGTGCACAGAGGGAGCAAAGCCAGCTAGAGACATGCGGTCTCCAAGGATGCAGAAAGAGAATCAGGAAGAGAAGTGCACCAAAGATGGAGAGCTGCAGAAGGGAAGGAGATGCAGCTTAAAACAAACCTAGTCACTGTCTGATCAAAGTCATTTGGGTTTGATAAACTGAGCATCACCACGTGGTCCAGAAAATCCAAGTTCAGGTTGTGCAAGTGATGGTCTTTATCCAGCTGTTTATACCACATCCCTAGCTATAATATCTGAGCACTTGTATCTCGGAGTGCCTCTGTGAGTGGATACATGTTGCAGAGATTTACTTAGTTACGTTATCTGAACTTACCAGAACTTCAGTCTCTTGGGTCGAAACAAGCAGACATCACTTAGTCCTTCAGGAGTTCTTCCCAATTAAAACTCAAATGCTAGTTCAAGCAGCACCGCAGACATGGTTTGGATAACCAGTACAGTATCTCCTTTTAGAACCACACCAGAGCTATCAGTGGAAAGCCTTGTAACACGCATAACTACAAAAAAAAAAAATCGGTGCTGCAGTTTTACCATTGTCCAGACCCTGAACAAATCAGAGCAATATCAGTTACACAAAGGGGAGGGGATATGATGAGGGCTAGTTCAGTAATTTCGCACTGCTGCAGGACTAGCTGGAAATTCTGCTTAAGGCCTTATGTGGACACGAGTGTGAGGCTGTGCTCCTAGTCCAAGGAAATTTACCCACAAAGGAGAAACACAGTGTGATTTAACTAAGTGCGGCCTGATTGACAGTGTCCATCAAGAGACCCAGTGTTGGAATAGCAGGAGATGCTGCAGGATCATAGAGATGCATAAATCAAGCACTTCTAGTGCCCATATAGTCTATTAGGGTTGCCACCAGTGTGAACCTCTCCCAATTTCTCCACATCTGGCAAGACCAACTGGTAGGATGCTCAATTCTCCGATTTCATTCAGGTAGGATGAGGCATGAGAACGCATCTTCTTTGACACCACTTTAAAAGTCCAATGCCCCCTGCACTCTGCTTGTGCAACTCCCTGTTCAGTGCGTTACTCGTTGCTCTGTGTGCACAGTCTACTGGGGATATTACTGTGCCCCAGCAGCTCCCAGACAGGAAATTCAGTTCAAGCAGCAGAGGCTCATGCAGTCCCGGAGGTCCTAGGCTTATCCTATAACATGGCTTGTGCTTTCACTTCCTCTCTGAGCAGTGCATTTGGCCACAACACAGACCACAGGACTGAGAAATTCATTTCCTTTTCCTTGAGTCACCCAGGAGACCCAAGACCGTGTGTTTGTTCTGCGGCACCATAGTTCCCACCGGCCCCAATACAAAGAACGAGCCCTGGGGAGAGCCAAAGGGACTTAATTCATCCGTTTGGTCTCTGTTTTTTATCCACTTCTATAGTAGTTGAGGTTTTATTAGAACTGAACATTCAGTCAATTTCTGACCCTTCTGATTGCACAAAGACCCCTCAGAGCTTCTGGTATTAGATTCTGCCAACTGATAGATTGGTTAGGCACCCCTCTCTCCACCCCCAAAAACCAGTTCTGCCTATTATGCCTCCTTTCAGGACCACCACTCACTAAGTTGTAACAGCACGCATGGCACCGTCTCTCTTTTTGGAATCACACCTACGTCAGATGCAGCCTGATTTACACAGATACCAACAGGTCCTGTAATTGAAGCGCAGCCCTGGAAAGCTCTTTGTGTACTGTGTAGGCTGGACTGGCTTTGTCAAAAGACAGAGAGGTCACCTCCGCCTTCCTATGAGCCAGGGAATTTAATGGCTAGCGATAGCATTGTGATAATAAGGCATTATGAAGGTTGGTAATTTTGTCATGGCAAAAAATGGAGAAAGTCACAATTTTGATTTAAGAAAACCTGTGGCACATACTGTACTAACGAGTCATTTGCAATGGGAGATGAGAGTTGCAAACCGCCCTTTGCCTGTGGTTTATGCTATTAACATTTAATTAACAGTTTCAAATTCTTGCAAATCTGGACTCTGCTACACCAGGCATCTGCAGAAGCTCTAAGCTGGGATCTGAGCTCTCGCTGCAGAGGACCCAGGGAGGCAGAAGTCTTCAGTGAGAGATTAGAATGACCACGGATCTCATTGCTTTCAGGACAGATTACAAACCTCTGCCCTTCCCCACAACTTTCTCACAGTAAGAATATGTAAATATAAAACATTATGCAGCGCTCTCCCAATCAGAGACAACAATCAGCCAAAGGTCAACATAAGCCACTCCAGTGCCAACGGGATGAGTGCAGAATACAAAGTTCAGAGGAGAGGAAAGGCAGAAAAACAAAGTTCACACGCCCATACCTACCTGTGGAATGCTGACAGCACTTTCATGCCATGACTTAACATCTTTTAGGAGCTCAGCTTTTTCAAAAGTGACCTGATGGCCTCTGCAACTTGCACTCCTTAGATGGGAGGTATTAATGACTGCACTAGCTGTCTGACAACCTGGTTGGCTATACTAACTAGGATTTTCCCCAAGCCCTTGTTACACCAGGTGTTGGGTGGAGGCAGGTGGAGGGGATCAGATAAAAGAAGCAATCTGTCTCTTAGCTCCTAAGTAAAAAGAAAAAAAGATGGTGGGTTAATTCCACTGATTTCCAAGGCTCTAGGTCTTCTGAGGACACATGAGATCTACATTGTACAGCAGGGACCCTAAATAAGCACTGCTTCACTTTCTCCTTCACCATTCCCAGATGTTTGTGGAGCTGGGGAGAGGACCCGTCTCCTCTTTCCGCAGCAGCAGAGGAACTAAAACTTGAAGGAGGGAGTTTGAATTCCTTGTTCCCCACCCCAGCAACATGCTGCTTCACTGCACGCCTCCCCTGACATCTGCCACTGCATGCAACAAACTGACACATAAGTACATTAGCAGATGTTTGTGCAAAAGTGATCAGCCATGAAGTAGCTCCTGCAAGCATTCACATTGTCATCATGCATCAGAATTAACCCCCTCCCCCCTCACACACACACAGTGGAATGAATTGGGCAGGCTCCAGCAAAACTCACAGCATTAGTTTACATTTGGAAAGTTATCTTCCCAACCATAAAGGCCAAGGATTACTACTTTTGCTTAAATGAAAGCTAAGAGTCTGAAGAAAAGTTATGTGGTAATTTAAAATGATCCACAATTTTGCAGCAAGATAAATCAGAGTCACATTATGCACAAGGCTCTGCTTACCTCATATTACTGGGACGTTTCTCTGTGTTTATTAATTTCTCTGTGCCTTTGGATTTTAGCCAAGCTCAGAAGTATTGCAAGAGGCTGTTCTCACTGTATCAATCAGGTCTGTGATAGAAAGCTTTGGTTTGATGAGATTTCCACTTTAAAGTGAATATCTAAAGGGAACCTCTCTATTACAGTTCAGCCTGTTCTACTGTTTAGGTCAGGCAGTAAGGAACGTGGAAAAGTGTTCCATCTAACTTTACCTTCTAGGATTGCCCTCCTTCCAGCGAAGAGATAATGCACTGGTTAAATCCAGCAGCTACAAGTTTGAAACTATTTTTGACTGGGACCAGATTAATGGAATCGGAAGGTCAGCTATTGCAAAGTCAAGAGTAAAATTAAATATATGGAACAAGCCTGGAGAAGTTAATCTGTACTGAGTGTGGGACTGTTTGATCTTTTTAGAAAACCTGATAACTTTAATGGCAAATCATATGTTAAACAACACCAGTGCAGCAGACTCTTAACAATAGTGTACCCTGCATTTAATACGCGTCATGCCAGATCCAGGGCTACTGCTAAATTAGAAGAAGTCTGTTCCACAGTTGGAGTTTAATGTTTGCATGTTTTTGCAGGCAAAGAATGGACAAGCCAGAGCTAAAGCTTAGCTACCTCTAGCCATTGTTTTTTCAGTGAATAGAATTAAACAGTCAGACAAGGCTAACGCAAAGAGGGACAGATATGCTTGTCTTGAAATTGGATTGGACATTTAGGATTCAAACCCCACTTCCTTCTTTTCCCCATGCCCCATGGCTTTGGGATGTGGAGTTGGCGTTTTTGTTTGGGACCCGTATCTAGTACTCAGAAAACGGGGAGGACCTCCCTCCTCCTCTCCACCCCCCAAATCTGCTTACGTTTGTTCACATGGCAAATTTACATTGTGAGAACAAAGGTCATACCAAGGGACAGGTTCCAAGAGGCCTCGTTCCTGGATTTGTTTTCAGCTCTGTATTCTGGCAGGTAATATTTGCAGTGGAACCAGCCAGGGCCACCAAGCAATTTCAGTCTAGGTAGGATGACCAGATAGCAAATGGGAAAAAAATCAGGACAGGGGATGGGGGGTAATAGGATCCCTGAAATCATGACTGTTTCTATAAAATCAGGATATTTGGTCACCCTAGGCCTAGGTGACTCCCTCACTGTTGCTATACATAAGCCATGCTATCAGTTAAGAACTAGTTTCTAGGCTGAGGAGCAATTGGCACCCTTGGCCAGAGAAAATGATACAAAAGCTTTTTCCTTTCCATTGACTCCTGAGGAACATGAGATCTCAGACCTGCTGTTTGTACACAATGCTCCTGATACTCTGGTTTCAGCAGGGCCAGAAGATAAAAGTTTCTGGTTAGACAAGCTGGGGGCACTCTGGAGATGCATGGGGACAATCAGAGCAGCAGCTAGTTCACTTAGCTAGGTCACATCAGCATGTGATTTTGTACCCAACATCTGCTTCCTTCAAACAGCAGAATCACTTCACTGGGCCCATCAGTGTGATGGGCTTTATGGAAAACTACTAGTCAAATACAGATTGAAGCAAAACCCAGGGACAGCATGTGCAAAAAAAAAAAAAAAGGACATCTCCCTCCTGCCCCGCAGTTATTTTAAAATTTAAAAAGATAAATGACAAAACCAGGCAAGACTTAAAAGTGACCACTGGCAAGGAAAACACTGGGCTCATCTCTACTAACAGCTGCAGAATCAAGGCCTAAACCTCATACCAGATTTCGTATTACGTCACAGCCATTCTCACACTATTATTGTAATGTTACTGTAGCTATTTCAGTGCATATGAAGTTATTTAATTGTTCCTCTTTGCCCACTGTTTTACCCCATTTGTCACTTTCCTAGTGAAGTGAATGCCACCCTTGCTCCGTCTCTTCCCCCTCGCTCCGCCTCCCCCCCCACTGATCAGCTCACTTCTCTTGAGGTGGGGGGAGGGGGACTCAGGGAGGGGGCCCGAGAGGCATGGGTGACACTGGGCAGGTAGAAAGAAGCAGAGACGGGGGTAGGACAGGCAACTGCTGAGAGGAGCAAGCAGCGCAGGCAGGAGGGTGTTGGGGGGAGGAGTCCTCCCCCAATGCGAGAGGCATGCACCGTCTATGGTTGTCCCAGCTTCGGTGGGAAGGTGAGCATCAGGATATGGGCCTTGCAAGCAGCATGTCCACTAGACCCAATAGGGTGGGCCCGTTGGATCTGCCAGTCAAACGGCAGCATTAATTCTACTCTCTTCCCCCTTATGCCTCCCTGCTCACCAGCACCGCAACACGCCTCATGACAGCCTGGCCCTGAGCCCAGTGCTTCACGTGTCATGAAATTGGTGCGGGGACTCAAGCAATTTTTGTTACTTTCATAACGGTCCTGGCAAGCCCAAAGGTGCTGGGGCTCAGCCTGGCACGCCCTGGCACAAAGCACGCAGTGCCTGAGCCGCAGAAGCAAGTGCTCGGCTCCTGGCTCCAGCCGGAGCATCTACACCACAATTAATCAGCCCCTTAGGCATTTGGGGGCTTCTCTTCGCAACACTGCATCACTACAAACGTCAAAGAAAGGAGCGGGGTGGATGCTCACACAGACCCCACAAAATCCTAGAGCCGGCCCAGAAAGCGATGCCTCTGCTCCAGGGGATGAAAATTAACCCCAGCAGCTTAACTGGGCTCTTGTATCACCTAGGAATCCTGAGGCTTCCATTTCCCCAGCCTGGTAACTCAGCTGTGGGAGCAGGTCTTTCCAGATAGCCCTGCTTGGGATGAAAGCCGTGCTTAGGAGCCCTGTCGTACTGTGCAGTGGAACAGAAGCATGCCATAGAGCAAGCCCCTTAACTGGGACGAGTGCCTGACGGGGGTCCCCTAGGGTGATCACAAACATTGCCACTAACTGACACTTAGCGTCTGCTCAGAGGAAATACATTAATACACAACTACGCAGAAAGATCACAGGGGTCAGCTGGGGCACCCAACACTTTATACCTTCACCTCCCGCCCCCTGAGCTCAGATTGGGTGAAGATGGGATTGTTTGCCGTGTCAGGGGCATCGGACAGGTGTTTGAATCAACTGCTGCAGTCTCCTGCCTTCTGCCACAGGGAGAGAACACTTCAGCATGGCACTGTGGGGACCCTCCCAGAGGAAGCTTCTGGGTAAGTGAAAGATACCCACAAGGAGAGCAGGTGGGTTTCGTTGTTCAGCACAGAAGCCACCCCCCAGAATGTTGCCTCCCTTGCTGCGAACACCAGCAGCATTACAGTAGCTCTGCTGGGGACAGGGAGAAACCAGGGCTGCATTAGCAACATTAGCTTTGCATGAAGCAAAAAAAAAAAAAAAAACTTCTACAGGAGAAGCGGTCCGGGGAGAGCTGCAGGTCCCATTACCCGGGAGCCCACCTGGTGTGGGCATGGCTGAAGACGAAGAGCAAGGACAAAGCCATTGAGGTAAAAGACAGCAGGCACTGCCATTCCTCCATGGTTGAATGATGCTCCATGGTTGAATGATGCCCACCCTTGAACTGAAGCCAGGAACTCTTCCCTTCTCCAGACACCCCACCCCTTAGGATAGCCCCCTACCCATTTCCAGGACCCAGGAGAGGGCTGACCTAGGGTTCCATACCTGAGGAACAGGAGATCAGATGAGATGGCCATTTTAAGGCCAGAAGGAACTGTTCCAGTCACCTAGTCTGGATCTCCTGCCTGACACAGGCTAGACAATTTAGTCAGCAGTTCCTCCATCCAGCCCATAGCTTCTGGCTGAGCTACTGCATCTTTTTTCACAGAAAGATCCCATCTTGGGTTAAATACCGCAAATGCTGGAGAAGCCAACACCTTTGGAAGCAAGGGGTTCCAGTGGTTAATGACCCTATCTGCTAAAAATGTGTACGTTATTGCCAGCCTTTGTCTAGCCTCAGCTTCCAGCCACTGCACTACGGACTGCCTTTTCTGCTAGATTACAGAGCAGTCTGCTATCAGAAACCTTCTCCCCATGTAGGTACTCGTTGGCTGATCAAGTCTGTTTCTTGGATAAATTAAATAGTTGGCGCATCTTTATTCTCTCACTAAAAGGCAGGTTTTCCAGACCTCAGCTCACTCCTGTGGCTCCTTTTCAAACCCTTTCTGACATCTTTTTGAAGCGTTGATACTGGAATGGAACACAGTATCCAGGACTGGTGTTCTCAGTACCGTACAGAGAGGTAACGCCACTGCCATTCTACACGCTATTCCCCTGCTTGTACATCCAAAGGTCACATTAGCCTGGTTAGGGTCACTCAATTCCTTTCCCAGTGCCAGGAACACGGTGTTCAGATACTCATGTACTGGGGCTGAGTTTTATGTTAAGCTCTTCACATCAGGCCCACCCACACCTCTTGGGGAAGAGGGCTCATTCTGTTGACCTACCCAGAGCTGAAACGAGGGTTATGAGAGAGGCAGCGCTGCAGGAAGCCTGGCCAGGACCAAGTCACAGAAGAGACCTATAGTTGTCAATCCTCTAAAATGTTTCCAATGTCCCTGGAATCCTTTCAGACCAAGATTCCTAAACTCATGCTTCCACACATTTTACAAGAGAATAACTGTCCCCACCCTGCAGTGTCCCAGGGCTCCCAAGAGACCCCATGATAACACACCACCACAAGCAGCCCAGATGTTTGCAAGCAACCCTACGAAAACGAGGCAGATTTGTCCCAGGCTTAGAGGGAAGAGTCATGAGCAATGAAAACAGAAAAGGTTTTTTATTAAAAAAAGACACCCCCCAAAGATACACTAAAAGCCCCTGAGTAGTGCCCTACATCCCGTGTGGCAGAGAAAATGCCAGCCGGGACACCAATGTAAGAATTCCCCAGTGTGACCAGCTCGTTCTAGATACAGCATTGAGATGATCAGAGAGCCTCAGGCCTTTGGGGGGTTTACTGCTCTATTCAGAGCTAAAAAGGAAGCTAAATATTAGAGAGAGATTCTTCCTCTCCTCTTGATGTGGTTAATCCCTGCGTGTCCCAGGCTGTTAGGAGGCATAAGCCACGGATTCCCTTCGCCCTAAGCTGGCTCTGCACATGCCAAGTTTTGTACTGTTCCTGCGTAACTCAAAGGAGACAATTAAGAGCCCAACTCCTGCATCTGAAACCCAGCTACGTGAGGACCCTTGCACTGCTTCTGGGCTGGTCTCCGTGAGGAGGCAGAGGTGACATGAGTAGTGGGGGTTAATAGATGCACACTTGGCTGGCCTTCAGTCCCTGCTGCTCCCTGTTACCGATCCAACAGGGACCTGCCCCTGGATTTGGGCCCACCAACCACCCCTCTCTAGCAGCAGCAGCTGGAGATGCCTGCCTAACAACTGGACAACCTCATTCACTCAACTCAGAAGCATGGACTCTAGATTGGAGTCACCCCTTCTTTTGCTGCATCATTGTTGTTGTCTATCCCCTTCAGCTACCCAATCCCATGCTCGCTGAATCGCACTGGGAGGCTCCGCCTCTTCCCCTTTGACCTGTCCCTCTTATTTTGAATCTCTCTTCCTCACCCCAACCTCCCCTAAGAAAGGAAAGCATTAAGCCCAGGACAGAAATCAGTCCACGATCTAAGGAAAATGGCATTAATGTGCCATATCCTGGGCCCTTCGCTGGGAATTACACTGTCCTTTTTTGGTCTATTTACACCGAAAGCTCTTTGGGGCAGGGACTATATCTTGCTATGTGTGCTTGTAGCACCTAGCACAGCAGAGCCCCCATCCAGATGTGGGCCCTCTTGGTACTACTGGTACAGAAGAGCTGATCAAAATGCCAGGTGGCCCAAGTGCTGCAGAATACGGTAACTGCAGTGTGTGAATCACAGGACCAGGGAACAAAATTTGGAAGCACCCCGTTAAATCCCAGCTGGTTTCTCTCTCTCTCTCAGGCCAGGGCATACTTGCAATCTGATTTTAAATGGGGTAGGAGGGGAGAGATATTGGACAAAAAGCAGAACAGCAGCAAGACAATCCTGGGGAAAACAGTGCCCCCGCATAGCTGGGGGAGAAACAAAGGGGCAGCCCCTTGCCCTGTTCTGCCACCACAGGTACAGCCTAAGTACATCTGCAACTAGTGTCTCTGGGACCCCAGCAACACCTTGAAGGGTTGCCACTTTTTCCACACACTGCTGTGTAGCCAAGGTAGGGTTGCCACTTACTTAGTTCTGCTGCCAAAGGGAAATATCCAGCTCCCCGCCAGGACAGGGCTCTGAACTGCTGGACTTCAGAAAGCAGGGATTCTGAAAGTAGCCCCTGTTTATAGCCCCCTTAAGGCATAAGCTGTTCTCTGCTCTGGCCTTTTAAAATGTGCATGACTGGGCAGTGGAGCAGGGCCAATGGGCAGCACCGGTTCTCAGCTCCACACCTGACTAAAGTCCTGTCTGAGTCAGAAATAGGGGAGCTCTTTAGTCCCCAGCTCTCTGCTTTTCTGGTCTCCCAAAGGGCTGAGCAGGGGAGAGAAAATAGGGATATGTCTTCACTGCACAGATAACCCAGGGGACTGGGGCCAGGGTTAGTCTCCCCAGCTCTTTTGTGAGTAGCCACCCTTGCAAAGCCACGCCTAAACTACTGGATCCTGCCTGGTACTGCACTCGCCAGTGTGTGTCGCTAGGACTTCTGGGGGTACAGCCATTGTCCTTAGCTCGGCAATGAGCTGCTCCATGGCTCTTTCACAGTGACTTGCAGGGGAGCTTATCTGCCTTTCTGGGCACAAGGCGGGGGACTGTGGCAAGGCACGGGAGGACCATAGGAGTCAGGTGGTTTAGCCTGCATACTCGCTGCAAAGTGGGTGTGTTACTGGCCAGAGTTCAAGCAGAAGCCCTGCCACACCAGTTAGTCTGGAATAAAAGTACCACCCAACTCAGAGGAGAGAGTTCTGTGCGGGGACAGGAGAGGGGCTCAGGGGCAATGCCCGCTAAGAGCAGCAGCTAACTTTCCAGGGAGGACAGACGCTAAGGAGAATTACCAATTATTCCAAGACCTTGAGGCTGTTTGTTAAGTCTATAGAAACGGCTTATTGGGGAACCCAGAGGTCAGGAGGGTATGTGTTGCTGAGCAGAACAGTCCTGTTCTGCTACTGGGAAAAAAGCACACTGGGCATTTCTCAGCCACTAATCTGAACAGCCCCATGTGTAATCTGGGATTAGCCAGGTCAACTAGTAGCGAAGTTCTCTGGCTGCTGGTTAGTGAGTTCTCATCGCCCGCTCCTGCTGAACTCACTCAGAATGTGCCAGTTTGATTGTCCCCACCTGCATCGCCTCCTCCTCAAGGCTTTCTAGGGGAGCTATACCCAGCCCCACTGCACTGTGCAGAGGGCAGCCAGCACCTACAATCCTAGTGGGACTGGGGGCAGGGAGGACGTTAAGACCAAGAAGATAAGGGCATGACAAGTCTAGTCTTGGGTAGCTAAAGCACAGGCCCGGGAGGTAGGAGATGAGTTCAGTTCCTGGCTCTGGCTTTGCATTGGTTTTTGACTGTGAACAAGTCGTGTGTCCCCCTCCCCCCCGCACGTGACTCAGTTTTCCCATCTGCAAAGTAAAGATAGTGATGCTGATTTGCGGTGCAGGGAGGTTGGGAAGCCCAGTGCATTCATGTTTGGAGGGGGCTTGGATGGGAGGGGCAAGGGATCTAATGTTGTTAGACGAAAAGTGAATTGGGCTCCCAAGAAATTCCCCCTCCCACAGCTAGCAGCGTGGGACCCAGCGCCTCAGGCTCCCTCATGCGGACAAAGGACTGATCCGGCATTTCACAGCCCTGAGCTGGGGGAGCAGCTGAAAGTGCTGTGTTTGAATCCTCTTCCCCACGCGGGCTGTGGCCTGTGAAGTGATTTTTGTATCGCTGCAGCCACAGACTGTTCGGCTTTGGGAACCCCCGCAGCCCCTTTCAAGGGGGACAAAATTAGCTCATCCTCCTAGCTGGACCTATCTGCCTTAGCACCACTGAGGAAGGGAGGAGGTTTAGCTTATGCTTGTGCACAGGGCAGTTCTCTCTGCACAGCCAGCTATTGGTGTGTGACACTGGCTGGTTGGGGAGGAGGGGGGATTTATTATATTTTTTAACATCAATACGTCAAAATCATAATAATTCATGTGATATATGCCATGTCAGGTACTGTTAGAAAGGCTATCATGTGCTACGTAAGAACTACCTGAAAGGGGGTTCCAGGGAGGATGGAGCTAGGCTGTTTTCCGCGGTGGCAGATGACAGAACAAGGAGCAACGGTCTCAAGTTGCAGTGGGTGAGGTCTAGGTTGGACATTAGTTTGTCACTAGGAGGGTGGTGAAGCACTGGGATGGGTTACCTAGGGAGGTGGTGGAATCTCCATCTTTAGAGGTTTTTAAGCTGCGGTTTGACAAAGCCCTGGCTGGGATGATTTAGCTGAGGATAGTCCTGCTTTGGGCAGGGGGTTGGACTAGATACCTCCTGGGGTCCCTTCCAATTCCACTATTCTATGATTCTATGATAATGTTTCTGTTCATGTGTTATATGTGTAATGGAAGTTATGGAGATGTTTGTATCTGTATTTCAATTTGTACTGTGTTTCTGGGCGACGCCCCAGACAAGATGGCTGCAGCACAAACGCCTGCTTAATGGCCCATTAAGGAAACTCCCAGGTACAGTGGACCAGGGGGAGAAGCCAGGGATCTACCTGAGTCACCAGTCACTCATGTGACCCTGGACTCCATCTTATTCCTGTACATTTCCACAAGCAGCATGGCAAAGGCCGAAGGACACAAAAGGCAGCTGCATCAGATCCATTTTGTCTTCAGTCTATCACTGGACCAACTCACCTACAACCGAACTGAAGCTGTGAAACAAAGGACTGAGACCCATCCAGGTGGTGGATGTACACCAGAGGGACTATATAAGCCTGCAAACTCCAATTCTATGAGAAACCTAGGCACGGGTGGGTCCCATGGTGCAGCTTGCACTTCTACAGCTGCGGGCCCTTAGTTCTATTCTGAATGTACGACCGTGTCGGTGGGCCACATTCTGTCCTTCCCTGCGGCTTGTGTCGTCACTGACCCCTGTGCGCAGTGGGTGTCAGATGCCACCAACTCAGAATTCCCCCCTCCGCCCTTCTGGGGGTGGTGGTGTCATTATGTCCGTGGTACACCGGGGTCATCAGCAATGCCGGCTGCAGGGAGACTCCGGCCCTGTGTTTCCAGCCAGGGCGGTGCCTGAAGGTGCAAAGTTTGTTACTATTGTTATTCACAGCTGTTGTTTGCATTTGTATGGCAGTAGCACCCCGAACCCCCATTCAGGACAGGCTGCGCTGGCTGCTGCACAAATGCATAGGAACACAGAGACCCTGTGTATCAGGGCAGGGTAACTGCGATAGGGTCAGGGGTTGCCCAGGCAAACAACGGGCACAACTCAGTGGGTTCCGACAATAAACATCACCTCAACCGGGCTACCGAAAAATCACGTGGTTTCAGGCCTGTCTCTGAAGTTATGTTCTGGGCCCCTTGGAATGAGATCTCTGAACCCTCTTCCACTGAGCAAGCCCTGGCCTCTATGCAGAAAGCTGGGGATTACTGGGGGGTAAGGATATTGGTGCCATGTTGCCCTCTCCTCTGAACAAGGTGCTTTGCAGCAGAGGCGGCATCTGGCACTTTCTCAGACAAGCACAGACACCTTTGGCTCGATTAAGTGCTGCAGCCCGGCTTCTGAAACTCTGAGGACAAAAGCAGGAAAGACAGGAGCTGTGCTGTTAGAACAGAGTCCATGCGGAAGCATTGCTCACGTCCTCAGCGTCCCCTACCCCTCGAAGACTTGGGATCTGTTTCCAGGGCCTCGCTCCTGGGGCTAAAGAGCAGGCAGAGCCAGGGATGACCCTCTGCTCTTCCAGACAAGAAAACTAGGGCCCTTTTCTCCCGCATTTACATGGAGGCTGAAGTGAAGCAGCCCTGCCTTAGAGATAGGGCAGCAGAAACAGAGCAATAGCTCCAACTAGTGGCTGACGGGTGAAGGGTGGGTGCTGTGGTCTGGCGAGATAAGGATGTGCTATGGGCAAGGCCAGGTTTTGACAGAAGCCAGTCAGGGAAAAGTCCCCAGGTCCAAGCTCCTTACGAGGGGCGAGGGGGTTGGACAGCAGCGGTGTCCTGCACTGACAGGGCTCTGCTGCAGGGACATAGCCTGGTTCCCTCTGGCTCTCCTGGGAGAGAGCTATTGCTGCTTCCCAGACTTTCGGGGAATAAGGGAACTATTCTGTCATTGTCCCGGACGAGCCTGTCTTCACACAACTCCTCTGGCTCCCTGCTTATATGGCTCTGGTGACGCTGAATGAGACAGACAGCTCAGAATTGCCCTTCTTGTTTCTCTAACCCTTTGCAGACCTGTGGCAGCTGAACGAAAGAATGCCGCTCACCTAGCACTGGGCTCCCCTGTTCTTTCCTAGGATACAACTGGGCTCCCCTGTCCTTTCCTGTGGACTCCTGTCACTGGAATCTCAGACTCCGTGTCTTTTCAGTCTCTCTTACTGATGTCTCCCCTCCCCTTGGTCATTGTGTGTTACTGAAATCCAAGCTTCCCCAGGTGCTTTCTTCACATCTGCTTAGCAAGCGCTCTTCCAAGTACACCAGTGAGGCCATTTCCCCACTCCTGGAATCCCTGGGGCACAATCTATTGCAGAGCTTGTCCTGTTAAGCCAAAGGAGGCTGAGCTGGTGTTACAGTGGGACGTTTGCCACCCCTTCCCCTCATGCTTCGTTGGACTGGGAGACAGATCCAGGATCTGTAAGTCCTGGGAGTCAGAGACAGACAGGAGCTTTCAGCTAATTCAGCATTGTTCTCACAAAGCAAACACGTCAGCTCCCAGGCTGAAGCCTGGTTTGCCAAGGTTCAGTGCAGAGCCAAGTGCATGAGCTGTGAGGGCCAGACACAGCACAAGAGGACCATTGGGGGGGCTTCACACTATTCTGGGTTCCCTTTTTCTGGGTGCTGGGGCAGCTAGCTCTGTGGTGAGATGCAGGACTGGAGACGCAGGTCAGGAGTGGAGAGAGAGACGAGCGAGTTGACGGGTAGCTGAATCCGCGTGAGCAGACGAGCGGAGGGGGATCAGCAGCTGGGTCAATGGAAGAGGGAAGTGAGAGCAGCCAAGATGCCTTGGTGGAGTTCTCCCCCTGCTTGTGTAGCCAGAGCAAAACCCAGCAGCTGAATCGGTGCAAACGTTGGCTTGCCCTTGTGCGAGTCAGTGCAGCAGCTACACTGATGCTGAATCAGGGCTGGCATTTCGAGTGGAGACATGGTCTTAGTAAGAGAAGCTTCTGCAGTAAACTCTGTTAAGCAGGGGAAGAATCAGCAGAGCTATGAAATCAAGACAGTATGGAGTAAAAATTAAATCACCCTTTCTACTGCACCAACCTGGTCTCACTGGTGTCAAGGCCATTGTCTGTCGACAGATCCTGGCTGGACACCTGGACAGATGTGCAGGGTACGTCTTCCTGCCAGTCACCCAGACTCAACAAAGCATCTGGCTCCAAGCAGGATGTGTGGTTTCCTCTTGCAGCGCGCTGACCTTCCCTACACTGGGGGGAGGCCAGTCAGGGCAGTTGACACCTGCCATACCAAACCCAAGGCATGGGAGCTGGCAGGACATGTCAAGCCATCATCCCAGGATTTCCAGGACTCGGAAGGGGAGAGCAGCAAGAGAGAAAGAGAATGAAGATGAAGAACAGCTGGTGTAATAGTGAGCAGAGGGGATTCCAAGTCTGTGAGCTTTTCCTTCGCCTCAGTGCTGGCCTTCTGTACAAGGATGATGTGGAACTGCTCAAGAAAGGTGAGTCCAAGGCAGACTGCGGGGAGGTGCCAGGGGATCTCGCAGAACTGGGAGACTGGGCACTAAAATGGCAGCTGAAATTCAGTGTTGATAAATGCAAAGTAATGCACGTTGGAAGTCATAATCCCAACTATCCATATAAAACGATGGGGTCTAAATTGCCTGTTACCACTCAAGAAAGAGATCTTGACGTCATTGTGGAGAGTTCTCTGAAAATATCCACTCAGTGTGCAGCATCAGTCAAAAAGTCTAGCAGAATGCTGGGAGCCATTAGGAAAGGGATGGATAATGAGAGAAAATATCATATTGCCTTTTTATAGATCCATGGTATGCCCACTCCTTGAATACTGGATGCAGATCTGGTCACCCTATCTCAGGGGAGATATATAGGAACTGGAGGAGGTACAGAAAAGGACAACTAAAGTGATTAGGGGTATGGAAAAGCTTCCATATGAGGAGAGGTTAATAAGACTGGGCCTTTTCAGCTTGGAAAAGAGATGACTCAGGGGGGATGTGCCAGAATCATGGCTGGGATGGAGAAAGTAAATAAGGACGTGTTATTTACTCCTTCTCATAACACAAAAACTAGGGGTCACCAAATGAAGTTGCTAGGCAGCAGCAGGTTTGAAACAAACAAAAGGAAGTATTTCTTCACACAACTCATGGTCAACCTGTGAAACTCCTTGCCAGGGGATGTTGTGAAGGCCAAGACTATAACTGGGTTCAAAAAAGAACTAGGTAAGTTCATGGAGGATAGGTCCATCAATGGCTATTAGCCAGGATAGGCAGGGATTGCTGTTTGCCAGAGGCTGGGAAGGGCTGACAGGATGGATCACTTGATGATGACTAATTCTATTTGTTCCCACTGAGGCACCTGGCATTGGCCACTGTCGGGGGGAGTCAATTTCCCACTGGTCCCTCGTCCCACTGGAGCTGCAGTTATTCCAAAGGGGTTGTTACGCCACCATTTCCAGGCATGAGAGTGGCACTCTTCTAAGACACAGGGCGGCAGGTTCAGCCTGGGACCTGAAAATCCAGCTGGGTTCATGCTGCTCTGACCTTGGCGCCAGCCACTTCGAATGAAGCTGCCAGTTCTGTAGCTGATGCAGGAGGTGGGGAGAGGCCAGCTCACCTTTGTGCTGCTCTCATGACTTTGTGGGGCCGAATGAAGTGAAACCCTGGGTGAAGCACAGTACACAACTGCTGCCCAGGGGTGGAGTGCAAAGATGGAGGCTGGGGGCCAAATAGTCCTTGGTGTAACTTAAGCAGCCCAGGGAGCTTCCCTAAGTTACATCAGCCTCCCAAGGGCCGCCTATGGGCAGCTCTGTGACCTAGAGTTGCCCTGAATCCCCACAGCAGCATGGATTTCAGCCCCATCTCCTCTCACCCTGTCTGGGGTGCTCCCCTTTCGCCAGGGCTCAGGAGCGGGCTTACAGCTGTGCAACAAGATGTGCTGATGGAATTCTCTCCCAGAAGCTTCTATGGCCACTGTTCTCTGCCATGGCAGTCTAAAGGAGCGGGAGCAAAGCAGGCTGGCCCTCCACTGGTCAGCAACCAAGAGCAGAAGTGACCCAAGGGCCACACGGGGCAGAATGCACGCTGACAGCACTTTAACCTTTTGCTATTATGAAGCGTTTGCGAGAGTTTCATAGTTAAGGCTGCAGCCAGCTTCCATTAAAAAGCACTCTCCTACCACCGCCCCACCATATAATTTTGGGGGGACAGGAAGTTTGGCCTAAAAATTTACTCTGAAGCCTCAGGACAACTTTTCGGCCATATCCGAGGAGGATTTATCAAGCCATTTTTGGGTTCCAGTGAATTGCCTCATGTGTCTTTCCCTAGCTCAGAAGTGGCTTGTTTCTGCCCCTGCCGGTTTTCAAGGGTGCCACCCTTGAAACTCAGGTGCGGGCTCCTTTTGAGGGAAATAGGATGAAACTACCTGTATTTATGCAGTGCCGAGTGCCATGGGGCCCTGGTCCATGGCATGGCTCCTTGTTTTATGTTGATAATAAATAATAATAATTAATAATAAAATGAGCCATGATTTTGTTGTGCATCTATAGGGCTGATTCCATGTATCAGAGGGAGCCTGGGGAAGCTGGTTAGATCTGATTTCTTCAGCTGTCTGTCTGCTGGGTGCTGTACACACAGAAAGGAAGACAGTGTCTTTGCCCTAAGGTTGTCACAATAAATCTGCCTTTTCCTGTCTAGATCACTCCCTGAGGCTGTAACCTTGGTACTAACATTAGCTGGACCCTTTGTTCCATCTGTAGTTTCTTTGTCAAGTCAGCCTCACTCCAAGCTGATGCTAATGCTGACGTTGTGTTGCCTCCCCTCTACGTTTAACAGTTTGGGAGTAATTTATTTCTCCAGAGCTGCTCGTTTCTCAGTACGTCATTCCTAGCTGCTTTATTGCCACGTGCCTGCTTCCTTACTTGAAACATGAAGTGTGACATTCCCCTGGATACAATCTGGACTGTTAGCTGTGTTCCCTCAACTCTCCAACTGGGGTGCCTTTCACACTGCTTCGCTCTGAGAACAAGTAATCATGCAGGAGACTTGAAGTGCTGTGGAGTCCCTCCCCTTAATATCAGTGATTCTTTCCAGGACCTCACTACCATTCTATATTCCTGATGTAGTTTTTGACAACAACAAAAGATGGGGAGACACCAAATATGTGCGGACTGTAGGTAACACCGTGAATGAATGACATACCTTGAAATTAGGGACGTTGGAAAGATATGGCTCTCCTTTTACTCCAGAGTCCTGGTGGCACTAGTATGCAGGGAGGGGCACAGGATTTCAACCATCTGGGACGCTATGTAGCAGGTTAGGAGCACTGGAGAATGAGCTTCCAGCTGGGTAGCGTGGCTTCACGTAGGCAACTTTCATATTCATCTCACCCAAATATTCACCCGAAGCAGGGACGTGTGGTGCGTATCCCACCCGCACAGGGAGCTGGCTTGCCTTCAGGGACAAGCACTTGGGCTGGAAGGTGCCTTACTTCACTGCATTTCTCTTTGGAAGTTGCCTTTGGCACAGCTCTCAAGACTCAAACGTGGGGACTTGGACAACAGAATGTGGGAATGGGAGCCCAAAGGAGAAAGCCAGCCTTAAAGAGCAGCACGGGAAGAGACAGCAGCCTCAGGTGAAGCTGGGTCACTTGCTTTCATGTGATTCCCATCAGTCATTGGCAGGGAGACACTCGCAGTCCCATGCTGAAGTGAAATGAGACAGGTGCACAATGAGATTTGGTGGCTCCTCCAGGCAGACTCTCTGCTGTGCTGACACCAACCTGTCTGACCAGACCCCTTGTTTTGGCCACTCCAGATCTGGCTTAACTAGGTAATGGAGCAAGACCCCCAAATTTGTGGGCACCTCAAGAGTTTCTCAGTCCTAGTGGGTGAGATATGGGCCCCGACAACTTTGTGCTGCACATGTAAGTAGAAAAATCAACCTCCCAACCTAATTCCACCCCTGCACGAAGCCAACAGTCTCCCTGGGTGACACCCCATTGTCCTGGAAACCCTAGATGCTAGAGGTAAACCTTATGCCACACCGAGTATGGTAAGAGCCAGGAGCCCAGACCCCCTGAGGAATCTATATCTTGTCTGCCCTCTTCACCAGCTCCTTCTGTGTGGGATTCCTGGCATGGCTAACACTTCTCTGTTGTTTACCACTTGCTCCCTTCTTTGCTCAGGGTGGATGAAGACTCGTGTGCTCCACTCCTGCATTTATGTGGAGTACATGGACCACGTGTGCTACCCACAGCCCCCACAAGTGGTCAGTTCTTGCAACTTCAGCATTTTCCCTTCGACATCCAAGTGTGGAGAAAAGTCCTGGGAGGCAGGGTGCATCTGGTGGAAGAAAGGAGAAATGGTCTGCATCGTTTCCAGCTTCCTCTTGAAACCATCCCCCCATGTACAACACTCAGATACTCTGCTTTTAGCTAACATCCAATATGGAGCAGGGTGGCCAAACTGTGGCTTGTGAACTGCATGTGACTCTTTTACAGTTTTGTGCCCCCCATTCTCTGCCTATCAGTCTGGGGTGGAGAGCTCAGAGCTTCTGCCCCATGACAGGGTGGTGGGGTTAGAGGATTCTGCCCAGTGGTTTTGGGGCGTAAGTAAGTTTGGCCACCCCGATATAGAACTTAAGCCTTCTACCTATCCCAGGAAAAAGCATGAGTGGTGCTGGCTGTTCTGTTCCTCCCTTGTGATATCCTTGGCAAAGACACTGTCTGGAGTGAATTGTGTGGATGGGTTTGTGAAGGGAACTCAGTGAACTGTGAATGTCTTGGCCAACCCCCCACTGCAGACACAGCAATAGATTTCGTGGACTCTCTCCAAAAGTGCTGCAGTCTGCCTGGACTTGGGGCTTTTTATGGCTAACTGCAGGAGCTGCCACGGGTTGAAATAAATGAGGGGCTGCATCCTAACTGTTACCCCCTTTCCCTTTGTACATCCCAGATGGGCACTAAATTGTCCTTTTCTAAAACAATTAACACATTATTTTGCCCATCACCCAATCCAGCCACCTCTTCTCCTGGTACCTTTGGCTTCCACGTCTGGGGCATCCCAATGCCTGATGTCTATTTTCATCAAGAACTCTTTGCCTCAGCCTAATTTCTTTCTTGCTTTTCCACTCCCTCTCTTACTTGCTGTCCATATGGAAGCTAGCAGGAAGTCTTCAGTGCAGCTCTGACTTCCTTCAGGGACAAGCTACAAGATGAGCAGTAGATACACTTTCCACATGAGGTGCCCCAAGAAAGCACCCAGAATCACTGATTTTAAAAAAGGCTTGTAGAACAGAAAGTGGAGGAGCAATCTAAGGACGTGGAAAAGCCAAAGTGAAAGCTTGTGTCTCGCTATAGTGATGCCTCAAACATTAAAATGAATAAATAGTAAGTCCAGAAGGGTGAGATAACGTCTTTTATTGGACCATCTTCTGTTGAAGAGAGAGACGCTTTTGAGCTTACACAGAACTCTTCTTGGGGTCTTCCATCTCTGTGAAAGCTTGAATACTTGTCTCTCTCCCCATCAGAAGTGGATCAAATAAAAGATGTATAACCTCACCCACCTTCTCTCTCTAACATGCTGGGACCAACACGGCTACAACACTGCGTAAGACCAGAAGGAACCATCATGATCAGCTAACGTCTGACCTCCTTCATAATACCAGCCATAGACTTTCACCCAGTGATTCCTGCATCAAATCCGATCACTTGTGGTTGAACTCGACAATATCTTCTAGAAAGTCATCCAGTTTTATCTGAAAGACTTCAAGTGATGGAGAATTTACTATGTCACTTGAGAAGCTGTTCCGATGGCTAGCTACTCTTGCTGTTAAACATTTGTACCTTATTTCCAATTTAAATTTGCCTAGCTTCTTCAGCTTCCAGACACGGGATCATTTTAGGCCTTTAGTTGCTACATTAAAGAGCCCTCTGACTATCAGAAATCTTTTACCTGTGTAGACATGATAATTATAGACTGTGGTCAAGTCGCTTTCTAATCTTTTAGATACGCAACATAGATTGAGCTCCTTTCCAGGCTGTGACTCATTCTTGCAACTCTCCTCTGAACTCGCTCCAGTTTTCAGCATATTTTTTAGGGTGTGAGGAGGTGGTGGCAGGGCTGTGCGGCAATCCCAGGACCTGATTAGTACAGGGGACTGCAAGATAGACGTCCACTGGCAGAGCCAGGACTAGAACAGCAAGAGATGCTGCAGGTTGGTATGGAAGTGCATTGGCAGGGCTGTGCAGGGAAAGCTTGCCCAATGCTTTTCTGCCTTGGTGTTTGCCGAGTCCTTCGGTTTTATGAATAAGCCAGGAGGTAGCATTTTTACCATACAACAGTATGTGTCCACGTGCCCTTCTAAGTCTGCACACGCCTATGTCCGGGTGTGTAAGGCACACCTTTATTCCTAGGCTCTCCTTTCTCCAGCACACGCTGATAAGCGAGTTTGCATTCCACAGCCCAGCACACGAAGCTCTGCCTGCTCCTGCTCGGTGGGTAAATTGAGGGGTCCCCAAAAGGGCAGGTGGAAACCCGTGAAAATCAAAGGCCTCCTGGAGAAGGACCTGCCAGGCTGGGAGTAGCTCTGCAGGCCGCCTGACTTCCCCAGGGCAGGCAGTGCAAGCAGGGCCAGGGCCCCAGGGCCAGGGCAATGCAATGCGAACAGCAGGCGCCAACCCACCCCTGGCCCCAGCAGCCCTTCCAGGCGCCCCCTGCAGCCACCTGCTGCCCAGGCCATAATAAGGGAGCCCTGGCCGGCCACGTGGTGCCCTAGCGCGCGCCCCCTGCCTGCAAGGGACCAGTCGCGCAGCGCACGTTCAGAACCGATTTCTTATTGGTGGGCCGCGCGCATGCGTGTCAAGGGATTTTTGCCCCCCTTCGCACGCCACGCGGGGTGGTGTGTCCTCGCCGGGTTGCCGTCTCTTTCCGGTATCGGCTCGGGGCGGTCCGGAAGCGGAAGCGGCTGAGTGAGGGGCCGCGTGCGTGAGACGGCAGCGGGGATGGCGAGCCGGGGCGCTGGGCGGCGAGGAGCCGGGTCGGGGGGGCCCCGGGGGCCGGACCCGCAGGAGGAGCCGCCGCCCCCGCTGCAGGCCGTGCTGGTCGCGGACAGCTTCAACCGCCGCTTCGTCCCCATCTCCAAGGACCGGCCCCGGGTGAGCGAGACCGGCCGCGGCCACCCCCAGCCGCAGAGTCCGGGCCCGGCCGGGGCCGCCCCCTTGGCGACAGCGGCTGGGATCACGCCTGCGCCCGTCCCGGCGGTGGCCCCTCTCGAGGCAGGGCCAGATCAGCACGCTCCCCCGGGATCGGGCCCGGGTTTCACGTCCCGGTTTCTCTCCCAATTCCGCTGCCTCGGCCGGTTTGGTCCCGTGCGAAGAATCCTCCCGGACCCCCCCAAAAGCAGCAGAGGAAGGCGCGGCGAAGTGCTGCAGGGGGCAGGGCTCCTGGGTTCTGTTCCAGGCTCTGTCCTTGCTTCACTCTGGAGCCTGGGCCATGTCCCTTCTGCAGCCCAAACCTCAACTTCTCTGCCTGTAAAGTGGGGCGAGTTGTACTGATACACCTAGCGGGAAGGACGGTGGATGTTCCGAAAGCTCTTTGAGAATGTCTGAAAGATGTTTGTTTGGGCCATTCCCTCTGAACGGCATGTAATGGGGGGAGACACTGATTACATGCAAGTATAAAGCACCGATCATCCTCCAATCTGGTTGTTTCTTACATGCCTTAGTTCATGAGAATATGTTTCCAGAACAGGGAACTCATTCTGCATCCCTAATAGCAACCTAACTGGCTTTGCTAGAAGGACCAGTAGTTTACCAGCTAAGGGCTAATTGCTACTCTGATACTATAATTTATAGTTAATAAAACAGCTGAATAAAGTGCTGCTGCATCATGTGCTTAAAGTGGACATGCTCATGCAGCGTTCTGGAGAGGCCTTGCTACACAAAACATGTTATTACCAGCTCCCATGTGATCCTCCTGGTGGAGTGACAGATCTTGGAGGTAAAAGCTGCCATCACATTTTCCAACAAGAAAATATTTTTAGAGTCCTCTTGGAACCTGTGGGAGACACTTTTAATTTATTGAAGTTTAGTTTATCAAAAAGACAACGGAGAGGTGTCTTGATTACAGCATATCTGCACTTTCACAGGGTTCATTCATTTAGAAGAGAAAAGCTGAACAAGAACCAATGTCTGGAAGTCAAAGCTGGAGAAATTAAAATGAGAAATAAGGCACACATTAACAGTCAGGGTGATCAGCTAATAGAACAAACTGCCAAGGGAAGCGGTAGTGTCTTAAAATCAAGACTGGATCCCATACACAAGTTATTGGGCTCAGTACAGGGGTGACTGGATGACATTTAATTTATTCAGGAGGTCAGACTAGATGATCTAATGGTCCTTTCTGGCCTTATACTTGGTGAATCAGTGAATTTCTTTTAAATCCTCACCTATGAATTTTAATGTACTAAGAAGCAAAGTACACAAATACAGCAAGAAACTGCTTGAGAAGAAGGAAAGCTATAAAGCACACATGGATGTGTACCATCTTGTAAACTCAGTTTATGATGAATGGAAAAGGCTTTCAAATAAGGTAATCTAAAGGGCCAGTGGTGGTTGTTCAGTTGTTGAAAGGGGCATGGATAAAGAATGGAAAACTGAGCACTAAAACTATTTCCAATAGTCTTATGTGTATTACAGTAACACGCTGAGGCTTCCGTTATGGCACAATTCTTGTTGTGCTGAGTACTGTACAAACATAAAATAAAATATTCCCTGCCTCAAAGTGCTTATGGTCTAACTAGGGACAAGACATAACAAGTTGGTAGAAACAAAATGTGGCGATAATAGCTAATATATGCAGCATTGTGTTCTAAGTATACAATTTGGAGGGAATATTTTCAAATGCAATAACAGCAGCTGTTTGTTTTATCTTATGCTGTCTTGTACTGCCTTTCCTGAGTGTTGACAAAAGATAGTGCTACACTTGAGGGAACTGTATTGCCAACTAATGTTCCTGTAGCCCTCTTGCAGTCTAGACACTGGGGAATAAAGTCATAAATAGGGGGAGTGTGTGAAAATATTTTGACTCTACATCAGTGTATTTCTTTGGAAATATTTTGGGTTTTCCCCCCCTCACAATGAGGAAAAATAAACCAGAAATTCAAACAACAACAGTTATAGCGCTGAGGAATAAAAAGCATTACAGTACAGTTTGCTTTTTATTTGCCTGTGACAATATAGGAACTGCAGCTGCTGCCTGGGGGAGGAGGGCTTGGGGATTAACTGTTAGCTTTGAAAGGTGTTAGAGCAGAGCTCCATATTACTCCTACACCACTGAGTTGTCTTTCCTGCAGCTGGCTTGTCGCTGACCTTGTTTGGTATACAGCATTTGTTCAGCTAACTCTGTCTTGTTTCCCTAGGTTCTCCTTCCTTTGGCAAACGTGGCCATGATTGACTACACTCTGGAGTTCCTAACTGCAACTGGAGTGGAAGAAACCTTCATCTTCTGTTGCTGGAAGTCGGCTGAGATAAAGGAGCATTTACAGTAAGGAACATCTCATCTTCCTTTGAGGCTCACTGTAAAGGAGCGTTTTCTCTTCCCCCAGTAGTTCTCCAAGGTCTTATATCATGGTGACCCCTATGGCTTATGAAAGCTGGTTGCTGTTCCAGCGTTGTCCTGAGGGGATAGTTTGAGCGGTATCTTTAGCAGCTTCTGCTGGTCCTGGAAGCGCACTCGCTGCATGTCATTATTCACCGGCTGTTGCTAATAGCTGAGAATACAGTGAGGTAGAGAACATTTCTTCCACTGCAGAGCAGGGTGTGATAACAGGTTATGTCTGTCTGTGGGCTGCCTATATATTGGTCCTGACTTTCTTTGCTGTATTTAAAAGAAAAGTTCAAAAAAGAACTAGATAAATTCATGGAGGAAAGGTCCATCAATGGCTCTTAGCCAGGATAGGCAGGAATTGGTTTTTGCTGGAATGGGAATGGGTGATGAGATAGCACACTTGACGATTACCTGTTCTGTTTATTCCCAATGAAGCACCTGGCAGTAGCCACTGTTGGAAGACAGGATCCTGGACTAGATGGACCATTGGTCTGACCCAGTATGGCCATTCTTATGTTCCTGGTTAGATATTTAATACAGCTTCATCTCTTCCTTGCTTCAACTGTTGTCTACAGGTTAAAACTCTTCTCTTTGGTTTTGGATAAATGCTTGGTTTCTTTCCCGAATCCCCATGCAACACTGACCCCATGGATGAAGCTGGAGTCCTCTAAGATGATGTCTCAGAGCATTTTCCTCTTTTGTCTGTGATACAGAAATAACTGTGCTTAAATGTGACAATGGTCCAGCCATCATAACATCGTTGCCTCTGTCTTATATGGGCAGAAAATCCCCCACTCTGGAATACCATGTTCTACCCTAAGCCTCAACAAGATCATTTCTTCTGGTCTGTTTTCTTTCCCTCCAGTAAGTCCAAGTGGTGCCGCCGCACCTCTCCCAACAAGGTGCGCATTGTGACCTCAGACCTGTACCGCTCTCTTGGTGATGTGCTAAGGGATGTCGATGCCAAGTCCCTTGTCCGCTCTGACTTCCTCCTTGTCTCTGGAGATGTGGTGTCCAATATCAATGTTTCTGCAGCTCTGGAGGAACACAGGTGGGTGACTGGGGAGAAGGAGCAGCAGCCTAGCTGATTCAAGCTCATTGGTGTCACATTTTGAGAGGCATTGCTTAAAACCCTTCCTTTCCTATTTAGGGTGCGCCGTAAGCTGGACAAGAATGTGTCTGTGATGACGATGATTTTCAAAGAGTCCTCACCGGGTCATCGTGCTAGGTGCCAGGAGGATGACATCATCCTTGCTATGGATAGCACTACGAACCGTGTCCTGCACTACCAAAAAACCCAGGGGCTGAAGCGCTTTTGCTTTCCCATGGTACGTTTGGTGTATGTGGCAGACAGCGTATGATTAGTAATGCAGCCAAGCAGCCAATCCCAAAGGTACACTCTCAAGTCTAGGGTAGGGAGGGAGCAGCGTTTACAGCTCCCTTTGAAGAAGAGAAGATGGGAAGTAGCTTTTGAAGCTGTTTGCACCATCCAGTGTGACAGCTGGTCCCTTCTGTGGAAGCCTGTGGCATGATACTGCCATGCAGGCATGTGGGGAAGTTATTCAAGTTTCTGAGAATGGGGGTAGCTTCCCACCATCCCTAAAATGGTTAAAACAGACCAAGTTGGCTTCTTTTTCTCTAAATTCAGTTTTGCTCGTATAAATTAAACATCTGTACTCAGGATTCTATGTGTGTGACACAGGATAAGACAGATGATTGACTATTATCTGGCAGCCAATGCACCTTCTCTAATGCTGTGAGGATGATCAGTTCTTTTCCCATTATACCTTATTAAGTGTGTCGCAATCCTCCCACAAGTAATAAGATGGATCATTTCCAGACTGCGTCCCTCATCCAGGTCATGTTTTCTCTTTTTAAATCACTACAAATGAGGTACAGGTCATGATCTTGAAGCACAAAATCTACAGGTAATTTTTAAATTATAAATGCTTTTTTCATTTATTAAAGTACATTTTTGGTGTGTAAATCCAGTCAGTAATGAAGCAAGCTTGCTGGCATTTGGAAAGGTGTGATCCCTACTTCTGTCAGAATCTGTCTCTTGGAGAGACTTTTCCCTGGGGGGACTATTGCTGAGTTGAAATCCTGTCTGGTTGGCATACAGTGTTGTGCATGACTGTTTTGCACACGTTAAGCACAGTTGCTCTGTATGGCCGGTGTACTTAGCTTGTATTGTATGACTCGCATGCTGTTGTCCAGATTTCCAGCCAGTTGAAGTGTATCTTTTGTTGTCCTCAGCTGGTGCAGGGTTGTTCTGGATTGACTCCTAGATGAGAGGCACTCAAGCTCTACTGTGTTCTCTCCTCTTTCCAGAGCTTGTTCCAGAGCAACATTGAGACAGTTGAGGTGCGCCATGACTTGCTGGACTGCCATATCAGCATCTGCTCCCCACAGGTGAGTTGCTCTAGTTCTGGAGCCAGAACCAGCATCATGAGTAACTGATTTAGTGCTGAAGACATTGGTAGAAGCACACTGCATTGCTATGAAGTAGAGTGGATTCCAGAGCTCCGGTCCCATTTCATGCTGCTTTGCAGGGAGCATGTCATTGCCACAGGAACCATACTTTCTTGGCCTGCCCCAGCACTCTCAGCATCTGGTGTCTGTTGCTGAGGAAACAGTTCAAACAGAAAGGCTTGTGGGTGTATCCACGTATAAGATGAATGGACGAACTACTTCAAGATTAAACAAGGTGAAAAGTAACTGCTCTTGCCTGAGCTCGGTGCGGGCACAGATGGCATCTCTGGGGACCAAGTGAAGTGTCAGTTCTTGCTGGCTGGTACCTCGTCAGAAATAATGTCCTGGACATTCCTTCCCATGCCCTATGCTCAGTTACTGGTCTTCCACTGTTGGGATGAGAACTGGTCTTCAGTCTTCCACACTCAGCAAAATTACAAAGTTAGACTGGGCTAACCAGCTGGAATTAACACCTCACCCTTTCTGGAAGCCAGACTCTACCAATGTCTACTGTGACAGGGGAGATAGGGAGCCCCAGCATCTCCTCTGGAAGAGATCGAGTCTCATGCCAATCGGAGAAGGCAAGAGCAGCGTTTTCCTGTATTGTACTTTGCTGCGCTCTCTGGGTGCAGCTGGTCAGCGTTAATAACTGGGCTGTCCTGGCAACGTCCTCCGAGTTTGCCCTCATGTTGTTTCCTCCTTTCTTGCAGGTGGCCGAGTTGTTCACAGATAACTTTGATTATCAGACTCGGGATGACTTTGTGCGTGGCCTGCTGGTGAATGAAGAGGTAAGGAGGGTGTTGTGGGAGACCCACTTCTGTCTGACCCAAGAGGGACCCTTGGCTTTTCACTTGATCTCTTCAATGAGTGGCTGGGACCTTTTTTTGTGTGCTGTCTGGGGTTAGGTGTTCCCATGTCAGTGCAGCTGGTTGCGCATGCTGGGCTGTACCCTGGCACACATTCTAGGTTGTGATAGGCTCTTGAGGCAATTGGGGAGCTGGGAACAGTTCTCTGTTAAAGTCGGAACTAGATCTTCTGCGATTCACAACTGCACCTGCTCTCAGCTCCTAGTTTAGCTTACATGCAGAAGAATAGGAAATGTGAAGGTTTAGGTCTTGTTAAACTAGAAACTGACACAGCCTTTATTCCTGCACCATCATGGTTTAACAAAACTGAATCGTGCTTGACCTTTCACCATGCTAAACTTACTGTTTGGTTGAATTTCAGCAATTGTAGGGATCTGAAAGTCTTGCCTAGAGTTAGGCATCACTTCAATAAATGTGTGCTAGCTACCCCTACGGAGCTCTGCTGATGCCCCTGGGTCTTGACTTGAAGATCACCTTGGTATTCCCACTTCATTGCCTGCCCTCTCGCCACCATGGCTCTGCTAATGTCCCTCACCCTGACCTCAGGCATCCCCTTATATTCCAGTCCTGGCTAGTCATGCTGTTTCTCTAGTGGGTATCTTGGAAACAAATGAGCAGGCTCGTGCCAGTGCGATTCCTCCTAAAGCCATTGGGGTGATGGTGGGTCTTGCTTGTAATGCATTTGGGAGGCTGGCGTTTAGGAGTATTTGGGATATGATTCAGGTCATTGGGGTCTGAGTGTGTCATGGAGGCAATGCCCTTAACATCTGGGAAGTGTTACCCAAATAACAAATGTCAACAGGATTTTTTTCAGGGGATAAGGCAACAAGCCATGTTTATTGTGAATACAGAAATTTCTTCATAGATCAATGATGCAAATACCAAGAAAATATGATCAACACTAGCAACACCAATATTGTGCTTTACTTAATGAAATAGTATCCATGTAAACACTAGGAAAACAGTATTAACATTGTATCAATACCATAATTACAGAGATTCTTGTTAGTAATAGAATAGACTTTGTTGACACATGTTCCAGTTGATATTTTCATTCACACTCAGACACACTGACAGGCATACGGAGACAGACAAACATAAATAGGGTCTCACAGATGTTATAGTTACCAGCCGTTGGTGCTCGTGGTAGTCACTGGCCAGGTGACTGTAGCATGAGGGTGAGGAGCAAGCTTCTGCTGATGCGCATCTGTACTCCTGGCTGATGTGATGTTGTAGACCCGTACCTCCAGCCTTCATCTTTCTGTCCCATTTTATAGGGAGAGGACCCCATGTAGCTCTATGGGTTTTGCACTGTCATGCTGCAACTGCATCTTTGGTGTGATCCTTAATCACCCACATTGTTGCAAGCCTGATCAGATTTTGTCCTTTGAAATAGGCTGGCTCCAAAGTCATTAGGGTGGGTCCCTCTTTGGCTGTTTGATCATCTTCACACCTTTCTTTCCTTCAAAAGTTTTTAGGTGAGGCTGGTGTTTTCTTGTCTGTTTGACATCCCTTACTGAGATCAATTGTTCAATTGCTCTCTCTGCCCGCACCCACCTCAATTGCTCAGCCATTCACACTTCAATCACTCAGTGCCAACTCCGAGCTGAAGAATTCACATATTCATTTTGACAGTGTCTTTTACAATTCGATACAAACATTACATTGCACAGTGTGGCTTTTTGTACTTAAAATAGGATTTTTAGAAATATATATATATGTATTGGAAGCAGGTAAACTTAACAGATAAACTGACCAGTGGACATAGTACAGACATTTACAAACAATCTCAAAATTATATCAAACACAGACAGATTTGAATTAATATTTAAAAGGGTAATGTATCAGGCTGAGGTGCCTCTTGGTAGAAAGAGGCGGGGGAGCAAGGTTCTGTTCAGGGCCAACAGAAGTCTGTTAGTGAATATGGTGGCAGAGGAACTGGCATGGAAGCAAATGTGCAAAGAAGAGGGGTGAGTTGTTAGGGGAAAGTGTGTGGATGACATTTGATATGATGTAGAGCCCTGCCCAGGTGCAGGGAGCTTTCCTTGGCAAATAGTCCTTTGACACGCTTCTGTCTCTTCCCCAGGTCCTGGGGAACCAGATCCATATGCATGTGACAGCAGAGGAATATGGTGCCCGTGTATCCAACCTGCTGATGTACGAGGCTGTGTGCTCTGATATTATCCGGCGCTGGGTTTATCCTATGACTCCAGAGATGAACTTCACTGATGATGAGGCACAGAGTTGTACCCATTCCAAGCACAACATCTACCGGGGTGCAGAGGTGAGCCTGGGCCACGGCAGTGTGCTGGATGAGAACGTCCTCGTGGGGCAGGGAACGGTTATTGGAAGCAACTGTTCCATTACCAACAGTGTCATCGGTCAACACTGCAAGATAGGTGAGTGCCGTGGATAGGAGACGTGGGGCAGGGGACCCTGCTGCTGTTTAGAATTATAGTGCATTGAGTTCTGATCGAAGGTGCTGGTTTGGCACTGCCTGGTGACTTTGTGGGAGTGGGAGAAGAGGAGGCAGTGGGTGAAATGGGGCTACTGGGGAAACCAAAGTGGAGGGAAGGGTGTTACAAGTAGTTAAGCTAGTATATATTTTACAGTCTTGAGTGTTCAATTTTTAAATAGGTCCAGGGCTTTGGGGTCGGAGCTAAGGGTGCAGCCGGTAGTATAGTGGGGAGTGCAAGCTGGATAAGAGAGATGGCACTTGGCACACGGGAAGGCGAAGGAGGGGTAATGTGTATGTTAGCTAAGACAGCCACTGATCTGGGCTTGTCTCCAACCAGTATCAGAGAGGTGAAAATCTCTGTATCCCAGGTTCATTCATCCCCATGAACCTTCTAGTGCTCCAGCTTCTCAGCCTCAAATAAAGCTCTGTTGTTCTCATTTTCCCCCATTTTGCTGAATTACTGCAAGTGGGAGGCCTCTTGGTACTGCTGCATTGCTGAATCTCTACAGAAACCTTAACTCAGCTTGTCTTCCCTGGCTTAGCCTGAGGAGTGGCTGCTGAACTGTAAGGTGGCCTTTGCCACCACATCTAACCTCCACTGACCTGCCAGGATACCTTCTAGTTCTGGAGCTAATGGGTTGGTTGCTCTCTGGTGCTTTCAGCATTGTGAGAGTGCTAGTGACGCACAGGGTGAGAGCGGTGATCTGCCCTGTTCAGCATCTTTGTGGCGGGGTTTAACAGGTGATGCAGTTACCCTAGATGGAGCATTCCTCTGGAACGGTGTCCATGTAGCAGACCACGTGGAGATCCGGCAGTCTATTGTCTGCGATGAGGCGGAAGTAAAGGAGCGGGTCAAATTAAATCCTCACTGCGTCCTCACTTCCCAGGTGAGCTGCTTCTGTGTCTTCAAGGTTCTCCATATGCCCTTGGAGAGCTACTAGGCTGTTGCTCATTGAATGTACCAAACTGAGAGGCCTGGCCAGCAACCGGAATGAGAGGTGCTCCAAACCCTTTCTTCCCTTCTGCAAGGAGTTTGGCTTATTTAGCAGGTTACGAGCTCAGGCACAACTAGTATTTCCAAATATGTTTTAATGTTAAGCAGTTCCAGGAGAGACTGTCTGAAGCAGCCTTGGGCTCCTCCTGGGAAATGGGAGGTGGCAGTGGAGGAAGCTGTCCTGCTATTCCTTATTCCATATGGATGTGGAAGTCCTTTATTTTTAGGTGGTGGTGGGGCCTAATATCATCCTCCCTGAGGGCACGGTGATCTCGCTGCACCCACCAGATGAGGAAGAGGATGATGAGGACGAGTTCAGTGACGATTCTGGCGTGAACAAGGAGGAAAACAAAGTGAAGCTGAAAGGTGCATGAGCTTTTGTTGAGCCGTTGGCACCTGTCCTTTGTAGGTCTTCTCCCTTTATGACCCATCCTGTGCTCTAAACTTGCTGAAATGCAAATCTGGTAGCAAAAGTCTCCTGTTAAGCTTGGTATGTGTGCCCCTTCAGTGGGGAAATAGGGATATCCAGTATACCAGGCTAATAGTCCAGTCAGATAACTGGTGGCTACCTGCCCTCTCCAGTATCCGATCCCCTGTTTCATCATAAAGATCTGTGGGGACTTGAATACAGGACACTTGGGGTGGGAGGTCTCCACAGATGACAGGCTGCAACTTGAACAGTTATTCAGTTCAGGACAGATGCCAAGATCTGTGGCTCTCAGTTCTCTCTCCCTGCACCCCAGGATCTTAGAACCAATAGCCCGAGAGGGAGAAAGGTTCTCAATCTCCGCTTGTGTAGGGCTCCAGAATGTGAGTCAGTGTGTTAATCCTGCCAGGCTGTGCTGCGGTAGGCGAAATTTAAAAACAGCCTGATCATCTTCTGCTGGCGTCGGTTAATGAGAGCAGCAGTCCCATGTGCCTGGATTGGAATCCCAGGCCCCCCTCATGTTTGGGACACAGCTTGGTGCAGGCCATGCTGTGACCCTTCCCTTGCCCCCCAGTGGAGGCCAATCAGTTGCAGGTTGGTTGAGTGTATGCTTCCTTCCTTCTAAATGCTGCCATCTTCTTTCAGGTTATAACAAAGCGGAGGTGGGGTCAGAGGGCAGAGGTTACCTGTGGAAAGCAGATGAGGAGAATGACGTGGATGAGGAAGAGCAGAGACAGAGCCTTTGGGGTAAGGAGAGCTTTGATGTAGACTGCTGGGAATGGAAATGCCTGTACACTTTCAGTGAGTTGCTGAGGGGGATGGGCAGGAATAATCTTTTTGTTCTGTGTTTGTGCAGAATGGTCCCTCACTAGTGCTTCTAGCTGTAGGAGCAATACAAATAATAATGGCGGCTGAACCAGGCTGCGGAAGGCTCCCCAGGGAAAGTGGTGTAAAGTCCATTACTGAGACATCAAAACTCAGATTAGGCAAAGTCCTGGAGAAGAGAGAGTGGAGGGGAAACCATCTTGGGTTAGATATTTGTCTCTCTAGCTGAATGGAGCGATCCCACCCTTTTTGGAGCTGTTGTTTCAGACGGTCTCCAGGCTCGGGCAGATGTCACTGCGTCAGTTATGCTAAGGGCCTGTTTGGAAAGCTTTCTTCAGAGCCATAAAGGCTAGAACCATGAGGGGGGCAGGGAGCAGCTGAGATTCTGGAGCACAATTCCACAGTTAGGGCTGGATCCTCTGGCAAATTCCATACAGTGACGTCCATATCTCAGTGATAGTTGTGGAATCGGGTGGCATGGAGTCTCCCATCGAGCTCTGCGTAGAGTGCTGTGTGTGTGCATGCATCCCCTGGACCAAACACCCCTCTTGTGCTCTTTGGACGATGGTCCCAGGTCTTGCCTCCTCTGCCCCAGCCTGGCGTCTTACAATAACAAATGTCAAACCTGTGTCTGAATGGTGAAGGGGGAGCCTGTTACATTCCAGGCACTGAATTGCTGCTGTCGCCCCTCAGGGGGGCCGGGGGATGCGTGTTGATTATCATTTTGCCCCAGAACTGCGCAGCTCAGAGGCTGTATCTGGTTTTCTGCGAGGTTCCAACACAAGTGAGAATCTCATGCTTATGGGGGTGCTGCCCTTGCTGTGAGTGAGCAGTTTGGCTGCGGACGGGGGGGAATGCTGCCTGCTGTAAGGATCTGGCAAAGCCCCTTTAATTTAGTGGCAAGCCCCACTCAGTTGTTATGGATGTCTGGGTCTGTAAATTGCTAATCCCATACAAGGATAGTTTGTTCAAATCTGACTGGGACTCCAGCTAAGAAACTGACTAGCAATTCTGCTTTCAAGGTTGCCCCTTAAAAGGTTGCATTTTCCTGTCTTTATCAGGCCCCACCTTGAAGCCAGAGGAAGAGAGCGAGACCGACAGTGACCTGAGCCTGGGCTCCGAGCAGCCAGACAGTCGGTCTGCTTCCCCTCTGCTGGATGACATCAAAGGTGAGAGGCCTGGGCCTACGGGGAATGTTGGGCGAGGCAGGGAAGGGCCCTGAGCTTGTGGGTAGTGGGGTAAGCATTGTGCTGCTGTGACTGTGTATTGAAATGTCCTGCGTTGCTCCATCTCATGTCTCCCCATTCAAAGAGACCCCCAATCTTCCTGGCCAGCATTTCTTCTGTGCCTGTTGTAGTTCTTTGACATTCTCTTCATTGCTGTTGCTTGGTTAGTACATGCATGGGGGCTCCGCTGGGAAGCTTAAGAAGGACTCTCCTTCCTGACCAAAGGATATCTGAGGCTGTCTTCATTGGAGACCATGTGTTCCCTCTCCATACCAGCTTATTGTGGTAATTCTCCCCCTGCTGTGCATCGAAGAAGCCACATGATATGTTAGGGCTTGTCCACATGGGAAAGCCAATATAGTTACACTGGAATTACCCCCCCTGTGGGCATTCTTAGTTTGGTATGAGTGGCTTTTTAAGTTTAGCCTACATCACTTGGAAGGAGTTTAAGCTAAACGGAAAAAAAAGCCACTCATACCAGAATAAGTGTGTCCATTTGGGGAGTTATATCAGTGTGTTCATGTTCTTCCCTTAGCTTATACCGGTATAACTTTCCCATGTAGATGAGCCCTTAGGCCATGGAATAGCCTCTCAGGGAAGTGGTAGAAGCCCTGTTGCTTGAGTCATTTAAAACAGGCCTGCACACAGCCCTGGAGAACACATGGTGCAGCAGGGGACAGTCCTGCACTGGTTCCTCGGTATGGAATTGGAGGGATCTGACCAGTCCTTTCCTTTACCTGTACTATAGTTATTTACAGGTGGAGTAACTGGGCATGTGTTGGGTTATGGAGGGCAGATGAGGGGCTCTCTAGTAGGCTTATCCCTGCTCCTGGCACAGGGCTGGTTTCTGTATAGTGAGAGGTGCTGTTTGCTGGACTTCTTCCTCTCCTGTCTAATGGCAAATTCTTGCCTTGGTGACAGTTTTCCAGAATGAGGTTCTGGGGACCTTGCAGAGGGGCGAAGAGGAGAACATCTCCTGTGATAATCTGGTCCTGGAAATCAACTCCCTCAAGTAAGTGCTCCCTCTTGAACGGCAGTGCCTGGCTCTGAAGTGTCTTGTCTAATGAGTATGATGCTAAGAGGTTTGAAAGGCTGCGGGGTGAGGAACCATGTGAACAGCCCATAGGGTGATGAGTATCCAGTTAGTTTCTTCAGCAGTAGGGTTTTAGAGATCCAGGTATGGTGATGACTGAACACAGTGACATGAGGCGATGCAGTGTGCTCTAGTTCCATAACCTCCCCAGCTGGCTTTAGCTGTTGTTCCGTGGGTTCTAGGACTAGGGACTCAATATCCATTGACTTCCTGTGAGGGGAATGGGAGAACACCAGTCCTTTAGAGCAAGCCACATGTTAGTTCGCGCAGGTAGTTGCCATTCTTCATACTCTGCAATGCTCAACCAGCAAGTCCAGAGCCAAGATTCTGTATGTGGTGTGACATTTCCACACTATTAACCCAACAGCTCAAGCTTGGTGATACTCTGGTCTGTTCTTTAGCCCCGTTAGTATCTCCGCTGCTAACATGCTTAGAGTAACCTCAGCATGTACCTGCTCTAGAATTTGCCTTCCAGCCTCCGCTGTCACTGAGAATAATTAGGCAGAACAAACTCTTTGGGCCTCATTAAAGCCCTCTCTCTACTAGGAGGCAGACTATAAGCTGGAGACGCAGACAAACCAATTTACTGAAAAGAGGACCTGAGTACAGATGGCAATGGACCTGGTTCTCCCAGGTCTGTGTAGGGATGATGAAAGGTGAACTGTACATGCGTGTCTCATTTTGAATGCCATCTTATTGGTGAGGGTTGGAGTGCAGGATCTAATTGGATGTCTTCTACCTACCACTTGTTTCCTCCGGTCATCTTCCTGCATCATACCAGTAAATATTGAGTGTGCTGTCCCTGTCCCAGGAGCATGGTAGATAATGAAATCAGGTCTTCAGGAATACGGTCTTCCATGAGACCCATTACAATGTGAGCATGTTTCTGACTGCATGAGTACACTAAAGATGTCAAATAAATATAAGACTTGGAGCCAGGGCTGGGAAGTTTAAATGTAATGTTACACTTAGAAATGCATGTCCTGCATTAAAAGAACAGACTTCAGAGATTTGCCATGGCTGGAGGCAGGATGCCCGATGGCACAGGCTTATGGCCCTACAGAGTGTCTCTTTCTGACGTCCTTTCCCTTCTAGATATGCCTATAACATTGGCCTAAAGGAAGTGATGCAAGTGCTCAGCAAGGTGGTCTTGGAGCTCCCGTTGCAGCAGCTGAATGCAGAGCTAGACCCGCAACACTATTGTGTGGTGCTGATTCCTGTGAGTACAGCTCCCCGCTCCTTTCAGGCTGCATCTGTTTTCCATCACTCTGCAGGGACATGGTGTTTCAGAGCACGGAGACTGGTCCCCACTTCTGAGTTAGATTAGACAAGTTTCAGGGACTTTTACAGGAACAACAGGTTGGTGTTCACCTGTATGCTGAGCACCATCCGTGAACATAAACCTTAGACGAGGCAACAGGGCTGGGGATGGGAGGGAGAGTTATGCACTTGGAAGTCACTTGGTGCGTGCGCGCACATGTCCCCCAATCTAAAAAAGGAACATTGGCGTGTAGGGTTCAGAAGTGGGATCTGACGGGGCTGGGAGGCTGCATGGCCTGTGGAAGGCGGGAGGATGTTCCCGGTGTATGCAGCAGCACGGCAGTAAGCTGGGAACGCACTTGTGGGAGAAAGACTCAGAAGCACGCAGGGTGTGTGCGCCAAGAGGCAAGATGCAGGCAGGTTCAAAGGGTATAACATTGAAGGTGAAGATGAGGAGCCCAGGAAGGTACATTTTGGACAGGCTGGAGGGACGTGAGAGCCAGAGAGCAGGAAGCTTCAGCAGCAGCTAAACCTCAGGGCATGGAAAGCTAAGACTTCTTACCTGGTCTTTCTTGGGCTTTCTCTCCTGGTACATCGGAGTGGGTCTAGGTCCTCCAGCCACCTGCTGGCGATAGGATCATTGATTTTAGGAGACTGGCCTATCATGAATTCAAGGAACTTGTTGACTCATGAGCCTCCCTGGATTCTCCTAGAGCACTCAAATTATCAGTGCTATTAACTTCCACTGGACAAAGCTCAGTGGGGTGGCTGGCTTGGAAGAGACTCCTGCTTACATAGCATATGCTCCTTTTTGTCTCCTCTGAGTGAGGACTCAAAATATAACCCCCTCCTCAGAGAAAAGATCCAAAAGTGGCACTGTCCCAATTGGGAAGTCACCAGGAGAGCTACTTGCCTGCATTATGTATCTAATACTGGTAACGTTTCCACTGTCCACTGCAGAGACAAAGGCAGGACCTGGATGCCTCTGAGTAAGATGCAGAGCACGGCCCCACACTTCGGAAAGGCTCTGGGTGTGCATGGCTGTGTAGAAGGGGCTGCTATGTTACCTGGCCTAAGCGAAGACCGACTGGGATATGTCTCTTTTAAAATGCTGACCCTCAGTGACAGCCCATCCCAAGACCTCTGTTGATCTCCATTTATAGGAGGTGGAGGGGTTCCCACTTTTTTTGCTGTGGCCTCGAATGCCCATTTGTGTGTGTTGGACTAAGTTTGGAGTCCACGGTGCTTGCAATGATGCATATATTAGAAGAAGCAAATCTGGCTCCGAGCTGCAAAGGGTTGATTTGGATTGTCCTGCCTCTTGGGGGATACAGGGAGCAAAAATGGGCAGCTCCTATGTTTTCTGTGTGGCAATGTGATTGTGTGGGGTGGGGGAAGAGACATTTCCCCAAATGGATCACGTAAGGTGAGGCTGGTGGTGGTGATGATTATTAATGTGTGTTATGGAAGTGGCTAGAAGCCCAAGTCATAGACCTAGACCCCATTGTGCTAGGTGCTGTACAAACACAGATTGAAAGGACAGTCCCTGCCACAAAGAGCTTCAAAAGTAAGTAAAAGACAAGAGACAACAGATGGATATAGACAGACAGACAGGAACCCAAGGGAACAGTGAGATGACAGTGGTCAGTCTGACAGATGTTGGTCTCAGCACACCTGCTGCCTGTCCATTGTTACAGATGAGCTCCTTTCAAGCCATCATATTATAATCTGCAAACCCCAGATAGTGCTTAGGATAGGCAAGTGTGGAATGAGAGTATAACCTGGATGTGCCTCATACAAAGCCCCATTACAACGTTATTTTGCATGAAGTGAAGTAGCCGTGCCCAGACAGTTGCAAAAATAGAATGCCGGATGTGTCAGCTCAGCCTCACACAGCCTTGTTATATGCATCGTTCAGTCAATTGTACCTTCGTCCTGGTTAAGAGGTGACTGAGAAAAATGAATTGTTTGTGGAAGAGATCATGGCAACCTGCTCGAGGAGGGGAAATTGTGGAACTACGATGGTTAAGGCATACAGTTTTTTATGTTGACTGTAACATGGTCAGATGTGCTGGCTTCCATGAGCATGAAGCGTTCAAAGTTGGAATAATGCTCAGAAACCAAACACTCATCAGTGAAGAATAAGTGCAAGGTTATTTTTCAGAGAAAACGTGAAGCCTTGAAAAATCAGCAAGACTGGACAGCTCGCAGTGGCAGCAGAAACACCCAGCAGGCATCTTATTTGGTATCTCTACAAATTGCACAACAGTATAAGACATATACTGTTGCAGAAAACTTCGTCCTTCCCTGGACGTTGGACATGGTTTCAAAAGTTATAGGGCCTGAAGGAGCTGCTACATTGAAGACGGTACTTTTGTCACTGTTTGATGCAGTATTGGTGACATCAGCGAGGCTGTCTAAAAGCAATTACTTTCAAAACTTGGGAAAAGTGACTGTTTAACAATTTGCCATGATGAATCAGCCAGTGTGTCTGCTGCTGCCCAGCTTCTAGCATTTAAGCTGTGTTTTCATTGGTTCTGTGAAGGAGACTTGTTCTTTTATAATACTGTGCCAGAGAACACCAAAGATGAATGCTTATCAGAGACCTTTCAGCCAAAAATCTCCACATTGAGTGGGAACAGAACAATATAATCTGCACGGATGGTGCTAAATTTCTTGCAGGTAAGACCCACAATGGGTCACACTTGTGCAGATCACACCTTGTGACAGCACTTCCATACCGGAGTCTTGGGGAAGTGAAGATACAGCTGAAGGAATATCTTCCTGATAACGAAAAGAGGTGGATCACAAACACTTTTGTTCAAGATGCTGTTGACGCAGCAGCACTGACTAGCCCCAATGAAGGATGATCTGATAGGCCTCTCCTTTGACAGGAACCTGAAACTGTCTCCAGTCAAGAACTTGTCAGATTGTTGGCTGTGCCTGGGAGTTACCCAGCTTTAGCTGCAGAAGTTGTGAAAGTTCCTATTGCAGCCTTATATCTCTGCAAATTGTCTCTCTGCAGTGGTAGCAAAACCAAAGTATCACAGTCCTTGTCATTCTAAAACAACGTAAGATTGTATTTTCCCCAGTTCAAACTCATGTGGAAAATCTTTCATCCCCAGGCCAGCCTCATTCATCACATAGGATTGCAGGTGTTTTAGAGTTCTGTGCCTCCTTTGTGATCAAAGTTTGCTTTTTTGAAACTCCATAATTGCTTCTGGTACGACAGATGTTTCAAAATTTTGCCTGCTTACAGTTAAAGGTGGTAATGGAAGAGGTCACAACACACTTTTTTGCCTGGGCAGCACTAAATAGCTGCTGGAGTGCATTTGAGGGGGGAAAATTCCAAAGAACAATAAAAAATGAATGGTTGCAGGGGAGGGAGAAGTAAGTGTCCGCATTAAACATATTGCCCAGAGGTAAAAGTACAGTAGTTCCTGGAGTTGTGTGTGCTGCCCTCAGCCTTAAGGTGTGATGCTGCAACATCATGACCACTGTATCCTTGTGCCCTACTAGAGATATTGTCCTGTGAGCCAAACGTCATTGATATATTATACAAAACATCCTACTTGTATTTCCCAAGTTATGCCCTCTCTTCCCCCTCGCGGGATACATGAAGTCACACAGATCCCTCCTCCCCACCATGTGTTGCTTCATAGTACCGATGCCACCAGCAGAGGAGGTGGAATGTGGCACTCTGGAGCCATTCCTCCTTGTCTTCTGCCTCAGGAGTTGATGGGTGCTTTGCATTCACAGCCCTTTCAGGCATGGAAACTTGCTCAGGGTCCCCTGTCTGACTGCCCTGCTGTCTGGAATGGCTCACAGGTGAGAATACCAACCTCAGGGCAGAATGTTAAGAAGCAGAGCACAAGCCCCAAGCTGGTTGTGAGTTCTATACTTTGGTTACTCCAACCATGGAACAAGTGTAAACTCCTCAAGCACTATATGGCTTTACACGGAGTCGAAGACGGTCCCCTTGAGCATTCCGATCTGTTTTCTCACCCAGATAATAGCTGGTAATGGATTTACACCCAAAACCACAAAATATTCAGGGTACTCCCAGTCCTGAAGGACCAGTCCCTTATCTTTGGTCAATTTGCACCTTGGCTGTCATAACAAAGACCATGCTTCTAGTCAGTCCTGTAATAAACAAACTAAAGGCTTTTTAACTGAGAAAAATAAGTTATTTACAAGGCTAAAGTAGGTAGGCATACACACACAAGCGAGTTAGTCAGTTTTCAAAAGGTAATAGCAACCTCTATAGTAAACAGACTCTGTGTATCCTTTAGGGCTAATCCAGACAAAACAGCTGGGGATTCCTTGCATATGCTTAGAAATCCTTGCCCCTCAGAGTCCAAGCTGCAAAGGAATGATCAGCTCTCCTTAACAGGCATTTTTATTCCCTTCCCCCAGCATTCAGGCTGTGATGGGAGGAGAACTTGGGTTAGGGTTAGTCTTTGTTCTACAATGGCCCATTTGGATTCAATAGTCGTCCTTGATGGGCAGGCGATAACACCTTCTGTAAGAATCCAGCATTTTGTACTAGGTGAAGTTTTTCTCCTGTTTGGTGAGTTACATAGTTTCAGAACAAACACTTAATATTACCTTGTAGCATGGGTTATAGAGGTTATAAGTGCAATTAATGCATGCGACAACGTACAAGTATTTCATAAAGTCTAAACACTCTACATATTGCTATAAATCCAATCCCTATTTTAACAATCCTGCACGCAGAGAGCCAAATTGATTTCCTGCTATGCATTTGTCAGTGTTCAGTAAGACCTAAGGGCCTTGACATGAGCTGGCACCTCATCTGCCAAAGTCCCAGTGGCATTGAAGAGTTCAGAGCTTTCCAGATGGCAAGGATATTTCCTTGCAGGAGTTGATGGGAGAAGTGTCTGTGATCGAATAGTATTGACTAACCAGGAATGTGGCTGAGGGAGGTCTTTGCCGAATGTGCCTGAGAAATCCCTTTTGCTGTAATGTCATCTCCACTCAGTGGGCAGACCTGTTCATTCTTTGGGGGGGCTGCTATCTCAGGAGCATGATAGAACAGTGCATGTAGCTCCATTGACAGGCAGGAGAACTTGGGGTGCTCTAACTCAGCCATTGGTTTGTCTTTTGTTAAATTAACCTTTTTAAAAAGAAACAGAACTCACTGACTTAAACATCCTGCTTCCCTCAGCGTGTTGATGGCAGCTGCACACCTGGGCTCATTGGAGTATCAAGCAGGCAGCTTTGTGTTCAGTTCTTCTCTGATTCTGGTGCTGTAAAAGATCTTATAGTTTGGGATCAAGATGCTCACCTCATGCATTACCCTGGAGTTTTTCTCCCACCCATTACACAGCATGCTGCTTTCCCTTTGCTCAGCAGTGTAACTAGAGAGAGCGGTTGGAGACTCAGCTAGAAATGCTGCATTTGAAGAGCACAAAATCATTAAGGGAAAGGTATAATTAAGCCTTAGGGAAGGATCAGCCAGTAATGAGATGGCTTCCTGCTTTTCATCTCTCCTCCCTGTTTACCTGGAGCAGGTTCCAGTACCTGCTGCAGTGTCTTAAAAAGCTGCTGCTTGTGTGTCTGCCAAACACACAAGTAAACAGAGATGAGCCTTTGGGAACTTTTGCTGTAAACTAAAGGCAGCCCATCTTGCTGTGTCTGCCTGGGCTCAGCTAGAGGGAGTGGACAGTGTAGTGTACAATTACTTTGTTCTATTTATAATAATTGCTCCCTTTTCTGCTTTTCAGTAAAACCTTCTCTAGATACCAACTGCTCTGTGGAGTGACCATGTCCCAGTCTCAGTGATGTACTTTGCTTGCCATTGTCTGCTGTAAAGTGCCATCCTTTGTGTGCCCTGCTCCACGGTATACGGAATATTTGTGATAATACCTAGCACTCTGTCCGTAATTCCTAAAGCACTTCACCAAGATAGTTACACATCATCTTCATGCTATAGCCAGGAAAACATGGACACAAAAGCTGATTTGTCATCTAGTAGCCCTGTGCCATAACCACAGCTGCCTCCATAACATCACTCAGCTCTCAGGGAAGGTGTTGTGTACATAATTAGATGGTCTGATGGGAGAGTGGCTTTCTACAACACTTTGCTTCCCCCAGACCAGTCTGTTCTCGCCGAGGAACTGCATTGAACATGCACGTATCTATATTTAAAGGTCCCATAATCCATAATCTTTGTTCTTTACGCTGATTCCTCCCACAGCTGTTGAAGACCTGGACTCCAGTATTTAAGAACTACATAAAGCGGGCATCAGATCACTTGGATGCCTTATCTGCCATTGAGGAGTTCTTCCTGGAACACGACAGTCTTCGCACATCCATAGCCAAAGTAAGTTCCTCACAGCAACGAGGACTTCTGTTTCCACTAGCTCGGTGGTGAATTGTGGCTTGTGGATGCCATCGGCTTGTCTGCTATCAGGAAAGGAAGGCTTGCATGTCCATTGGGAAGGGTGGGTTAAAGAACATATGTGAAAGTCATTAAAGGCTGTTTTCTGCAGCTGCCCAGGCCTCTTGAGTGATCCCTGCTATGGATGAGTACTGGTTGACCTGCAATCTGGAGCTGTTATCTAACAGCATTTAACCCACGGTACCCCTTCCGTGGTTCTGTAGTGGAGGAAAGGCCAGCTTCACTCGCTGAAGGCACCAACCGCACCACCTTGGACCCAAAAGTAGAGAGCTATGAATCTTTTAGTCAAATGGTTTTTGCCACACTTAAAGATGGGACATATGCAAGGCTGGAAAGAGGGTTGGCTTTCCTATCCAGGCTGAACTAGGTGTAAATCTATGAACAAAATGAAGATGGGGTGTAGCCGATTTGCTTTTCCATGGCAGGTCTCAGTTGTGGGAAGTTTTAAACATTCATCTCATGCACACGCACTCCTTCTGTGTTAAGGGGGATTATTTCTGCCATATAAAATTGGAGCAGAACTCTCCCAGTTAGAAGTCTTCCCATGAATAATTCCTCTGCAAGCCCTTGCACAGCACTACCCCTGTCATTTCCAGAAGAGAGCTGTCCTGCAAACCTGCCTACACCCTTCGTTCCCCAATAAAGAGACATCTTATCTCATGGTAACAGTGCCTCTGGCTAATGGCAGAAACACTTAGCCTGTATTGAATCCAAAAGCCTTCAGCTCAGAGAGCCAGTGTGTCCTTGAATGACAGTGATTGTTTGGCATGTATCCATTGTTCTCGGAGCCTGGCTTTCACTGGTGGCCAGGAGTTGAAGTGGCACTTCATTATTGGAGCTGGCACATGTAGTCCAGCTTTGTCAGTCCTCTGCCGCAAGGAGACTGACTGCAAAAGGTCTCATCAGGCTGAGCACAAAAGAGTGATGAGACACACAACCCCCCCCCCCCCCAAGCAAAAGTGCATTAGCATCTTTCCCTTGTCACTGTGTCAGGCAAGAGCTTGATTCTGCAAATGATCAATTGCATTTGACGCCCACTAAAAGGCACCTTTTAGCAAAGGCTGTGCAGAATTGAGTTGCAGATGTGACGAGTGGCGCTGGGGCTGGCTGAACCCGCTTTATTGCTCTTCCCTGTTGTAGCTGCCAGAATTGTGCACAACTGGGTCTGCAGACACCAGAGGTTCTTGAAAGATCTCTTTTGGTGCTCGTTATTAGTGCGCTTTACCAAGGGGCGGGAGATGACTCTGTGGAGTCCTTCTTTGCTTACAACTCCTAAATATCCCTCCCTGCCTCATGGGAGTCCAAAGCCATGAGGGCAGCTCTGACTTGGACCGTTTGTGCACCAGAGCAATCCAACCTCAGGGTCTGAGGGTCAGTAGGGAAAGTACAGGCATTATGGTCAATATAAGCATACCCAGTTCTTTCCCATGGAGGCTGGTGGTGGGAGCCCCAGCTTGTCATACACAACCTTTTGCTGTAAAGTGGACTAGTTGCAGAGGAACTGCCTGTTCTGTTGCCCCATTTACTGTTTTCTGATTGGTCCAGGTGCTGATGACCTTTTACCAGCTGGAAATCCTGGCAGAAGAGATGATTCTTTGCTGGTTTTCTCAGCGGGATTCATCTGATAAGGGCAGGCAGCTTCGTAAAAACCAGCAGGTAAGTCCCAGCTTCAGCCAGCTTTGGGGCGGAGGTGGTTCTGGTAAAGCTGGGTGTTCAGAGGGAGCCAGTTGTGGGCAGGTAATGAAACACACAATGCATTGGCTTACTGCAACTCAGCTTGGCTTTCTGCCATATTCTTCAGCCATAAACAGAGTGTTCTGGTTGGGGTGAAGGATCAGGTAGTGGGAGAGGGAGATGTGTACTAAATAGGCAACTATTTGAAATGGGCTTTAGGTAAATGCACTATCATTCCTTACATGTGTCCTTTGAAGCTACTGTTTGTACCTGTGCTCTTTCTTCTCATCCATTTGCATGTCTCCATCGGTAGGAACTCTGTACCCAGATGTGGCCGAACCCAGTTCTAAAGCCTTTCCTGCAAACGAGACGCTTTTTGGTACAGAAAGAAAACCCTCTTTGAGGAAGAGGCTAGGTTTGCATAGTATAGAGCCCATGTGATGTCAACTCCCTTTATAAAAACCTGTTAGTGACTAGAGCTGCCTGTTTAAACAGGGCTTAAAAGGCAGTGAGAAAAATACATACCCTCAGAGCAGTCCTTCAGGGAATAGGTGTCTCCTAGCAGGAGTGGCTTTCTTTACACTGCACCCCCCCACCCCCCAGTGCTTGTTGAAAATTAGGTGTGGCTGTTGTACCTCCTTCCCATCAGCCCTTGAGGGAACAACTTGGGGTCCAAACTTCCCATCTCCCAGGCAGGCTTTGCCTCTCTTATTTATGACTTTTGGGCCATGAGGAGGCCTCCTTTGTGTGTTCCAAAGAGTCTGTACTACCCACACCACCTGGATTTAAGTGTCCATTTTTAGTCTGTTTTCTCTTAATGCCTCTTGTGTTTTCCCTGTTCCTAGGCCCCCATCTAACGTGGAGGTGTTCAAATGCCGAGAAGCTTCAATTGTTTGATTAAAGTAGCTGTTATCAGAGCTTTATTTTTCCTAATTGCATTTCATTGTCCCTGCAGCTTCAGAAGTTTATCCAGTGGCTGGAGGAAGCAGAAGAAGAGTCGTCTGAGGGCGACCAAGACTGACCTGGCAACCTGCCATGAAAAGAGGCACTCCTGCTGCCCTTAGACAAGGAAGAGGGAGGGATCTCTTACTGGCCAGGCTTTGCCTGGCAAGGTGGGCAGAGCAAGAGCAATGCCAGTGCATGGTGCGTAGGTGAAATCGAAGTGACTGACAATCCCATTGTTAATTGTGTATTCCCAGGCCCCCAAATGGCATCTTATGTGGGGTAGTCACAGCACAGCATGAGAACCACAAGGAAAAAGCAGGAGACGCTAATGTCTAAGATCTCTCTGTGGCCTGTCTGTGATGTATTATAAGCTATTCATTGGGAGCCACTCGCTCCTAATGTAGAGGTGACAGACAAATACAAATTCCATGTAAATCTAACCCTTGAACCATTTCTGGTTTGTGTAAATGTGGTCATATGACCTGGTTTATTTGGCATTACTGATGTTCCTGGAGCTATAAAGAAGCCAATGGATAGTTCCTTCCCTCTCACTTGTGGAGAGCCCCTTCTGAAGGGACACTGGCAAGGCTGGTAGACAGACATGGCTTAGCGATCTGAACACGGGGCTGGGCCTCAAGAACTCCTTTGGCAGTGGAAGGCAGTGTTGTCAAAGGAAGCCCAAGGCATTTGGCAGCCTGGAATGAGAAGAAGCAGTTGTGCTCTCTTTCTGGGAGGGAGGGCCTCTTACCATCAGGCACACCTGGCTAGTTAAAATCTTGGCTCTGACATGGATGTGCGCCACAATCGTGGCAAAACCATGTAACCTTTGTGTCTGTTTCCCTTTCTGTAAAATGGGGATAATATTCACTCACCTACCTCACAGAGGGCTAGCTAATAACAGAAACATACTTAGTGACTAAAGTACTATATGGATGACGCTGCCCCAGATGTGACCTACCTTCCCTGTCCCACTAGTTGCTGGGTCTTTGGATGAGTTTTTATTTCAACTTGTAAAAAGTGAACAAATATCTGGCACTTGCTATGGCCCCTGGTTCAGGGATCTGCATGGTTCTTGCATCTGCTGAGAACGCAAGTGGCGACACCAGACGTTCTCCTGGCCTGCTTCCTGTGCTAGAAACAACATCAGGTAATTTAAGGGAAATGAAGGCTCCTGCATGTCACTGTTCTATGAAAAGGAGCAGGTGACTTTTGTTTAAAAAGTAGTACTGGATTCTGTTCGACACACATGCTCCAACCATATATTTTATTTATTTATTTATTTTTAAATACGAGCTTTTCTTTTCTCCTTTTGGGGAAACACGATGCTGCAAACCCCATTTAAGGATCAGCAACTGCAGGGGAATGCATGGGTGAGCAGCAGGAACGAGTGTGGGTCATTTCCACCCAGCCTCTCTACTGCACAATCCTCCAGGCTGACAAATAGAACCCTCAGGAGCGCCGTTCTTGTAAATGTCGGTTGTCGCTTCCCTCCCGTTTCTGCCCCCAAGAATGGAACAGAACAGCACAGTGGGGATCAGCTTTCTGTTAATAGGTAGGTCATATGTTAAGCATGCTGACCTTGCCACTGTCCTCTTAAGGGGAATGTGAAATAAATCCTATGGGAAATGCATTGAAGCTGCCTACTCAGAATGGTTTTGGCCATGGGATGATGGCATGTATTCCAAACGAGGGGACATTGATCTGTGCGGGAGGGGGCCAGAAAATGCTCCCTCTTAAAGACGGATGTTGAGAAGGGGCAAACTTGAGCACGCTCAGTATTGGTTGCCAGGACTGTGCAGGAGGGCCGTTGGCGTTTGGCATCATGGAACCCAGTCTTGTTAATGTTGGGGAAAATAGTTGGTATCTGAACTTTCTGTATCTGCCAATATTTAAATCAGGGAGTGATTAAAAACATCCTGGTATAAAGAATGGCGCCTCTGCTCTGTTTGACTTTGAATAAATGTCTCTGATCATGGCACGAGCCTAAGCACAGGTAGTGAAGAGACTGATGTAATAACTCACAAGGGGTTTATTTCTTAAGAGGATCCAAATATATATATAATAGGCAGATATGAAATTAGCCCACTATTGAATTGAGACAGTTGTCCAACCATGTTCATCAGTTATACCATCTTGGAGAGGATCTGGAGACCAGTTTACCTGATTGAAACCCCTGCACTTCAGATTTTTACTATCAGGGAGACTCCCTTTAATTCAGAATTCAGTTTACAAAGATGTGTCTTAAACCTCGAAGAAACAATGCTGAGAGTTACAAAGTGCATACAATGCTATGGCCTCCTGATATTGTGTGATTTTTGCGAGGATGGGAGTGGCAACAAAGCTTTTTCAAAAGTGCTTGCAAGCCAGCTGCAAGATTCAGGCAGTTTAAAATCTCCCTGGATGGCTTGGGTATTTTTTTTTTTGTAAGTGTAAAGATAGTTAAAAAAGGGCTTAGCTGGTAAATTGTATAACTAGCTTTTGTTTTGAGCAGGGGCTTTGGATTCTTTGTACCAAGTAACAAGTCTGCTTTTTGTGTGCTGCATTCCACAGACTGAATTCTCTACTCTAAAGTGGCCAATTTCTTATGGTTGTGAACCTCTTTCTCACCCAAGGCTTACAGGCACATATACTAGCGTTTTGAAAGGTAAAATGTTCCTATGTTGCCAGACTTTGTCCAAATCCTTCGGCGCTCTTCAGAGTGGATTTCTTGTACCTGTGTCTCAGGGTCTTTGCTTTACGAAAAGGAGATATACTTGATCTCCTCCAAGGGAGAGCCATAGTGCAATACAGCCACTTTTAATTTTAAAGGGCACATAAATATATATTTTATGAAGGAGAGTTGATTATAATGCTGAAGAGCAGACCAGGCTTAATGCTTTCTTTGGCCTACTATCAGGGGGAATGAAAAAAATTCCTTGGAGTCCTTGACCATGCTGTAAAATTAGCTACCCATTTTTAGGAGTGATGCAAGTGGTGGATTCATGTATTTTTAAGGCCAGGAGGGGCCATAATGATCATGTAGCCTGACATCCTGCATGAAGCGGGTCAGAGAATTTCACCTACTGGTTCTTGAAGCAAACTTGTAACTTCTGGGTGAATGAGGGTATATGTTTTAGAAAGACATCCAGGCTTGATTTAAAAACTTCAGTTGGTGGAGACTGACCATTTTTACCACCATGTCATCACAGACTGGTCTTGAACGGGTTTTCCTGATGTGCTAAAAAAAAAACCTATGAACAGTCTGTAGAGGTGTTTACACCATCAGCAGCAGTGGTTCTCACTAGCTGCTACAAAATTTCTTAGGCCAGGTCTACACTATAAACTTATATTGGCATAACTACATCACTTGATTGTAAAAAATCCATACCCTGAGCGACAGCTATACTGCCCCAAGCCACGGTGTAGGCAGCATTATGTCAACAGGCGGGCTTCTCCCGTCAACATGTAAGTGTAGATGTAAGCCTATAGTCTGATCAGCAAAGGTTCCTCCTGGAACTGACTTTCTTAGCTTAGTCCCTTACTCCTAATTTCCTTGGCTCTATGGTCTTTATGCCCATACATTGAATGACTCATGCTTCATAAGACTTTTGCAAGCAATTAAATCAGTGTTTATCGGCTGGGTGTATTTAATCACTTATCCTACTTTTTTTAAAAGGGAGCTTCAGCAATGACTGTTAATACAAGTTGCAGGATTTGAGCTGTGGAGCTGGGGCAGCATGACAACTACAGAATGTGTACAGCCTTATTTCTCCATCCAGCCTCACACGGCTTGTCAGCACCCACCTTATCCTTGAGGAGCCTACCGCTACAGAAGACATTGAAAAGCTGCTCTTGCAGCAACAAAAGCCCCAACTAATGCAATGCGAGTTCCATGGTGGTGTGCTGCAGCCTTACTAGCAGAAAACAGTCGGCAAGGAGTTGGGAGTGCAGAATAGTACTAGAGGATGACCCTCTCCGTGCCAGCCACCCCCACCTGAAGGACCAGCAGGACCTTTTTACATTAGCTCCCTTTATGACTCCAGGGCATACCTGCAAGTCAGGCAGGAGCTGATGTTGCACCAGATGTTTGTATGGCCGGGGGATCCTTACACATTGACAAGGGGAGCCTTTATAGCAGACCTCTACATGTCCAGGAGCACTACAACACTAGGAGAGGCAGTGATGCTACATCCTGAAATATCTTTGAGGCAACACTGAAGACCACAGCACAGCTTGATGGTGTGCAGGATCCCTGGAGGGCCAGATCTTTCCTTTGCCAGTTGCTGTTCTGTGTGAAGGGCCATTGCATCTACAGAAAACTGCAGACCAAGGACTGAAGTGGAAACCACTCACTCCTCTCTTCATGCCTCCCACAGCTGCTGCTGAATTGCCAACTTTTCCTGCTGTATGCTTAGGTCTACAGCTAAATATTAGATTGATCTGCATCACTCAGGGTTGTGAAAAATGTCATGCCTTGTGCAGTGTAGTTAGGTTGGGCCCCACTGTAGATGTAGCTAGGTTTATGGAAGAATTCTTTCATCAACCTATTTACTGGCTTTCAAGAGAGGTGGATTGATGGAAAAACCCGTCCCATCTATGTAGGAGACATCTATTTATGTAGGAGGCATCTACACTACAGCAGTTCAAGTGCGTTGCCATTAGCTATGCTGCTATAGATGTAGACATGTGTCCAGTGTCTATTCTTTAACAGGGTTTTGTTGGGTTGTGGGTTTGGTGTTTTGTTTTGTTTTTTGGTGGGGGGAAGGGGGTGTTAAATTTAATTTCAGATTAATAGATTCACAGCCAAGTGAATGCAGCTCCCTGCGATCAGCACTGCCTGAGAGACCAAGGCTTATTGTCAACAGCCGCAAGACTTCTCAGCATTATCTGGTAGCAACGAGATGAGGATTTCACCGTGGCTGGCCGGGAACTCAAGGAAACTGGCTTTTTTACCTGCAAAGGGAACAATTTATCCTCCTGGCACAGGATTATGGCCCTGATGATGGGCGATAGTGGAAGAACTATGGCTGGTGATTTTTCAGTCTAGTCTATGCTGAGCCCTGGGCACTAGCATGCTTTCTCCTGGCTTTACTGTTTTTCCTACAGCAGCCGTGTGTGCAGGTGCTGGACAATGTAACAGAATCCCTGTCCAGTATAACTAGCTAAATGTTCCAGCAGCTCCCATACAACTTTGCTCTTCAGGGAGACCCTTTCTCAAAGGGATAACATTAGCCATGTAGGTGAAAGGAGTTCCCAGGTCTCAGGCAGAAAAAGGCTTCCCTAACCAGCCATCAACTTGCACATGTTTGGCAAGGAATCCACTGCTGCACCCTCCCAGGGCACTAATAGGACAGGGGGAAGAGGGACGCAAGAAATTCAGGGAGCCTGTCAGGAGTGTGGGAGAGCAAATAATGGGGAGAGTGGGGGTTGAGAGAGGCAAAGGAAGGGTGAGCTGGGGAGTTTTAGGAACTAGTGGAGCTCATAGTTGCAAAGGGCTGAGATTGTAAAAGGATGGGGTGGGTGAGTGAGAAAGGAGATGGGGGTTAAAGGGAGGATTGGGAGAGCCCAGGGTCTGTGCATACATGCAGGGCTTTGTAAGAGAGCCCAGAGTCACTGTTAAAACCAGGGGGGAGGGCCCTGAGATTAACTGTGTGTGGGTGTTGGGGCTGTCCTGGAGCCCTGTTGGGAGTGGGTGCAGCTGGTTGTAGGGAAGCTAGGGCTGCGAGGAGCTCTGCAATTTGGGGGGCTGTCCCAGAACCCTGAAGGGGTATAGAAGGGTGTTGTAGGGAAGCTGGAGCTGAGGAGTTCTGTGTGCATTTGTGGTGCAGGGAGCTGGTGGATGGAGTAGGGGGTTGGGGGAGCTGTGTGTATTTAGGCATGGAGGATATCTTGGAGCCCTGTGTAGGGGTGCAGGGCTCAAGCTGTCTGGAGAGGAGAGGCTGATGAATGTGGGTGCCAACCTCAAGGCAGACTGTCAAGAAGCAGGGCACAAACCCCAGCTTGGTTTTATGTGCTATAATTAGGTTTCACCAACCAAGGAACCAGTTTGAACTCTGCAAGCACTATAACAGCCTTCCCATGGAGTCACACGCTGCCCTTGGGCACTTTCCCGTCTATTTTGGCACCCTCGCAAGGCTGCCTTGGTGAGAGATGGTCCCTTGCATCAAAAATCATAATATTCAGGTTACTCCTAGTCCCAAAGAACCAGTCACTCACCCTGCATCAATTGCATCCCAGATCTCTCACCAAAGACATCATTTGTAGCCAATCCTGTAGTTAAAGATTAACTAAGAAAATAAATGAGTTATTTACAAGGTTAAAGTAGGTAAACACATGCAGATGACTTAGTCTTAGGTTCTAAAAAATGGTAATGGCTGCTATGTATGCAAGCTCTATATGTCCTTTAAGGCTAACCTAAACTAAGGAGCCTGGGGATCCCTTGCTTATGCTTAAAAATATTGCCCTCTCTGAACACCAAGCAGCATAGAGATGATAATTTCTCTTTAGCTGGGATTTTTATTCCCTTCCCCCAGCATTCAAGCTGTGGTGGGCTGAGAGCTTGTGCATTCCCCTCTGTGTGTGTGTGGGGGAAGCAATCAGCAGTGTCTTTTTGTCCACTGATGTTCCACAATGGTTTGTCGGGCATCCATATGCTTTTCGGGAGGGAGGAGATGAGGTAAATGAGTATTTCGCACATTGGCTACGTCTACACTACTGCGTACATCAGCACCATTTACGTCGTTCAGGGGTGTGGCTATTCAACTCCCTCAGCAACAGACATTACACCGACCCAGCTCTGTCCACACAGGCGCTTATGTTGGCATAAGAGCTTCTCCCGCTACCATAGCATCTGCCGCTGGCGGAGGCGTTTTTATGCCAATGGCAGTGCTCTCTCCCGTCGGCATAGAGCATAGATGTCAAACTCAGGCCCGCGGGCCAAATCTGGCCCGCAGTGTAATTATATTTGGCCCACCAGAAAATACCAAATGTCTACTAGAGCTGGCCCGCCGGTAGAGAGCGCATGCACCGATTTCACATGTGTTTATAGTATTAAGCTTTGCTTGTTCCAGATTCAATGCTTAAGCAAAACTCAAGTTTGTTTCCCTATGAAAAGGTTCATCGTTATGTTTGATGAGAAGGAAAAACTTCCTCAACTGTAGACGTTTGTTCAATAAATGTCAAGGTTGGCCCGCGACTTTGTCCAAGTTTTTAATTTTGGCCCACTGCGTATTTGAGTTTGACATCCCTGGCATAGAGCGTCTTCACGTCACCTATGGACGGACCGAACTAATGCTCCCGCTGGGTTTTTTGTTTCTTTTTTAGGGATTTAGCCACGGCTTAACTAGGACGGGTGCAGCTGTGGCAAGGCCCAGGCACGCAGGGGGCCAGCAGGCCCTTCGGGGGTGGCTTTTAACCGGGGTCAGGCGCAGGCCGGCCAGTCTGGTTTCCAGCCAGGCAGGCCTCAACGGGCGGGGGCCCGGGGGGCCTTGGCAGGGGCTGGCACCTGAGCCGGGCTGCCAGCATCCCGGGGGG
>ML675649.1:6925360-7023854 GCA_007922155.1 Mesoclemmys tuberculata
CCCCCCGCGCCCCCAGCGAGTGTGGGGGACCCCCCGAGCTCCTCCCCGGGGTAAATCCTCACAAACTCACTGCGGAGGAGCAGCGCAGCACCCAGATCCATTCCCCGGGGACCCTAGCCCCCCATGTCTGTAGCTGGGTCAGAAGGTGGGGGGATTTGGACCCCATTCCCCAAATCACTGGGGGGCTCCAGACACTAGTGCTTCTGAATTCCCCCCCCAAAAAACCTTCTCTTGATGGCGCTGCTAACCATGTAGACGTGCTCCGGATTTTTCCTATGACGCCCCTGATCCTTTCCTCTCCCCGGCATCTTCACATCCCTTCCTCCTGGTCTGTCCTGTTTTCGGGATCTTCTCCCTGCATCTTACTGGTCTCCAGGCTTTCGTGGAGATCCCAGGTCTGTCCTCTTCTCTTGCACAGCACCTGCTTGGGAAGGGGTTGCAGGACCCATCTCGCTTGGTGTGTTTTCCTCGCAGGATTCAGTGTTTGGGACTTAGGGGGAGGCCTGGAGGGTTGCGACTGGCCTGTGGTTGCATATTCCTGGTAGATCCTTCCCACTACAGCCAAAGACTGCTTCAGCTTGCGATCTTGTTAGATCTCATCCATTAAACAGCCTTGGGCCTGCTTACTGCTTGGATGGAAGGCTTTCAGATAATTCTGAGTGCTGCACAAAGCTCTGCGTGTGAATCATTTGGGGATGTGCTTTCCCCTCCGAGTCAGTTTTGACCCAAATGCTCCAGTCTGATGCTAAGTCTGGAGATGGTAGCTTTTAGATGAGATTTAGAGCCGATGTTGAGACTGTTCCTGGTTGCGAAAAATTCCTGGCAGTTCTCAAATGAGTTGGTATTTACCTTTTGTCCAAATTCCAAAAATGAATTAAGTACATTTTCCTTCCCCACGTTCCTTCTGGAGTCTCAGTTGTCTGCACTATGTATTCTGGGCCTAAATTGTTGTATCCCGTTGTTGGGTACTGCTCAACAGCGGCTATCTTCCCTTCAGTGTTGAGTGAAATGAATTTTCTGTGCATATCATTTATAAATAAATGCACTGGGATCCTTTGAAATGTTGCTCTCAAAATGAATTTAAAGTGTCTTGAATGCAACACTGTCATGTGGGTAGAAAAGTGTCTGCATGATCATCAACACAGTGTAATAATAAATATCAATGTCTCAAGTTGTGACAAGGGATCTGGTGGAAGCTGCAAAGACCTGTGTTAGGCCTGGTCTTATTTTGTAGCTTCACTAATGATTCAGAAGAGGAGGCATGTGGCAGATTAGTGAAATTTGCTGATGAAGCAAAACTGGGAGGAGATGCAAAAACCAGTGTGGCCAGAGATGATACAGAGAGACCCAGTGAGACTAGACGTGTGCTGAAAATAATAAAATAAGATTCAGCTTGGACAAATGCAGCTCTTTTAATGGGGGAAAAATAACCCTAAATCTAGATTCTCTTTGGATGGAAGAAATCTGGGTCATAGGCGTGGATGAGAGAGATTGAGGGGTGCAGCAAATCAGACAGGAGTTGGCAGTGTGATAGGGGGTAAAAAACTGGTCAGTGTAGTTTTGTCTTAGTGTCATGCACTTTTATGCTGAAAAATAAATCATCTAATTGGGGCGGCAGATGCAGAGGCCTCGTATTCTGGAGCAGGGACGGGGGAGTCTCTGTCTGATTCTAAGGAGAACCCATCTGGAGTGTTGCATTTAGTTCTGGGCACCTGCTCCTACAGAGAAGTGCAAGGAGAATGATCTGAGGGCTGGAGGAAGACTGACTCACTCAGCTGTGGAAAAGTCTCCAAGGAAGAGGTGTGGGGAGCCCTATCACTTGAGATGTTTTGGTAACTTGTAAATGGTGTACGGGAGGGAATTATTTTCTGTTGGCCCATGGGGAGGTGGCCTAGCTGGAACCGAGTGGGGTCTTGTATCTCCATCAGAGTAAGATGGATGGAAAGGAGAGATCATAATGGTTTGTAGAAGGGCATGGACACTTCTAGTGCCATGTGAGAGATTGAAACGGGTCTTTGTGGGATTCACACAGAAAAGGGTGGTATTCATGTGCAGTTAATACCCTTTGCCAGACAATCTGCCCCTTTCCCCTGCACCTGCAAGGAGGAACATGGCTTCTGTGGAGGGAGTCCCTGAGTCAGACTGGTTCTGTCAGTGGGAGAACTTCTAGAAACTTCTCTGGGGTGACAAACCCTTTCTGAGGCAGTTGGAGCCTGAAGGTGCAGTGGCAGTTGGGAAGAGAGAAAGGGGAAGCCACCAAATGGGGCAGGCCTTGGCCCCAGCTCTTAGGAGGCAAAAATCCCTGAGAATGAGGCTTGAGTTCTCTGCAAGTCATCTGTCAGGGATGGATTGCATTTCACCCTGCTGCAGAGTCAGTCGGAGCAGGATTTACCGGCTAATGCAGGTCTGACAATTTCCCTTTCCTTCCTCTGTCCTTAGACCAGACCTGATCAATTCCCTGTTTTTTCCCCCTTTCTCCAGGCAGGACAGCTCTGGCATGTCACTCCCTTAGGAACTCCCTTCAACTCTCCACATCCCAAGACAGCAGTGAAATCGCTGGCTTGGGCCATGTCTTTGCTACCGGCACTACAGCAGCACAGCTATGGTGCTGCAACTATGCCACTGCAGCATGGTAGTGTAGACACTTATTACGGCGATGAAGGGGTTTTCTGCCATTGTGGATAATCCACTTTTCTGAGCGATAGTAGTAGGTTGATGAAAGAATTCTTCCATTGGCCTAATCACACCTACATTGGGAGTTAGATCAGCATATCTACAGTGCTCAGAGGTGTGAAAAGTTCACTGTAGCTATGCTGGCCTAACATTTAAGTGTAGATCAGGCCTTAATGTATGGGATTTTCCTTTGTGCTATTTATCTTGTTAACATCTGTTTGCTCTCAGTGTCAGGATTGCAGTGAGGCTGTTTCAATATTTAGGGAAATGTGGATGTGGGGCTGCAGGTCTGATCAGAAGTTGGTGCTAGTCAAAGTGCAGGGTACCCAGCCTTGGAACAAGTGAATCCCCAAACGGTATCTTCTGTGGGGAGGAAAGAAACCCAAGAAATAATGAATATTGCAGATTTGGAAGAGTGGAGAGTTAAATAGAGAAGTCGCAACGTTTCGTGAGTTAATCCTCATGGGGAAATGTGTTCGTTACCTGCCCAGAGAGCAGGAGGATGTTACTGGACTGAGATGCGACAGCAACAAATGGAAATAGACCCATGTCTGAATCTGGTTGTTGAGAGCGGTGATCTAGTCTGCTAACCATGCTCTGGAGTACCTCTTCGGTAAATCACTTAATCTCTCAGTGCCTCAGTTCCTCATCTGTAGACCAACGATTATAACAATTTTTTCCACTCTTGGTTCGTCTCGTCTCTTGAGATTGTAAGATCCTCAGAGCAGGGATTCGCTTACGTGTGTGTGGGCGTGCGTCTGCAGTGCTTAATACAATGGGCTGTGATCTTGGTTGATACAGTTAGGTGCTACAGTAATTAAAACCAAAAAACAAACCTTTAAAAAATGAGGGTACCCATGACAAACAACACACCTCGTGAAGCCCCCTTGTAGCTTGCAGGTTTACTCAGTAAGGACGTGGACCTCAGTAGTGTGTGAAAGAGCTCCCCCAAGCCATCTTCGTGAATTGGTGTCTTGCCTCGTGCATCACAAATGCAAATCTTCTTTGCAGTCTGCACTACGCACAAAGTTGAAGCGGTTAAACTGAAGGTGTGATTTTTTTATTTTTTTTTAAAGACAGTTTAGTTAAACTGGGGCAACTGTGTGTGTGACTGCTTTTTAAAATTCATTACATTTGTGTGGAGGCAAGCTTTTATCAAATGGCTCAAAGGTCTCCCTCTTCTCTCCCTAAATCCTTTGGCTGCCTGAAAGTTTTTAATTTCCCCCCTTACTCTTTCTTTTTTCTCATAACTCCCCTTGTGCTTAAGGAAGTGGTTGATCTGAGCAGTTGATTTTTGCTTGTCTCCACTGTGCTCAGTCAACTCTTCCATTGCAGTCTCTGGGTGTCTCCTTCATTGGCAATGATGAGACAAACCAGCCCCGGTTCCCCCTTGTGCTGCATCTCTTAATGGACACGAGTGATTTGGGGTGGGATGATGGGTTGCATCTGCTGCTTTGCCCACTAATTTTTGCTTCTCCCACTTGTATTCAGGAGTTGGTTCCAATTTTAACCTCTGAACAGTGGAGAGTGATTTCCAGGTCTCAGCTGGCAAGCGAAAATTGGTATCCAGCCAATCACCAGCCTGATAACTAATCCCAGGCCTGTTTAATTATCATAACTCAGCTCTCCAAAACTGGGTTCAAGGCTGAGATTAGGAGAACTTTCTGGAGACAGAACAAAGCAGGCCCTTCTGGAATTCCCAGCTCGTGGGTCAGATGCTGTTGGTATTTGGCGACCTCATCTCACACACATGTGCATGGGGAAATGTGTTGATGTCTGCCGAGAGGCTGATTGATTTATTTTCATTGTAAGATCGTTTTGAAATCAGTGCCAGGAGACTGTCTTTTTGGTTGAGAACGTTTGGAGACGAGGAATGGATCCTAAACTTAATAAGCAATGTCAATCCCTAAGAAGTGGTGAGCTGCCTCATAGCGTGCCAGCCCTTCGGAGCCTGAGATGATGTTTTCTTAGTATGGGTAACTTTCCTGTTTGCAGAAGGCTCTTGGCTGTGCCGTGGTCCTGGCGATAGATGCTGCTGTCACTCAGACAAGATTGCATGCAGGGAGAGGGTGGAGAGAGAATCTGTTAACAAAGTGAGCAAGCTCACAAGGCTTTGCTTACTTATTTCCCGTGGCGTAAGTCTGCCCAAGTGGCAGTACCTGTCCAGCTTCTGAGCTGGCCTTCACCTTTCCTCGTCCTTCAGCCAGTGACCTGGTTATTGTGTAACCTTACTCATACCGAGGGTAGAGCATGTGCTGTCCGTGTGGCATTCAGCGGATGAGCACAAATCTGTGGTTGAGTTTTCCTAAGCAGTTAGGTTCCCTAGTTGAGAAGTGTCACTCGTTCCCCGAATGTCCCTCAGCTGGCTGCTGCAAAGACAGGAAGGGCTGGGGAGACAAGTTTAGTTAAATTGTGGATGCCTCCAGAGTTGGGTGCTCTGTGCAGTTCTGTTGTGCACAATTAGTCTGACGCAGCCTAGAAATCCTTGTGAAAAAGCACTTGCCTCCTGGGACAGAAGTGATGTGGTTGGCTGATGCCCAGAAGATTGACTGGCCCTTCCTCCCCAACCAGGTTACTCCTTGTCAAGCTGACGAGAGAGCTTGAGGTCCTTGAAGGGCAGTGTTCAGCTCTGGGAGATGTTCTCAGTGCTCTTGTCTATTGCAGCCTCTCATATTTAGCTGTGAGGGCACAGAGGTCCCCCTGCTGATTAGGTGGGGTGGAGATGCCTGAGTTGGGGCTAACAGTTATTTGAAATGTTTCTCAGGTGTCTGAACCCTGTGCTCTGCACCCACTGAACGGCTATACTTCCTGCCTTGTAAGCTCCTGAGCGCTCAGCTGTGGGCTGCCAACCCCGCCCTGCTCTTCTGGTGGCAAATTTCCACAGCATTGTCCACAGTGGGGGATGCCACACGGACACTAGAGTTGATCCTGGTCATGGCTACTGCAGGAGGCTGCTCCCAAGTTGCAGTTGGGAGTCAGAGTAAGAGCCCCAGGGCAAGGATGTAACAGATACCTGTGGAGACGGTTAGCTGCTGACCCTTGGTCCCTGGATCACATGGTATGTGCCTGCATTGCTGATCCCTCCTGATGAAAACCAGCTATTAGACTCCATAGGTGTCCAGCCTTGTCTGTGTTGTGGTTGGCACCATGTTAGCAACCACCATGTCTGATGGCACTTGTATCCTAGCTTCTTTGCCCGGAAGTGGTATTCTGATAGTCACGCTATCCAAACTGAGCTGAAGACCAATTTCCTTAGGGCCCTGTCTGTGCTTCACAAACAATAAACCCTCACTACACCAGTTGGGCTTGTTGGCAGCTAAAGCTGGTCGCAACCTTTTCAATGAAATGTACTTGTATCAAAAGATGATTCTTTGTCAAAGCCAAAACCTTTCATAGACATCACTGATTTCAGCGGGCAGGTTTTTTAGGTCCAGGGCTTTCAGATCACTTCTCACAGAGAGAGCGGTGAATTGCATCTGGCCTGTTTGAGCAGAACACGGACTTCTCAATACAATTCTGATTCCTGAAAAAGTTCACAAGGTTTTGACTTTGTTCTGGTGCCGAAGGGAAAGAAATTTTGGGACCTCAATGAAGTTGGGGTCCTCTAGCCATCTTTAGGTGCAGCTCAGCTGAGTTCCAGCGTGTTTGGTCCGACACTGTCCGTGACCATGACCAACCATATAGCCTTAGGCTTGGTGACTCGGCCAGAGTAGCTTGTGTAACTCCCATTGATTGCTGTACTTCTGTTCTGCACGGTGTCTTCACTGCACTGTGCCACTTGAGGAGGTGGTTTTAGTAGGTCGACTTCCTGATCGATTGAGCGGGGGTCTACACTGACCGCTCAGTCGATCTGACGGTGGCGACTTTGTCGCCGTCAGTGTAGACATATCCCTGGTCTCTGTCTTAGCTGCCTTCTCTTGACTATTAATGTCACGGTTTCAAGCATGGCTCTCTGCCCATCTGCTGAAATGTGCACCACTGGACTTACTTTTGTGTAAACATGGCCCTGCACCTTTGTTTCCCTGACTTGCTGTACACTGTCCCTCACAATGTCCTATTTGGTTATGGCACGGTGAAGAGGAAACTTTTGTGCAGCCTGTTGGCTCTTGGACATCAGACTGAGGGAGAGAGAGAGAGAGACAGAGCCTGAACATGGAGTTCATGACAGCTTGGTTGGGTTCTGGGCTAACCAGCATGGTCTCAGACTGTGCTTTAACCTGAGTTCTCTATGCTCACCTAAGCGCTTCCTAGACTGTTTTAGTTGACTAATAAACCCACTGTTTTGACAATGCTGTTTGAGCGTCAGCAAGTATTTGCAGCGAGGTGCCTTACTCCTTGATGGGTGGACAAGTCTCTATCAGGAGTCTGTCTAGCTGCACAGAGCTCACGGTGTGAAGCAGGAGTGCTGGAGCCCCAGACAGTCAGTCTAGGAGGTGGCGAGGCCTCCTGGCCTACCGTGAAGCAAGAGCGAGACCCCTTGGGGATCTGGCACGGAACGGTTCCTCCAAGAGAGTGTTCCAAAGCTGGGGGTGTAGCATCAATCCTGTGGATCCATGACATATGGCTCTGCCAGAAAGAGAGTCTTCTGTGCTCAACATTAAATTGGCTTCAGTCCATGGCTGAGCCCTGTGGTCAGCTAGTGGCTTTCAGTGACAGAAGGTCTCGTGCTCAGAGTGAAGGAAAAAGCCATCAGGCATGTAGCAGCCTGCCAGGGAACGAGGGGCTTTAGGGAGTGTATCTCTGGCTTCTGTGGTCAGGACAGTGAGTGCCCTCCCCCAGTGCTCACTCAGAGAACGTGAGACTGTTGGTTTTCTGGTTTACTTTTGCCTCTTATCCTGTTATTGAGCTAACGACAGCAGTATGGCAGCCATTGTTCGATCTTCTGGTTTCCATTTAAAATACATTTTTGAGCGTTTCATTCTGAACTTGGCTGAGCTCCCTCCCACACAGGGCCCTGTAGATTGGCTGCATTGCAGCTACGTTTCTGGGTGGTACTGCTCGGGGCAATGTTAGCTTCCCCTTTGTCAGGGGCATTTTGGCGGGTGGAACTGCGAGGGAAGTAATCTTGTTGAGAAGCTCTGGGGAAGGAGAGAGTTGGCTGGCTTGGAGCTGGTGATACAGAGGACACTAGATCTTGCTCCTAATGGTCATGGCTCAGGATATGAGCCCCTGTCAGTCACTCATCTCAAGCTTCGCTCCCATGTACACGACTTGTTTGCCATTGGATTCCCCCCTGCTCATCTCATTAGGCAGCACTGATTCGTCTCCATTGAAGTGTCCAGTCCAGCGACTGTCATCATGTATTGTTGTAATGACCGTGATGTCCTGTTGCAGCGCACCTCCCACAGGAATGGCTAATTCCTGCCTCTGATGAGGGCTCATCCCCAGCAGTTCTTGAACTGGTGCCACGCACGCCCTCCCCAGCCACGAGGGCAGCTAGAGCCCTGCTGTGTAAACACTAAGAAACGAGCTTCTGCTCAGTCCCCAGGAGCCTGAGAGGACCAAACGTGTTTGAGCCGTGGAAGCTGCTGTGCGGAACGTGGCTTGGTATCGCTCAGCCCAGGAGGGCAGGGGAGCGTGAAGGAGGAGCCTCTGTGTGAGCAGGGGTCCCCCAGCAGCTCTTGCTTCACGGACAGGCTTGGCTTCCATTTTCCTTTCGAAAGCCGGTCCCTCTTCCTAGGCATTCGGGCCAGACCCCTTTCTCGTTAGCTATGCAGAACACATCGTTGAAGCTCTTTGTGTCCTTCTTGAGGCAGTTGTGACATAGGTCAGCTGGGTGCCCCCTTGTAGCTGTTGGGGATGGTGGCGAAGAACCATGCAGACCCTTCACTGCAGCTGATGGATGGTTCAGTTCATGGAGGGGTTGCTCCTGGAATGGGAGAATCTGTTCGATCCTGCAAAGCCTTCACCTCTCCTGCATCCTGTGTAAATATCCACGAGAACACAGCAGCGTCCTGGCCCAGGGCATTGCTCTTACCTGACGCTTTGTGAAAGCCCCTGGAGTACAGAGGGGCTGGGGCGAGTTTGGTTTGTATAATGCAGTGGAAGCTGCTGATGGGGACAGTGCCTGAGTGTTGCCCTGTCATCTGTGCACACTGGATGCTGTTTGGGCTGCACTGAGGCTTATCTGATGGGGTGACAGCCAGAACCCTGTTTGGTGTTTCCTATTGATTGCCTCCTCTTTCCCCTCCCACCCTCTTGTTTGTTAGTTGGAGGCTGCTTTCGTGTGACCTTTGCTGTCTGGCTAGTGGTTTTCTGGAGCGTTTGGGGGGGGCTAGGTTCTGGCTGTCACATCATGTGATCTCAGCCCAGGGTTTGGGGGAAGTTAGAAAAGACTTTGGCTATGTCCATGCTACCACTTACGTCAGTCAGAGGAGTGAATAAGCCACCCCCCGAGTGACGTCAGTTCCACCGACCTAAGCGCCAGTGTGAATAGTGCTATGCCGGTGGGAGCTCCTCCGGCTGACGCATCTGCCGCCGCTCGTTGGGGGTGGATTAATTAAGTCGACGGGAGAGAGCTCTTAGAGCAGCTACTCTAGAGGGTTCACAGTGGCACAGCTGGAACAGGAGCTGTGTCTGATTTTGGGGGGTTGGGCCAACCTCTGAGCTATTTTGGCCCATAGCAAAACCTTCCAGTCCCTCTGACCATAGCTACGGGAGATCCCCATTATTCTTAGTTATAGAGTGCTCCAGCGTGCTCTGTGCTGTGTGCACCATCCCTGCCTCAAAGGACTCGCAAGCTAAGCAAACAAGACTTTTGGTGACTCACAGACGAGACGGATTGGCATCTACCAGACCTTCCTTCCTGCTGCTGCTCTGCGACTCTTGGTCTGGCTTTTCTCTCTCTCCAGCCTTGTGCTGTTGTGGCTGTGATGATTACAGTGGGGCAGCGCAGCTAGGAGCTAAACCACTCTGGTGGCGTTGGCAGGCACCGAGTTGGGGCTGGGCTCCTGTCCCCAGGGTCACTGGGCTCACAATTGTACAGGAAGTATTGTTTGGAGCTGGAACAATGATTATTTGATGTCAGTTGTTTTTCAGGTAGGGGGAAAAAAATTCCCTAGGACTGCCCCATCGAGGGTCAAGTCTTGGAGGCAATGGGAGCAGCATTCAGTCAGTGTGTCATGCCAGCTGGGCTTTGAGTTGGTTGTCCCCTCTCTGCTCCTTTATGGCCAAGATATGAGTAAAGATACAATGAATCCCCATAGCGATGACTGAACTGGCAGAAAAGAATAGACTTGTTGGCCCTGGCCTTATGGACTCCGCGATGCACTTATGCTTTAAATTCTTTGGAGGGAACAGGCTTCCTCATGTCTCCCAGAGCAAGGACACTGGCTTCCCAATAGACAGCAGCTGCTAGGAGACACTATCTGTAGCCCTATCTGGAAAAGTCTTTCCTCTCAGCTGATTTCTGGATCTGCCGGTACGGTTCTGAGAGGAGCGTCTTTGCTGGATGACCGCCCTGTTTGCTGCCAGCTCTCAGTGGCCCATGGGGACTGCTGGGTGTGAATGATGCAGGCTGTGTTTGGGTTTCTCTGTTTCCTGGTGCCCAGTAGCCGCTGCCATATACACTAGTCTACCTAAGAGATAAGTCTGTAAGGGCCAGTCGAACAGGATTGCATTCTGGGAGCTGTGTCCCAGGCTTGCATTGTAATGAGAGGACGTTTGTGCTGAAAGCATAGGTCTAGGAGTCGCGTACCTGGATTTTGTTCTCAGCATTGCTTCCAGTTTTCTGACTTTGGGCGAGACACTTTCCTTTTGTGTGCCTCATTGTCCACCTCTGTAACATTGGGGTAATATTTGCCTACTTTATTGGACTAAAGATGAGTGTTTGGAAAGTGTTTTGAGATCCTTGGCTGGGACGTGCTAAGCAAGGGCCAGGTCTCATTCTAACCTCGTGGTGCTGAATTCCAGAGGGATTTATTGTACGGACATGGCTTCTCCTGAGTTGTTACTACTGTGGGTGCCCTAAGGACTTTGCTAGGATTTCCAATGGGATTCTTTCCTAAATTGGCCCAGTGTGAGGTGTCAGCTGTAAATCCAACCCCTTCAGGCTTTGTCATGTGCTCCAGGGACTGAAGAGAGAGCATAGAAGCTAGCAATGAAAAAGGCCTGTGAGTGTGGGCTCATCTAGGCCTAGTCTTCACTAGGAAAAAAAGGGGTTTGTTTACCTGTGCCTCTTAACATATGTTAAAACTACAACTGCCTTGTCCATAACTTTACCACATTAGTTACTGATGTGTTAGCGAAACACTTGTTTCTTAGCATGGATGCACACCCAATCTGGCAGGCAGAAACCAGGGCAATGTTGTTCTCTAATGCACTTTTTCAGGTATTTTGCCCCAGTCTAGTTTTAAATGTCGGAAGCAGATGGACTTCTACCTCTTTTCTAGGAAAATAATTTCCCCTGGCAGGTTTCTTTCCTGACGGAGTTCTCACTGATAGCCTATATTGTCCCTTTTCTTAACAATAGCCTCTTTCTCCTACCTACACCCCATTGTCTCCCCCAGAATCGCTTGCAGTTTCTAGGAGGTTAGTACCAGTCACTGTACGTGTGACTCAGGAGTTTGGTGGGTAATCCATACTTGGCCAAACCAAACTTTTCGCTGTTGGGAATTCTCATACCATCTGGGAGGAGAGTGTCTCATGTAGCTAAGGCTTGAGCAACCCTGCCGGGCACCTGCTGGTCTACCCTTTTGTTTTCATTGCACAGTGCCAGCGTCATTAAATATCTGGGGATGATGTGTAAAGTATTCCAATAAACATGACTTTGGTGCTGGATGTAATTGCCAATTTGATGACAAAGCTTTGAGAGTGCAGAGAAGGTCATTTGGGTATCAGTCATTGTAGCTGACTCATCCTTGCATCACTTCGACCTTCCTAAAGCAATCTCCTAGCTTCCACCGGTGAAATCGGAATAGGCCAGGAGATGCCCTCGTTGTAGTATGGTAGAGGGGCTTACATTTTCAGGTATGCCTTTCTCCCCAAGGGATGCTCTTGGATAAGATTTCTCATGTTAGCTGGAGCCAAAAGATGGATTATTTTGGCATGCTGTTAGGATTTTGTTTGGCGTCTGGACCGTGTCTCCCCTCGCCAGGAATGAATGTGTGTATGTCACCCAATTCAGCTGCCTTTTAATGCCCAGATGGGGCCCTTTCGAATCCTTTAGTACCTCCAGGTGACGCAACCCTCCATGTGGCCAGTGCCTTGGGCTCTACAAAGTACTGGGAAATTGCCTGCTGCTTGTGTGCTCTTAGTGAGCTGTGGAGTTCACAGTCATGCCTGTGTTGCGGTGTAATCCCACGGGAAAAGTGAATCTCCCAGTCTCACAAATGCATTGTCACAATATGCTCCCAGTAACTTAATTGGGGGTCAGGGAGAGACATTCTGTGCAAATGCTTCGATTTCCTCACTCTCAGCTGTATTGAAAGTCCTGCCCATCCTGCAGATCGCTTCCTGTCCCATTGTGGCCTGTTGCTGACCATAATTATCAGTAATGGCCCCCTCTGAAGTGTTGTTGGAAAAGGTTTAACTAGCTGCTAGTGTAACCACTTTTCAACGCGGCTACAAAACTCAGTATTCTGTTGGCTATTCACATAATAGCTGCCACTTGGTTAGCAGCAGGGCCAGTCTCACCACCTTCCACTGTGTCTTCAGCCAGCTCTGGAGGGGCCACTGTAGGATTGGGCCCTGGCATCCTTTTGTGGAGACTGCCAAAGGAGGACCAATTAGTGCCAGTTGTGAGGGGGATCCAAGAGGACTAGGGCTTCCTTAAAGCAAAGGAGCCAAAATAGAATGACTTGAATTTTGAGAACGGCCTGCCGGAAGGGCTGGAGCAGCTCAAGCTTTCCCTGTCCCACATGTTTGGCTAAGCTGCTGCTTGGAGCAGTATGCCATTTCCTTCGATAGCGAGATTGACTTGATTCCAGTCAATGTTAGTTTTGGTCTGTGGCCTGCTTTCTCTCCAGGTCTTTCTTGTTCAGTCTCAGGGGGAAGGGTAGCGCAGTGCAGAGGGCAGTACAAAAACAATAAACTTTGGTTTGCCTGGAAAATAATCCTCATTATGGTGGCCCAGTTGAGAAGCCGAGCTGCCCTCCAGGAGGTGCGTCGCTCTACGTGCGGGGCTTGAAAAATGGCTGGGTTTATCCTATAGTATAAAGTGCACTTAGGATCTGTCCCATTCAATATTCATTCTGGGAATTTCTTGCACCTTCCTCTGAAACATCCTGTTGGAGACAGGAGACTAGGTTAGCTGGCCCACTGGCCTGGCCTGGTCTGGTCCGGCGGTTCCTATTCTCCATGCTTCCTCCCACTGAAGACGTGTATTTCTATGAACGGCTTTTGCAAGTTGATCCTCCTAGCCCCTGCGTTTGTTGCTTTTCTCTGAATTCTTTCCGGTTTGCTGACAATTATCTGTAATTCAGTGGATATGTTGTACTAGGTGTGTGATTCTTCCTCCCTCAGCCGCCACCCTTCCCTGCATGGCTCTGGTGCAGCGGAGTTGCCCAATGATTGTTCCAGCTGTGTTTGGAAATATTTCTCAAGCTGGATCTCCCTCTCCTCCCCTGCATCTGAGGTCAGTAGCGAACTGGTGTAACTGCTCACCCTCCCTTCCCCCAAAAGGCATGCTGGGATGCAGAATTCAGGATTCATGATTATCCAGTTGTTTCTCAAGCCAGTATCGACAGCTGCTGAGGCCCCAGTTTTTGAAAGGAACACATCCATTGTGTGGTTCCTTCTCTCATTGTCGGGAGCTAGTGCTCTGTCATTGCTATAAAAGGAGAGTCATTTGGTGCTTGTTTTCAGTTCTCCTGTTGATTTTTCAGGGGCTGCCTGGGCCCAGGGTGCCCTGATTAAGAGAGCCGTTACTGTTGATAGTCCCACAGGCCATCTGGAGACTTTGTGAGCCTGTGGAGAAAGGGGCGCAGGTTCTACCTCCCCTTACAGCTGCCACTCAGTCCTACAGGGCATTTCATTGGAAGTGGGAGCAGTGTGTGGACGGGATATAGCTGCTGATCTGAAGTGCTGCGTTTGGGAAAGAGCCGGTGGGACGTTCTCGTGCTAGGGCTGAGAAATGTGACTGTGTCCTTTAGATGCTGCTTCAAAGGAAGTAACCATCGAGGCCCAAGAATGGAGCTCTGTAGTTTCTCCCACATAAGGAAGCAGCCCCGGCTTCTGCTCACTGTAGGGAGCAGAGGTGCCCCATCAGTGGGTACACTGCATGCCACTGTCCAGCCCCGCACCCCAGGCAGAGTCAGCCTCATCCTGGCCTCAGAGGCATATGGTTAGAACTTCCAACCGCACCCACTGCCCTTGCTGCGCAAGCCCCTCGACTCTTGGACCCCTGCTCTGTGGGAGGCCGCGTGGGCAGAGGCTGACCTAGAGTCTAACTAGAAAGATTGTGCCTTCTCCTTCATCCTGGATCTTCCCCTCCCCTCCCGGCTGGGTACCCTTGCACTGTTGGTTAGGGCAAGGAGAGGGTGTCATGCAATGGCCAGGGTCACCCTCTTCCCAGCAGATGTTTGCCCAGGACTCGAACCTGATTGGAAGCGCCTGCCTTGTTTTGTGCCTTACCAGTTCTGCCCTGCAAGGCGGCTGCACAGTTGGCTGGGCCAGGAGTACGGTCTGAGAGCGATGGGGCTGTGCTGGGGTGGGCCTGTGCTGGGAGGCCAGGAGGAGGGGGTGCTGGTGAGCGAATTGTTTTGTGGTGACTCCCTTGTTCCCCAGGTGTGGAGGTTGAATTGCTCAGATCCCCCTTCTCCCTCCTCGCCTCTCCTTGCTCTCCCGCTGAGTTGATGCTTTTCCAGGAATTAGCTGTTCTGCTAACCCAGCACATTCCACAGCATCAGCATTTTTTTGGCAGGAGCTTTGCTTGCTGTTAAGAGAGAGCTGGGGCTGGCTGGGCGTCTCTCCTTCAAAAGCCAAGGAAGGAGGGCCTCGTCCCGCCTGCCAGACTGCACACATTAGGGGCTCATTGGTCTTCTCATCCCGGCCTGCCCTGCTACGAGCTGGCCGTGGTGGGAGCCGCGGATGCCTTTGCTGCAGTATTCCTCCACATCCCTGGAGGGCTCTTTGCACCTCTTGCTTTGATGTTTTCCTTGTTTGTCCCTTTAACCTCTGTGAGGTCCCAGGCCCTGTAGGCGAGAACAGAGCACATGTTTTCAGGCTGCCTGGAAAACGGTGATGTATGGTTAGAACTGCAGGGATTCCATAAAGAGCTCCTCAACAAGCTTCTAAATAAGTGGCTGAAGTACATAGGATTCATTGTAACCAATGGGTTAGCTCCTGTCATTGGCCCAGTAGATCTTTCCTTCCATCTGACTGGATAGTTTTTCTTTTTCCCACTGGGAAGTGAGCTCTTTTCTGCTTGACATCATCAGGCTGGCAATTCCTGTTTGATAGTTCGTACGTTAGTGAGTTTCTCCTCTCTTATCCGCAAGTGTTGCAAGAAGAGTTGACGCCCAGATACCACAGCGATGGATGCTGTATGATGTGCTTAATCCCTGTGTTAGTATCTGTTGCTGTGGAGTCTTCCAGCGGGTTGGATCCAGATGGAGCTGAGCAGCACTGTGGGCCAGACCCTGTTGTCTTTGCTTGCCACCCCTCACTATTAAGATGAACCCTAAAAGCCACCTTTGGATTTTGCTGAGCCCACCCTGATGCAAATCCATCTCCTTTCTGTTGCAGCTCTCTGAGCCAGTTTTCCCGCAGCATGAGCCCAGCTTTCAGACAGAGTGCGTTGCTATGTCTGTTGGTTTGCCCAAGATTTCCGGAATATTTGCCTAAAAGGAGTTTTTTGCTCAGAGGCCCTTCGTTCATTCCCCAGTGTGGTCCGTTTAAGGTTATCTGCTACCCTTGTGATTGACCCTGTAGACCAGCTCATTCTGTATCTGAAGAGCTGAAGCTGCTTGGATTACAAGAGGCTTATTTTTAGCTGGGGTGTTTCCATTCACCCCCGTTTCCCAGTCAGAGGGAATGAAAGTGGCTTTGAACCTTCAGAGGCCTGGAGAACGGCTTCTTTGATGGCTTCTCTAAACACTGTTATGGGAGTTGGAGGCCGGAGGTGTCTGCTGGGCATAGCAAAGTTAATGAATGTGGAAATGCCTCTGTGTCTCCTGCAGTTCTCTCCCCAGCTTCCTGTCTCTGTTCAGACTGACAGGTCTGTGGAGCTTGTTTGCAGAGGAGCTCCTACTGCCAGATGGTCACTCGACAGCTCTCAGAGATCCAGGTGGGAGAGGTTGCCGTGGATCTTGGGCTTATTTTGATTTCTAGGCCTGATGCTTAAATTTAGTTAAACGTTGGTGCTAGATGGCCCTCTGAGGTGAGTTTGGTTATTTCCAAATCCTGTTCCTTCCAGATCCCTGGGCTGGATGAACTCTAAATCCTGCGTGGAATGGGGGTCCCCTTCACTGAGCACAATTCCAGCAGGAACTGAATGTCTTGGGTCAACTCCAGCTCTGGGACATGGGACCTGAGCTGGCTTTTTTTCCAGTCACTGAAACTGCTTTTCTAAGGCCTGAGTGTATGTCTGGGGCAGAGAAATCATAACTGTGTACAGACTGTATGCTCTTTGGGACAGGAACCATCTTCTCAACATGCGTACCGGGCCTAGTTCTTTTGGCCATATCGCAGTATGATGATGGGTAGCTTGACAAGGCCTCCTGGCTGCAGGGATGTGGAGCAGGCCAAAGGAGATCGTTAAGAGCAGGAAACTATAAAGAACCTGCTCAACAGTGACAAAGGGATGGTGAGTAGCCAAGGCTCCAATGAAACAAGAGCGCTGAGCTCCTTGGACTTCGGCTGGGGACAGTTTCACACCCCTCTTTTGCCTGCTCTCAGTTTGAAGGAATCATGGCTCTGAGTGGCCTTTCTGGGAAGTCCTGTGGGAAAAAATCCTGCACGACTGGTTCAGATTCCAAGGGCAGAAGGGGCTGGTGTGACCATCTAGTCTGATCTCCTGTATAACACAGGCCATAGGACTCCCCCCCCAAAATTCCTTTTTAATACAGTGCAGTGGGGGGGGGGGGGGGGGGGGGAGGGGGAGGACGCGTTGGTACCGCTGGGTATTTGCATGTTCAGTTCTTTGCTCCTGAGGAGGCCTTTTCACTGATTCCGTTATTCCCTTGGCAATTGGAGCACCAGGTAGTGAGACTGTGGTTTTGAGAGATTGTTGAGCAAAAATGGCAGGACCTGGTGATGTGCTTTAGTTCCTGAGTGCAGCTTTCCTTGCTGCCTCTGTGAGCAAGCAGTGAAACGAAATGTGCAGTGCCCTGCTCTCTGAAGACTGCTTACAAAGTTCACTTTCTGACATATGCAGTTTTGTGATGAAGTTCTGAGCAGCACATTGGGACCAGGTGATGGAGACGCTTGAAGACAGTCAGAGGTATGTATGCCGCCTTCTGAGAGGGCAGGCTCAAGGGAGCTGGAGTGTAATTGAGTCTGTCAGCTTCTCCCATCCCTCCTCGTGCTATGAAATTGGAATGCAGAGAGGAAGATATTACTTGTGGGAGCTTGGAAAAGGAGGTTGAAGGGGAGATGACAATCTCATCTTGTGCTCCTAGAGCCTTTCTCACTCCAGCATGCCTTACAGATTTAGTGCATGTGCATCTTCAAGGCATAAAATATAGTTCAGTTGGAGGGTGTCTCAGTTACGTAAGTGGAAGAGCCTTCAGAGAGAGTGTTTTTCTTTCAAGGAATACAAATGTTACCTGGAAATTCAGTCAGTCAACAAAATACCCCTAACTGTCCCCTCCTTTTTCACCCCATGCACCCATCACGCACCTGCTGATGCACATGAGGCGAAGACATGTTGGTGGACTCTGAGAAGCTCCTGATTTATGCCTGCAGACATCTCAAATCTTTTAAGCTTATCTGATGCGCATAGTTTTCCCCTGGAACTGAGGGCCTCTGTCTCTGACGCATAAGTGTGATCGCTGACATGCAATCTTCCTGGTTTGGGATCAGCCTTTTGGAGGGTCATATCCCTGCGTACAGCAGTGTTATGTCTGGGCTTGATCGCTGAGGCCTTTTTACGTTTGAAACTCATTTCTTTTGAGGAATTGCCCTATGTAATTGTCCTGATTAGGTGGTCTCTTCTGGCAAAGAGATGTCACAGCCTGCAGCTTTTTGGCAACAGCATTTGACCTTGCAGAAGGGAGGAGGGTTTAGCTGTAGTGATGTTTTGATATAAATGCACAATTACTCTATTGAGCACCATTAACCTGCATGGTGGTAGAGAAACAAGACCTGGTTCCTACTCTAAAGAACTTATGCGATAGCTGTTGAGAGCTATACCCCATTTCAGTTTTTTGGTTACTGAAGCATGTGATAGTGGTGGCAGGACAGGATCGTCTCCGGGTTTCCAGTTGTTCTGTGGGTTTATGCTGGGGCAGAGTTAAGGTTGGGTGAGAGGATCTAAAATGTGCACCTTACTTTCTAACATTTAATAATGCACGGCTGCCTGTAACAGTGCTCTGACTTTTCTGATGGTTGAGAAAAGGCCACTGTTCCAAGATATGGTGTCCCATAAAAAACGAATTAATCTAAAATAAGCTTTTTGCCTATGAATTTCCTTACTTTTTTTAAAAAAAAAGTCTGATCTCATTATTCTGAAGTTTTTCCTGCTCTTCAGCCTGAAACTGACATTGCCCAATTGTAACTCCTAGTTCCCTGCCTCACCCTGAGTAATTCCTTTCCATTCTTGGTATTTACATGCTTCAGATGCTTGGTGATCGAATTATCTTCTCAGAGCCCTCCTTTAAATGATGCAGATTTTGGTCTTCTGATCTCTTCCCCATAAGTGAGTCTCCCTGTGCCCTTGATAATTTCTGTGGCTTTTCTCTGAACTTCTTTCAGTTTGTAATTATCTTTCTGGTAATGAGGTGTCAGAAGTGAACACAAGATTTTGGGTGGAGTCATTCCAGAGACTCTGTGGAGGGCGTCTATCCCCTCATTGCCGTAGGATATCTCTGCATACACAGCTCAAAACTGCATATCCAGAGCTTGCTGCTTTTATCTCCAGGCTTCTCCAGTGCTTCCTTCTTCCCACTGAATCTCTCTTTTTTCCCCCAGATGCATTAACTTGCATTGTTTCAGCTTCCTGCGCATCCCCTGTAACCAGTGGGGCCTGCCTAGGAGAGCCCCGGGCTGGAGTGACTCCCATGGCTCCCCCATAGCCAACACTTCTGTCCCAGCAGGAGGCACTGCAGGGAAATGGGAGAGGCACAGATTCAAGCAGCTGCTTTCTAGGCTGAGTGGAAATGGTTCTGGACGGGGCCCAGGGGCTCCATCCCAGACACAGGCCAGCAGCCTCCAAGTATGTGTTTGATTTCAGCTGCTTCCTCTTCTCCTCTCCCCCCCCCCAACTCTTGTTGTCTTCCTCACATCCTCTAGCTATCCTGCTGTAATATAGGAAATCCCCTGGATTGTGAGCCTGGGATTGGGTCTTTCTGGAGACTCTCTGCTTTTCTCTCATCTGGGGAGTGACGGGTCGAAATCTCAGCATCCTTTCCCGAAGCTACTAGCGAGCAGGAAATTCCCTGCTTGGTCACCTCTGCCTGTGAAGGCGAGCGCAGCCTGGAGGGTGGTGGTGGAGAGGAGCAGTTGACGCTGCAGCAGGCTAGGGGTCTGGTGAGGGACTGAGCCGGCTCCCTCGGCCTCCCTCTCTCCCCACGGCTGCTTCTGCCCTGCACCCCTCCCCCACCAGCCTGGGAGCAGATGTGCTGCTTGTGTCAGCGGCAGCAGACAACTATTTCACAAATACCCAGCAAACCCTACCCCGGCTGCCGAGGTGTCCCCCCGCCCCCAGCCTGGCTCCATGCATGACCCGCCTCCATGTCACTGGGGGATGAAGCCTGACTCATCCACCCACTTGCTCTCCTCCTCGCAGGTCCCTGTGTTGGAAAACACAGCATGGCTGAGTAAGGCAGCGAGAGGGACGCTGCCCAGGGCCAGGCGCTGTGTGCCGTTTGCATGTGGCACGCTGCTCTGCCCACGGCTGCTGGGCTCCCGGTGCCCACGGTCGGGTTGAGGCACTGTGTGCGTGGCAAATGCTTGCAGAAGGCAAAGCAATGTGGCTGTCGTAGACCAAGGAAGGCCACGTGCAGTCAGGACTGGGGGGGGCTTCATACAGGCCCAGTGTATCTTCAGTCCTCTCCCGCTCTGTGCTGCCACGTATGACCACACACTGCGTAGGACGTTTTAGGGGATGATATGGAGGGGTGGCCTGTGAAGAATGCAGATCCCATCTGGAGCAGTTGCCCAGCTCTGTTGACTGCTGGCCTCGGTAATCTCTGGGTTGCAGAGCAGGTACAGTTTGCTTATGGCGCGTGGCCGATGCCACGCGCAGATGGGTAGAGTGAGGGCTGCCCGTTGACAGCTAGTTCTCTTTGCGTGGGAGACGATATCATTTCTCAGTATGCTCCAGAGCTACCCAACCTAGCAGGTCTGGTAAACCCTTGCAGGGCCAGCCTGCCTTGCGCACAGCAAACCACCTAGGCCTGTGCAGCCTGCCGGGCTCAATAGGGCTGCCATGGCTGCTCCTAGGTGGACGGGTCCTTAGAGAATCAGAAGTGAAAAGTCCCCTTCAGACTCATCTGGTGCTTTGGGAGCCCTGGTTACGACCCCCACCAGCTGAGGGTTCTTCCCCAGGAGTTAGGTCGCCCTGTTCCTCACCACAGCTTCCTCCAGAGTTGTCTTGTGCAACCTTTCAAGAACAGCTGTGGCATTATGTGGCCGCCCAGCTGAGGTGTGACTGATTTGTGGCAGCATGAGGCGTAGAAGGGAGGAGGACCTTAGCTCAGGATTGAGAGGCATCAGGTGATCTGTGGAGTGAGGAGCCTAGGACTAGAACATCATGGGGAGCTGAAAGGTCAGGATTGACAGGCATCGGCAGAACTGGGGCAGGGGTGGATAACTTCTTACTCCGCATGTATCTGACTAGCTCCCTGCTCTAGCTTTACTCTAGGGATTCTTAATATGTGTTTCATTGCATGCCGGCAGCCTAGTGGTAAATACATGCTAAATAATGCAACACGCTTGCCAGGAGCAGGTTATGAAAGGAAGTTAGGGGTAGATTGGGAGGAGCTCGTCCTTGTACTCTGGGGAAGAAATTTGCTCCCAGCACCAGTGTGAATCTTGAAAGGCCTGTTCTCCTCTTGGAGCAACTGTGAGCCCTCCGTTTCCCTGGCAGGATGTGGCGTCTGAAATTGTGGGTCCCCTTCTCACTACTCCCTGCCCCACAAAGAAGCCCAGTTTGTGGGGATGTTCAGTCCCTTCCTGGCTGTTGGTCACTGTCGTTGCCCAGTGTAGCAATGCTCCCTTTGTCTGTACTTGGGGCTCTGAGCCCCCGAGGAGGCAGCAGACGGTACTGGACACTGGCTCTGCCTGGAGCTCTCCCTAGGACAAGGATGGAGTCCAGGCTGCCTGCGTCAGTATGAGTGGATGCTATTGCTGCCAGACAGAGAAGGGGTGTTGAGGAACCTTGCAGCAAGTGAGATGGAGTGGCCTGGGTGCTGACGGAGACTGGTGTCTGCTCAGCAATGTGCCAGCATTTGACATTTGCTCTGTGGTGGTGTCAGTGGTAGACAGCACAGCCTACAGGAAGGAGCACTAGGTGGCAGAGTTCTAATCCTTGGCTTGCCACTGTCTCACTGCGTGACCTTGGGCTGGTTACTTCCCCACCTGTGGAATGGGATTAATACCCACCTTGGAGGAAGGAGGATTTGTCTGCTCCGAATGCTAAGGGTTTTCACTCTCCAGGTCTGTAGATGTACCCTCCCTTGTACCCAAGGGATATTGCAAGCATCTCCTCTCAGCCCCCCAGCCTCTTAAGAATCAGTTTCTCTGCCTTGAGAAGAAGTCAGGGCAATTGTGTGTGTTGACAGTCAGTGGTGACCTTGAAATCTGTTCTGTTTCATTCGGTGACTCCCTCTAATGGGCGTGTGTGGTGCTGAATGGAGCAGTTCGTATTGCTGGCAGGGTGGGGCAGAGTCTGTTTCCCAGACTTTGGCGCCTCTTTTGGTGTCCATTTGCCTTTGGCGATGCGTTGAGTGTAAAAACGGTTTGCTGCCCTATTTTCAGCAGCTCACTGAGCGTCCCAGCGTGCTTTGTCTTGAATATCTAAGTGGCCAGGTTGCATTGAATGCTGGGATGGCGGGTCACAGACCAGGGAAGACAGCTGCATCCAGTTTTTTCTGTAAATTAGAGGCAGCACTCAGACACCTGGAGAGGTGCTGACATGGCCCTTGTTTTGGGCCTTCCTGCTTTGCTATAATAGCTACTTTCAGAGTGGAGTGATTTAAATCACCAATCTAAATAATGCTTTAAATAAGCAAGCAGGAAACCTTGTTCAATCATCAAGATTAATCCTATTTTGCATTTGAACTTTTTAGTTCTTTTGCTAAAGAAAGTTTATTCTCATTGGTTGGTAGCCATTAAAAACATGTTTATTTGCTAAATTATATATATGTATAATATATATACACACAGGTGCATATGCATTTATTTGAGCAGTTCTATAACTTTAAATGTTCAGAATCTAAATTTTTACTTTTTTATTATGTTAGAAAATGGTAAATGATACGTTTCTTATTTACGGGATGATTAACTTTTTATGTCTGATTTGTGTCAAGCTACATTTAGATGGAGATTGGAATTCAATTAAAAATGCTCAAAGCCAGCATTTTAAGTTTGTTTTTAGTGGATGAATAAAACTACCTTAAATGTGCTGGATAGATAAAGGAACAAAAGGAAGTTTATCAAAACATGTTTTGCATTTAAAACTGATTCGTTAAATGAAGGTGATATTAACTGCAGCTAATTAATTGACTCGTTGTTTCTGGTCACTAAGCCAAACTGTCAAAGGTATTTAGGTGTCTAAAGATGCAGATAGGTGCTGTTGTATTAATTTAGATTAAATCAATGGGCCAAAATTGGTGTCATAACCCAGTCACTATCCAACATTAAACACTGTTAAACAATTTCCAGGGTTTGGTATATAGAGACCGCAGCCAACACACCATTAAAAGTTCTTTTAACCTTTTATTAAAGATGCAGAAAAGAAGGAAAAACAATAAAGCATTTGAAATGTAAAGTATTAAGTAAGGCTTTCATTTTAACAACATTTCTTTTTAGTGGGATTTTGGAATCAGTGAGAGTTAGACACAACCTGTTTGGGTGCTTTTGAAAATCCAGCTAGGTGCCTGTCCACATCTTTAAGTTCCTAAATACCTTTGCAACCCTGCCCTCGTGTCCCTCTGGATTTTATTCATAGATTGGAAGAGAAAAACAAGCTTTCCTGCTTTTTCAACTCCTAATCAGTTTGTCAACTTTGGTGAACCAAGCCAAATGAAGCAAATATTCTCTGCATCGGCTAGCTAAACTGAAATCAACGATAATGAAGGCAAATGCTTTTCTGTACAACAGAAACGGAAAGTACTGACGTTTGGAAAAATAAAGATACCAGCGTTGGCTCGATTGCAAAGACTGTAAATAATACAGATACTTAATGCAGTACATAGCATTGTGACATCTTTAAAAAGCTAGAGTGACCTCAGAAGATAAAGATGTTTTCCCCTGATTCTATATGTAATTTAAAAAAGCAGCACCCTTTAACTCTTTAAAATCCGAGGAGTGCTCCTGGCAGCCTGTTTATTTTAAATGATTGTAATTGATTATAGTGATGTTAGGTCTTGACATAAGTGGTCATAATTTCAAATTAAATTATTTTTTTTTAAAGTGCCTTTAATTTAAATTGGAAAAAAAATCCAGTTTTCAGATCACGTTACTTACACATGTTTATGTACCAAGCATCCCCCTGCTCTGGCTGTTCTCTGGGCTCTGTTGAGTTAGCAGAGCCGCTTTGGATACAGAGCAGCTGGAGGCTCACTGGAATCAGTACTGCCTCCGGGGCTTTCCCCACCCCATCACGCCTGCTGGTGGCCATTTTTCTGAGCCTGCATTCGGACCTTCTGCTGCCAACTCCATGGGGATCCGAAATTACACCGCAGCTCAGCATGGGCACCTCAGTGAATATCAGGAGTTCCTTGTCCCCTCTCGTCTCCTCCTGCCCCGGGACCAGACTGACGTCTGATCTGATGGCTCAACCCAGGGAAAGATTGCATTCAGGTATCCTTAGCCATAGGCTTTGAGCCTACTTTCTAACCTGTCCCATCTCTTCTCCACAGGGTCGTGAAGGAAGAAATCTCGGATGATAATGCCAGACTTCCCTGTTTCAATGGCCGGGTGGTGTCCTGGGTAAGCAAGTCTCTTGGCTGGATGCAAGTCCATCTGTCTGTCTACTTCAGACTACACAAGCAGCTCTGAAAATCACCGTTCCCATTGTACGGCCCAGGTAGAGCACTGGGACAGCTGCGCTTTGTACTGAAGAGTCTCTAACTGTGGTCAGAGTTGAAGCCATGCGGAGCTCTTGAGTGTCTGGGCTGAGGGTACCACCTCCCATTCTAGTCTTGAATCCTAGATCAAAACAATCCTGTGTCCCCCACGCCCACTAGGTGACAGTCCTGGGCTCTTGGGATATAGTAGTCATGAATCAAGCCTTTTTGTAACTGCTTCCTAATGTGACTGCTCCTGGCCTGCCTGGGGTAACTGGTGCGCCCCGGCAGCAGGGTCAGTGTCCCGAGTTTCTTCACAGATGACTGTAGCAAAGGGCTCAAAGTGAATGTAGTGCTAGTGAAGAGGACTGGATTTGTGGGTCCTGAAGACTGAAGGGGCTGCCTGGATAGCCACAGGGCAAGCGTCTCCCTCCATCCCACACCAGGCACATGCCCTGGAGAGGACCCCCTCTTGGGATGCGTGAGTTGTTCAGTTTTCATGGCTCACGGACCCTTGCCCTCTGCTGAGGCTACAGTTGATGCTAGTTGAGATGTGGGTATCTGCTTTCTAGGAATTAAACCGAAATCCAACAGTTCACTTCCTGGGGGCTCTGAACCCTCCTCAGATGGAAGCAACCATCAGGCTCTTGCAACCAGGACTGCGTTAGACCTGGTGCCTCACAGTGCAGATAAATTACACACAGACCCTGCCTCGAGGAGCGTACCATCCCCTGTCCGACAAAGACCCCGACGTGGGGGGGGCATGTGGGAGGGGGGTAGGACAGCTGGGGAAGAAAGACAGGGAGCGATAAGGCTAGGGAAATATGAGACCAGGCAGTTGGATGTCTGCGGTGTGGACTGCTGCACTCAGTATCCCTGCTGTGAGTATGTCTGAGAAAAACACCCAGGTCACGGGGGTTGAATCCTTTGTGTGCGCGTGTGTGCAGAGAAAGGGGCCCTCTCTGCAGGTTCGGACACACAAACAGTTGGCCTGTTTTCAGTTGCTGCTGGACAGTTTTCAGTTCTCCCTCTAGTGGTTTGCTGGGCACCTGCACCGTGCGGAGTGTCCAATGTTCATCCCTTGCCGGTGTTTATTACAGCTGCATCTGTCCACAGACAGCTCTGATCTTCCCCTTTCCAGCTGCCTTTGTTCCTAGGTGCTCTGACAGTGGATCCCACAGGCCGCGAGTCCCCTGCTCCCCAACTCACTTTCTTTGCCATACTTCTGATTGTGGCTTATAGGCGTGTGCAGCAGCTGGCTTTTCCCCTTCATCCTGATGGATTCAGGACCTGTTGCTGAGCAAAGTCATATCATGGGTATAAAACAGTTTGGGCTGACCTACCGAAACAGAACCGGCCTGTGTTCACAGGGCACTAGGCAGGTTAGCAACTAACACTGCTGTAGATGAGGGCTGAGTTACTTGGACTCCTTGTGGGGCAGATGGACGCTTGGAGTTAGCAATGACGTTCAGCCGCTGTGTGTTGCGGGCAGTAGCTCTCTCTGCTCCCTCTGGGCACAGCTGACGTTCGGACATCCCCCTCCTCCCGAGATTCCCCATCAGTTGGTAGCTTTGAGAGCTGTGTGGTCTCTTCTGCTGCTGCCAGACAGGCTGGAGTGAGGCTATTTCAGGAATCTAGTGCTAATTTTAGCAGGGAGATTGAGGCTGAACTCTTCCTGGTTGCCTAAGAGGCAGGGAAACTGAAGGAGTGTTACTGAAACATTCCCCAGAGGAAAGCAGTGAAAGACCCGCACCCCACAGGGGAAGGGCTGTTCCAGCCTGAGGCTGTTGTGTTGCTGCCTGGATCCAGCCTATCTGTAGTATTTCTCTGACCCTGTTCCCACAGCATCTAAATGCAGAGGGCTAGGGTGCACTTTTCACAGCTTGTGCCCTCATGCTTCTCTTGCACTGGCAATTTAATCCTGGGCCCTCAAAAGAGCATCGCCCACACAGCATAATCAGTCCTGCCTTCCTGGGCCTCTCACCCCACTTTCCTTGTGCAAGAAGGTCTCTGATTGTCTGGAGTGGGGGCTCCTTGGAGCCAGGACTTCCTTCACTCCTGTGGATATCTGCAGTGCCCTCTGCTGACAGGAAACAGCTGCCGGTGGATTTTCCACAGCAGCATGAGGGAAGAAGAAGACATGGTATCAGAGAGAGCAAATCCCAGTTTGTTTCCAGCCAAGTCCCTCCTCTCCCACTCCTGGTGATCTTTCTGGCTCTGTGTTCTCCAGACCTTTGTCCAGGCTAACAGCGAAGCGTTTCCTGCTTGTCCTTATTATCAGGTCCTGTCCCCTCCCATGGCTGGTGAGAAGTAGAAGAACTGGGGCCCAGTGGTCCAAGCAAGTAAGATCAAGGCCTATACCTGCCCTTGTTAGGCCTAGTACCTCACACCTCCAGCTCTTGCTGTTCTTGTTCAGCCTGTGTCCACATTTGCACCAAGGCCTGTTCTAAGGCTAACCCTGCACAGGGCCAAAACAGAGGAACAGTGCTAGAATCCTTCCCTGGGGCCTGGAGATTGCTCACTGCCAATCCCCTGCTCCCTGAGAGGAAACGTGCCACGTAGGAAACATGTTTGGGGCAGCCAAGCCCAGCAGTGAAAGGAGAAACAATGTCAGATGCTGGGTTTGCAATCTTGGAGACAGAGGAAAGTTTGATTTCACTAATGTGCTTCACCCTTTCCTTTGTGGGATGCCCGTTTGGCTGGCTCCACAGCCTATTATTATATAATGTGTTATTTGTATTACTGTAGTGCCTAGGAGCCCTAGTTGTGGATTATGCTAGGCATACAAACACAGAACAAAAAGACAGTCCCTGCCCTGAAGATCTTACAGTCTAAATAGACCAGACAGACAGAGGAAGAGGTAGAACACACAAGCAGAGCGAACAGTGTGATGGCAGCAGACGGCATGTTAGTTCTATGAGTTTTTTTTCTTGGTGGTTTAGTTTGGAAGGGATCAGCTAAAGGCAAGAGAAAGGGAAAGTTGTAGGGACAAGGAGGAGGGGGACAGAGAAAGGGACAAGAGGGCAGGAGGAATGGCGCTGAGGTGAAGAATGAGGAAGGGGGAAGGTTGACGCAAACAGCCAGTCAGCACAGAGCAGAGAAAGTCCAGTGCAAACTGTAGAAAGTTCTCCAAAGAATCCATGGTCCCTGTTTTGGCTGCTCCTGCCTCTCCTGGCTGGAGTCCCTGGCTGGCTCCTCTTTGTAGCTTTCTCCCTAGCCCACGTGGCCTTGGTTTCTCTGTCTCCAAGGCCATTGATCAGCCCTCAGGAAAGCGACTTTTGGTCATTACTTGCTTAAGCTGCATTTGATCGAGTGACCTAGGCCCCACCTCCCCTCCAGACCATGCTTCACCGTGGTGCCAGCCAAACTACTTTCAAACCCAGGTTGGCAGCCGCTGTGGCGGGACGTATCCAGCTACAAACTGCTTCAGCTGGAGCCTCTTCAAACAGCTCCGTAACTTGGCTCTGGCATTCTGTCCCCGAGCCAGCCCGTTCTCTCTGCCGTAGGGGTGTTGGAGTTGGCGCCCTGGGAGTGACAGGCCCTGAATCCTATTCTCCGTGCCTGGGCTTAGGTGGTGGGCGGCTGTGTACAATAGTACTCCAGATTGGGGCCTCGCAGGCTGGGCACTGTCCCAAAACACACGCGGTCCAGGTTTCCCCATGGCCAGTGTATAACAGTGACGTGCAGGGCACAAAGCCCAGGTTCTTACTTTTGCTCTGGACAAGGCGCTGAGCCCCTCACAGAGCAGTTTACAGGCCGTGTCCAAGTCCCTGTCTGACTGAGGTGAAGGGTTTGGGAAAGTGAGGAGAGAAAGCACATTGGATTCTGCTCCAGGGGTGCAGAGCCCTGATCTCCTCCACCAGCTCCGAGGGGCTGGAGATACAGGAGCCAGTGCAGTTGTAAATGTCCCTCGCTCTGAGGCACCCACTCTATTCCTGTGGCGCTTCGTTCCCTTTCTCTCCTCTCTCCAGCTGGTGTCTGCAGAGGGGTCGCACTCAGATGGGGGGTCAGTCTGCGCCGATAACCAGCCGGAGCTGCCGCCCTCCATGGAGCGTACCGGAGGCATTGGAGACTCCAGGCCTCCCTCCTTCCAGTAAGTCATATGGCCATGCATCTCATTGGCCTTCCCAAGGGCAGGCAGTGAAGTGAGCACTGGCAGGGAGTGGCCACGTGATCCCCTACGTCACAAACCATGATGGGGAGAGTGATGGAAGGGCAATGCCCGGGCTCTTATCTCACCAGCATGGCAGGGATGCAAGCCAGCAGAAGTGGGGCTGGGAATGGAGTGATAGGGGAGCACTAGGATAGGGTCGCTGGGGTAGGAAGGCTGGCAATGGCGTAAAGGGCAATGGGACTGGGGTTCTTTGATCATTTGACAAGCAGGGCATGCTGGAAGCAGCAAGAAAACCCAGCCCACCTCTTCCTGCTGCTTTGGCCTCTCATTGCCCATCACTCCTAACAGGTTTCCATCTCCTTTTTCTTTTAAAAATGGTCCCAGCAATTTCCACTAAGGGCAGGGAGGGGGGAAGCTGTAAGTGCTCCCTGAATTTCCTTGCCTCCCTCTTCCGTGCCAGTGTGGGATGGAGATTGCACCCCAGCTCCCCTCTCCCCTGTCCCATGCTAGGCTTGTCTGCACCCCAAGCCCCACATGTCCCAATCCCCCATTGGAAAGAGGGGGGTGGAAGCTGTCATCCACTAGCCCCAGTGTGTGCCCCCCAAATTGAGGGGATAACTGGAAATGTAAGTGGCAGAAGTGCAGCGTCGCTGGCTCACGTCAGAGCAGAGAATGCCAGGAGGTTGGGGGCGGCCCTTCAGGTCCTGTGGTGAGCCACTGAGTTCTCTGTTGGACACGTCTGCCCTTTTCACCCCCTGCAGCCCCAACACCGGGGGGAGTCGGGAGAACCTGGATAACGAGACGGAGACAGATTCAGTGGTGTCATCACAGAGGGAGAGACCTCGCCGGAAAGACGGGCCTGAGCACGGTGAGTCCCAGCAGTCTGGCTGGAGCCAGGGCACGGGGAGGAAGCTGTTCCAGGCTGCCGGCTGCGTGGGAAGAGCGTGTCCGCGGGGCCCTGCAGAGTCGGTGCCCTGGCTCCTACTGTGCAGTCAGGGCAGCCGTGCCGGCAAATCCCCCCAGCACGAGCAGCAGGATCCCAGGGCACGACAGATGCATGCCAGTGCTGTAAGCCAGCTCCTTGGATCCTAGCATATCCCTGTGTCACCTACACGTTTTGGACATGAGTTTCTGGGGGCAGAAGAGCCATTGCTCCCCTAGACATCCCAGGTGGCAGGGACCGAGTCCCACTGGACAAGGCACCTCTCTGCTGCTTCCCAGCACCGACGGACAGGATGTGTCTACAAGGGGCAGTGCCGAAAAAGGTCCAGGGTCCCTCCCAGTGAAAGGCTGAGGAGGAGAGAGGGGTTCCTAGCCAGGGCTGGCCCTGCACTGCACGCTCACTGCCCACAGCCTGGCACCTTTCATCCAGAGGGACCATCCCCGAGTGACCTTCCCACCCTGTAGGGATCGTTGTGGCTTCAACCCTTGCTCGCAGTGACTCGCCTTTACCTCTCCCCTTACACCTTCCCTGCTTCTTTAGATACCCCTGAAGGGATGGGGAATGGTGAAAGGATAAAGGTCAGCAAAGCGCCCTCTAATGCCAAACTGGGGTGTTTGATGGCCAGGTTCCTCCCCTAGGAATTCCTTTTGCGCCCCAAGATTCCTCACTGCAAAGCACTGAGCCCGTCTGGTGCCCCGACAGGAGGGAGGGACCCAGCTCTGCCACAGCAGTATCCCATCAGTGCGGACCTGTCTCTCTCTTCCCCCAGCACCTAGGGTGAACGGGACAGCGAAAGGAGAACGGCGCCGAGACCTAGGTGGGTACGAGAGCTCCTCCACACTCATGAGCAGCGAATTGGAGACCACCAGCTTCTTCGACTCGGATGAGGATGACTCCACTAGCAGGTAGGAGATCGCGGGGCCTGGAAGAACTTGGGCATCTCCCTCACTCTTCGTGCCAAGGAGATGCCAAATCAGATCACCTCATCTTCAGGGCTTCTCCCTCAGCTAGCAGCCCCCAATCCTGACCAGCAGCCCCCTCTGCTGTTACTGTCCTCTGCTCCCTGCACAGCTTTGTCGCTGCCCTCAGTGCTGACCCACAACGTGCTCTCATCCCCACTCCTCCCTTGTGTCTGTCTTGTGACAGAGTCTTCTTTTATCCCCGCGAGCAGGGGAGCTGACTTTCTCCTTTGCCGGCAGGTTTAGCAGCTCGACAGAGCAGAGCAGCGCCTCCCGCCTGATGAGGAGGCACAAGCGACGCAGACGGAAACAGAAGGCCCCACGCATTGAGCGGGTACATCTCTAGGGCTAGGTCCTCTGGGGAGGGCAATTGTGAGGCTGGGGCTGGTCTTTCTGGTGCCTGCGGCAGACCCTTCCCCACTCCCTTGCATGGGCTAGGTTTTGCCCTGGCCCCCAGGAACTCAGCTTCGTTTCCAGCTGGTGGAATCTTCAGTCACTACAAACTGGGCCCAGGCACTGAGAATCTGCTGGTGAAAGTAACACAAACCCTTCTGGTCGGTGCTGCTGTTGGGACCAAAGGCCTTTCTTGTCCCAGTGAACGGGCAGCCACCAGTATAGGGAGCAGAAAGGACGGGGCAGCCGAGAGCAGGGGGTCAGTGGGGAACAGTGAGAACTGGCACGGGGCAGGGGACATCTCATTGTCCCTCATTGTGTTGCAGTCGTCGTCCTTCAGCAGCATCACGGACTCAACTATGTCTCTGAACATCATCACAGTCACTCTAAACATGGGTGAGTGACACCCCCTGTCGTTTTGTTTGGGCCGGAGGCACTTCTGAGCTCCGAGTGAGATCAGAAGGTGTAGTGAGGAATCAGAGAGGAGGAAGATGGGGAGGTAATGAAGGAAGAGGGTCCCCTGAGGAAACTGACTAGTCCTGAAACATTAATCCCCTTAACAATTTACCAGTTTGCAAGGATGTGATTTGGATTGGTGTGGTTAGGGGGAGTGGTTTTTGGCCCTGGGATTTGGTCCAGGATCAGTTTCAACCTCTTCTCCCTCCAGCCTTAGCTCAGCTCTTTCTCCATCTCATGTACCATGTTACTCCATTGTTGCTTCCCAGCTGCTTTCTGGCTGAGAGGCCAAGGTGCACGTGGGGAGGGCGAGGGGAGAATAGATAACTCTGACTTGGAGCCCAAAATGTCTCCTTGTCTGTGTCAAGGAAGGCAGCATCCTTCCAGAGCCTGGCAGACGTGGCTGGGGCACAGAAGTGTCAGGGAGGAGCACAGGAGGATAGGGGTTAACTCTGCTGTCATCCCCGTGCTCCAGCTCTAAGGGGGGAAGGAAGTGGGGAGCAGGCAAAGTGTTGGGAGGCCAAGGAGATCAGGGCTGAGCTGGGTGGAGTTGGGAAGGGAGGCCAAGCAGGAGCCAGGAAGCCACTTGCGGGGGTGGGGAGGGTGGTTGTGTGGCTCTGACTAGTGACTGGGGATTGCCAGGTGTGGGGCTCCAGGGCTGATGCATGTGAGGCTTTGCTGTCCTTTCCTGCTCTCACTGTGCCTGTTCTCCCCCATCCCTGCAGAGAAATACAACTTCTTGGGCATCTCCATTGTGGGACAAAGCAATGAGCGCGGGGACGGTGGCATCTACATCGGCTCCATCATGAAAGGAGGGGCAGTGGCGGCTGACGGCAGGATCGAGCCGGGAGACATGCTCTTGCAGGTACTGCACCTTGGCCGGGGCTGGGCAGTAACAGCCAGGGACCCGAGGCAGACCGGAGTCCTGGTGGCAGACCGATGGGCCATGCCAGAGCCCAGCAGGGAGTCTAGCTTCGAGCCCAGGCTCTGGGACTCACCCTCTCTTCGCTGGCTTGCAGGTGAATGAGATCAACTTTGAGAACATGAGCAACGACGATGCTGTGCGGGTGCTGAGGGAGATCGTGCACAAGCCGGGGTAGGTGCTTTGCCCCACCTCACCCACCCCGTCTCCTGTCTGAAGCAGGTTGGCCCCAAGCCTGCATCTCCCACCAGGCTCCAGTCCCTTTTGCTCTGGCTCATCAGACACTGCAATGCAGGCAGCCCTTGGCGTCTGTGCCCCTGTTGTCCTCAGTGGCCGGGCTCCCCACCCCCTCATGCTGGGTCTGGGGGGAGAGTCCAGGGCCCTCAAACTGCCCCTCCTTTTTAGCATCACTCTGACTCCTGGGCTTTATATGAATAACCTTGAAAGAGCCCAAAGCAAGAATTGGAGCTGAGAGAGTCGCCAGGCCAGGCCACGGACCAAGTGTCCCAGCACTGATCCCCTGCCCCAAGCCCCTCCTTTCTACCTAGGCTGGGTTTGCCGAGAGCCCCTGCAGTTCCCACTGCCCTCCTTGTTACTGTCTGTGCCACCTGGGTGGGGCTGAGCCCCAGCTTGCGGGATCTGCACTGGCAGCCTACCAGAAGCCCCAGACCGGTACTGAAACTGCCTCCGAAGGAGCAACTTTTGGAGCCTGAGGGCCAGCATCTTGATCAGCGCAGCCTGGCTGCGCTGCCTCTGGACTACGCGCAAGCTGCAAAACCTGTTGTGTTTCTGATGCAGGCCGATCACCCTGACCGTTGCCAAGTGCTGGGACCCCAGCCCCAGGGGCTGCTTCTCGTTGCCCAGGAGTAAGTGGATTGCGCTGGTGCCCAGCCCGTGTGAGAGCCTCGCTGCGAGCGCCGATTTGTTTGGTTTTTCCCTGTCTGTTTGCTGAACTCCCAGACTGAATGTGGAGCTCTCGGGGGTTGCACCCCCTGCTCTGAGCTCAAGTGCAGACCTTTGAGCACTGCAGTCTCCCTCTCCTTGTGCCCTGAAGCTTGGAGAGCTAAAGTCCCCCCAGTGCCCACCCTCCTCCCCCACATCATGCCTGGGACGTGCCCACCTAGCCAGGGTGGGGGGGTCACCTGCTCGGAGCTCCAGAGGAAGGAGAAACACCCCCAAGAGTGCTGCCACAGCCATAGGGGGACTCTCTCCCTCTGTGCCCCTTGCTGACCCTCCCTCTCTCTTTTTTTTCTCTCCCAGTTGCTCCCCAGCGGATCTGGGCTGGGCCAGACTCTCCATGCTCCGATCCGGGTGAGTCCCGGCTGATGCTGGGGAAGGAAGGGGCTGCCCAGGTTGCTCCCTAGAGGTGGGTTTTGATGAGGGACTGATTCTCACACCGCATCTGACTGGGTCTGCATTGTCTCTAGGGGAGCCCATCCGACCTATCGACCCGGCAGCCTGGGTTTCCCACACGGCAGCGATGACGGGGACCTACCCGGCGTACGGTATGAGCCCATCCATGAGCACAATCACTTCCACCAGCTCCTCCATCACCAGCTCCATCCCAGAGACCGAACGTAAGTCCCTGTGCCTGTGTGCTCCTCCCACTGCACGGCTTCCAGTCACCTGCGCTGTGCCCGCTGGCCCCCCAGCCTGACAGGAGCAATACATCTGCACGGGCAGAAATCAGAGGTCTGGGGTGGGGCTAGGGAAGGGGGATCCAGGGACCAAGGGACACTCCCTACCAGCAGGAAGTGGGAACTGGAGGAACCGGAGCTTTCTGCGGGCAAGGACCGGGAGAGCGTGGCTGGGGTGGAAAGATCTCTGCAGGCATGCAGCCGGGGGTGGTGCTGGGGAAGGCCATGAAAAGTACCCTTGCCCGAAAGCCCAGGACTAGTACAAGCTTTGGCTGGGCAAATTCATGTCAGTTTTCCTGCTTTCCAGACAAAGACAATAGGGGAGGTTGGGCACAGGCCAAGTGACACAGAAACACAGAGCTGGAAGGGACCTTGCAGGGACATTGCCCCCACGCTGAGGCAGGACCAAGTAACCTAGACCATCCCTGACAGGTGACGGATCGTCCAGCCTGCTCTTAAAAGCCTCCAGTGACAGGGATTGCAAAACCTCCCTTGGCAGCCCGTTCCAGCGCGTAACTTTCCATGTGCTCAGACAGGCACTGAGCTGCCGGACGGGGAGGAAGCAGGAGGAGATGCTAGTTGGAGGGGAGGTGATGTCAGCCACACAAGAAATGCCTTGGGAAGAGTGAGGGGCCGGAAGAAATGCCCTGCTGGGTGTGCCTGAGGCTGGCCTGTGCTTGAATTGGTTCTCTGAGCAGAGACCAGTGGTGCCTGGAGAGGAGAGAGATTGAGGCTGGGCCTTTCAGCTGCAGGCAGGTCATTCAAAAGTAGCTGTAACGGGGAGTCTGCCCTGTAGGGCTAGGGGCCTGAGGCCTGCCAGCCAACCCTGTTCTGAGGTGGAGTCCCATGCGCCCCATCCTGTTCTGGTTAGTTTAGGCTAGGGTCTGGTGTATAGCAGCTTTTCTAGCCTTGCAAACCTTAGCTGCCACTGGCCAGAGACATTTTTTGGTTTGGTTTTGTGAGGGAAGAAAGCTGAGAAGAGCTAGGCTGCATTAGATAGTTCAAAGGCAGCTCCAGGGTGCTGGGTGCTGCAGTGTGTTGGCCAGTTCCTCCGTGTTCTGGGGTGTGCCCGCGATGTATTGTTCCCTGGCCCATCCCCTTGTGTGTGACACCTCCATGTGGCTCCATGACCTTTTCCGTCCCCTCTCATCTCTGCCTCCCTTCCCTTCGTCCGCCTCGCAGGCCTCGATGATTTTCACCTGTCCATCCACAGCGACATGGCCACCGTCGTCAAAGCCATGGCCTCTCCGGAGTCAGGCCTGGAGGTGCGTGACCGCATGTGGCTGAAGATCACCATCCCCAATGCCTTCATCGGTAAGAGGCAGCCGCGTCCGCCTCTGGGACTGCGGATGGAAGGGGGAGACGCATGGGTGGGTAGGCGCTTTCCCTGTCTAAGTGGATCCTATTTGGCAACTTTTGCCAAGGGAGCATCCTTGACCATTCTGTGCCATTGGCTCATCCTGTTGGCTGGGCTAGAGAAACAAATCGAATCTGTGGCCTTGTGCTGCCCCTAGGAGTGTCCTGCACCTCCCTCACCCCTGGAACCAGTTCAGGCTGCCCTTGTCTGTCCCGGAGCCAGCCCTTCTTGCCCTCGCTGTGTTTAACCAGGCTCTTGGCTCATCTCGTGGCAGGTTCAGACGTGGTGGATTGGCTCTTTCACCACGTGGAAGGCTTTACAGACCGGCGGGAATCCCGCAAGTACGCCAGCAACCTGCTGAAGGCTGGCTACATCCGACACACCGTGAACAAGATCACCTTCTCGGAGCAGTGCTACTACATCTTTGGAGACCTCTGTGGCAGTATGGCCCCCGGGCTGTAGCACTTGGGGATAGTGGGGGTGCCGAGGGTGCTGAAAGGAGACACTCTGTTCTGCCCTGACTGCTCTCTGAAGACAGTCTTGCAGTGGTTTGCCACCTCTAGACTGCTGGCCGCATCCCCTTCCAGACTACTGGCCAGTTCTCAGTATAACCATGCAGCCCATATCATGGGCCCTCGCCTGCTGCCATATTTGGGGAATGAGCAGCACTGACACCATCCCCTGCTGCACAATCCTTTCCCCTGGGCAGGACAGGGAGGAGTAAAACCTCACCTTTCTGTGACCCTGGGTGAGGCTGACTCGACTCAGTGTTCAGAGTTTCCACTGTGCTTGGAGGAATGGGCAGGGAGGAGAGACTCAGGGACACCTGGCTGGCTCTGCTCACCTGAGAGGGATGGGCAGGGAAGAGAGGGAGAGGGACAGACATAAGGATGTCTGGCCAGCTCTGATGTTATCCTTTCACTTCTGAGCTGCTTTCTGACTATCTAGCAGAGCACTGATCTTCTTCTCTCTGGCCATGTGGGGAACAGGTAACCCCTAGCATGGCCTGGACTGGTGTCTGGCAAGCAGGTCCCCATAGCTGCAACCCCCAGTGTGGGGGCAGCATTGCTCCCTGACATCTGCCCTTATTGCGGTTACCCCTTGATTACCTGTCAGCAGGGATGGGGTTAACGTTGCCCCGCTGTACATGGTTGTTTTCATTCCAGGACTAACCCAGGTTCTCTGTTTGCTTCTCTCCAGACATGGCTAACCTGTCTCTGCATGATCATGATGGATCCAGCGGAGCCTCGGATCAGGACACTTTGGCTCCACTCCCCCACCCAGGAGCCGCACCATGGCCCATGGCTTTCCCATATCAATATCCACCACCTCATCCATACAACCCCCACCCAGGATTTCCTGACCCAGGCTACAGCTATGGCGGGGGCAGTGCAGGCAGTCAGCACAGTGAAGGTAAATGAGTGCACTGAGATTAAATGCGCCATTGGGGTGTTTTCCTTAACGCTTTGGAGACCAAGCCAAGATCTGGGTCATCTCCTGGAAGGAGGAATATGTCTCCCTTTCTCTCTCCCATGCACGCACACAGCACTGTGGGCCATGTGCATTGTAGAGTTGCTTTAAAACATCAAGTATGGGCCCTTGCCACAGGCAAGATCCCGGGCATGATGGAACCAGTGTATGATACCTCCTGTTACAGGACCTTGAGCGGGCAGAACTTGAAAGGAGACTTTGCTGCCGTGGTGCCCTGTCCTGGGGCTGAGACAGCTGCCATTAGTCATGCTTATTACGGTAGTGCCCGAGGACCGACCAAGTCTGGGGCTAGGCCTGTACAAACACAGAGTAGCAGCAAGTCCCAGCCCTGAATATCATACAGTATAAGTAGACCAGACAGACACAGGGTGGAGGAAGGGGTAGAACACAAACTTAGAGGGAACAATGTGATGATAGCAAATGGCACTTTAGTGCTGATTTTTTAAGTTTTCGTCTTGGTTTACTTGTGTGGGAGGCAGTTAGTTCAGAGGGTGTCAGCAAAATAGAAAGAAAAGGGAAGGGAGAGGGAACATTGAAGAGAAAAAGGGCTAGGGGGACAGCGAGTGTTAGAGGGGCAGGTGTGAAGTTGAGGGGAAGAGACTAAAGGAGTGAGAGTTGGAGCGAACAGTCAATCAGCACAGGACAGGGGAAGTCCAGTGCAAGCTGTAGAAAGATCTCTGAATGACCGAGAGTCCCTGCGTTGGCTGCTTCTGCCCTTACTAGCTGGGGTCTGGCTGGTTCCTCTCTGCGGTTTTTCCCAAGGCCGTGTGTAGGAGGCTCCTTTATTGCAGTCTCTCCCCCTGTTTTGTCAGCTGGGGATGTGTGTTGGGGGTGCAGTGGCAGGGCCCTTCCCTAACCTTGCCCTGGGCTTCTCGCAGGGAGTCGGAGCAGCGGTTCAAACCGCAGCGGCAGTGAGAGGAGAAAGGACAGAGACCCGAAGACCGGCGAGTCCAAGTCAGGCGGCAGTGGCAGCGAGTCAGACCACACCACCCGGAGCAGTATGCGGCGGGAGCGGGCGGCCAGCGAGCGCTCAGTGCCAGCCAGCCAGCGCAGCCAACACTCCCTGGCTCACAGCATCCGCAGCCACCACAGCCAGCAGTCGTATGGGCCGCCTGGCCTGCCACCCCTCTACAGCCCGCCCATGCTGCTGATGGCTCCACCACCTTCTGCCCTGGGGCCCCCAGGGGCCCCGCCAGGCCGTGACCTGGCCTCTGTGCCCCCTGAACTGACGGCCAGTAGACAGTCATTCCGAATGGCCATGGGCAATCCCAGTGAGTTCTTTGTGGATGTAATGTGAAGCACCCGTCCCCCTGTCTGTCTGCTGCCCTCGTCGGTTTGTCTTCTAGGAACAGCCCTGGCTTCATTTTGTGTTTTTTTTTTTTGTCTTGATAACTAAAAAAAGGGAAAAAATAAACTGAACTAAACCTTGATTTTAATCCCTGCTCCCGTGGCATAGAAGGGGGGACGGCAGGCCTCGCTGAGCCCTGCCAGCCCCACCTGGGCCAGCCCATCTTCAGACTCGTGTGTGCAGAGGCAAGTTGCTGCTGCGTGTGCAAGCCCCTAACCCCCATCTCTAACCCCATTAACCCGCATCCATCCTCGTGCCCGTGCTGCTCGCCCGTGTGTAGCTTCCGCCTCCACCTCGCTCCTTCCACCCTAAACGTCTCCTCTTTCTTTTCACCCTTTTGTGTTTCTTCTGTCAAGCAGCAAAGAATTACGGGGTGTTTGACTTCCTCTGAGCTTGCCACCCGCAGGGGTGAGAGCTGGAGCATGGCATGGCGGCTTGGCCCAGCAGAGGAGGACACGAAGCCCCAAGGGCGCTGGGCACGTACGGCGCTGAAGATGGCTTCTTTCCCATTAGCTGAAGACACCCCCTGGTCCCTCCACAGCCCTGAGAGGGGTGCAGGGCCCAGCTCCAGCCTTGTGTGTGTTTAGCTCAATAAATGTAGCCACCTTCTGGCCAGTGGCATGAATGCTCCAGGGCTTCAGTGCCTCTGGGCAGGGAAGAAGGTGAGGTCCCAGCTGGGGGGTGCCACTCCCCATTCCCACACCCCAATGTGCTCAGGCTTGGGCCAGGGTCTGTTACTGTCTGTATGGCATTAATCCCCCTGCACCCCTGTGGCAGGGCCTCACATGGGCTTGGAGCCAATACACTAATGAGGCTCTGGTTTTGGATCCATGCTGTTGGGTCAGTAACTCCTATAGGAGGTACAGGCCAGCCTCGGGAGCCTGAAATTGCTGAAATACCTGCCATCCACTCTGCCCATGCACTGCCCGCGAGCTGCGTGGTGTAGATTTGGCTGAATGCGGGGGTTCCATTTTCACCCGCTGCTCTGGGCAAGTGTGGGGGTCTAGCTCTGAAAATGGGCCTTTGGAGTCTAGGCAGCCCCTACTTGCCACTCCCACCCCCTGCAGGACCATGGACTCGACTGCCTGTTTCGTGGCCACAGAGCATGCTCCATCCTGGCCTGCTGTGTGTGGCTGGGGGCTTCAGCTATTGGGGGTGCACTGGTGGTCAGCAGCAGATCATGGTGTAGAAGCTAGTAGGCCTAATCAGAGCGCGAGGAGTGGGGGAGACGCTGAGAAAGGGGCAACTGTGGTGTTTCCCGAGTGGGGGGGGGAATAAAATGGCAAGTTCCCCTGCCTTTGCTGGCCCCTGGGCAGCGGTCTGCCTCCCTCTACTGTGCTGGCGTCTTGTCCTCATCTTCTCCATGGACCAGGGAGGGATGGGGAAGGACCAAGTTCTAAGGGGACTGGAGAATAACAGGCATGGCCCTGCTGTGCCAGTCCCTCTTGAAGGAGACACTGCCTCCTTCTGTGTAGTAGCACAGCCCTTACCTGGGGCATGTATGCAGGGCCTGGGCCCTGTCCCTCCAGAGGACTGCAGTCAGTTTAGCTATTTGAGAGAAGTTCCCTTTTCAAATCCCTCAGCCTCCCGGGGCCCTGCTCCTCCTGCCTGATGCTGGAGTGACAGACTAATTTGGGTAAGGGGCTAGTGGGCACGAATTGTTCACGAGGCAGCACATGGTACGCTAAGCTCCACCACGGCCAATGGTGAACTTTGCCAGTCCCCCCCAGTCCTCTTGCTGCGTGCAACAGCTTCCTCTGCAACAATGTCACTTCCTTTGGACTGTCTCGGAGGTGTGGTTTTTATTATTCTTAGCAGGTGAAATATATCTTATGTCTGGTACCAACTCATCTACAGCCCCCTCTTCTATCCTGTCTGCCATCCCAGCGCCAGCTTTCCTGCCCTATGTTCCATCCTCCTGCCCCTCTGTCGTGGCACCAACTCTTCTACAGTTCATTTTCCTAGCTCTCACCAGTGCATCTACTGCACATAACCCTTCATATCTACCCTGGTGCCAGCTCGTCTAATATCCACTGTCCAGCCCAGCCTGCCATCCTGTCACCCTTATTGTGGCACCAACTCATCCACAGCTTCCTCTCCCACCCTGTCTGCCATGCTCCCCACTCACGCTGCCACCTTCCATCTGACCCTGCTATCTATCCTGACCTGGCTCCCATCCTGGCATTGGCCTGGCTCCTCCCCTGGCCGCTGGGTTTTATAAAAACAAATCCAATCTCCTTGTTTTTATTTATAAACATAGTTTTATTGGAATCCTGGCTCCTGTTGTCTTTGTTCCTCGTCTGTCCTTCTGTGTCTTGGGCTGCCGTGGCTGGCCTGCGGCAGCCTTCCCTCACTTGTTCCCATTCATTTCCTGAGTAGTTCTTCCCAGATGTTTTCAGCGCTGGCTGGCGAACGGTGCCTCAGTCCTGTGCAGTGGCTGCTCCTCTAGTAGTATGAGACTCTCACTCACTGGGGTCCAACCCACAGGGGTCTGGTATATTTTTTGGATGTGTACCCTGAGGGAGGTCATCTAGAAAAAAGGAGCCCTGACATCTCTCTGAACCGATACTTAAACTGTAGTGCTTGATCTATTTCGCCTTATGCTGGTCTTAAATAGAGGGACGCTAATGCAACAGTTGTAGAATTGAATGGGAGGGGCAAGTAATCCTGTCACATCCGCTATGTATGCACGGCAATAAATGGGTTTCAGTAGCAACTCCAGCCCCTCAGGCATGTAGAAGGTCCAGTATACGCCACGATCTCCACTACAAACTTTTGCTAGCATAGTTGTTGGGCAGGTCTGTGCTAGAACAAGCCCCTAGTCTAGATGCGATTATACCAGCCAATCTCTGCTTTTGCTGGGATGGCTTGTTTGGCATAGAGAGGGGATAGAAATAAACTGCTGCCAAAAGTGCAATTTTGTCCGTATATGCTGGGTCTATGCTAGAAGCATCTTGCTGAGTATCGTATAGGTAGAGCTGAGAGACCTGGCCTCTAACACCCACTCCACCACCACCTGTTTCCGCCTTCCTGTTTGTTCCAGCTCAGCCTGGTCTCCTGCCTTTTATACCTTTACCTGTAACAGCATCATAAAAGAGAATGTGTCTAATTGCAAATATGGCACCAGTACCCTCCTTTCACCAGGCTCGAGTTAGTCCCTTTTGACATTTTATGTCTTTTTCCAGGCTATAGATTGAACAAATTAGGCAAAAGAGTGACAAAGACACGAGGAGTGTTGCCAATCCTTGCAATAGCTGGTATTTAACTGGAAGCCCCAGATTCTGGAGACAAGTGATTGTAGGAGAATCTCAGCTTGCTTTATTTTTTAAAGCCTTCATGGGTGGGAACCAAAGCCTAAACGTGTGCCCCAAAACATATACAAGCAGGCAAATAAAAAGAACCCCTCTAAACTCACAATTGTAAAGCTAATTTTATGATTTTTGGGTCCTGACTTGACTATTGAACATTTTGGGGGAGGAGGGGGTGCTTCTGAGAGGGAAGGAAAGGACTGAGGGAGGGATTGAGGTGGTGGGGAAGGTGAAGCATAGGGTAAGTCCCTTTTCCAATCCGTGCCTCAGTTTCCCAATGTGAAGAAGGAATGATGAGACTTCTACTGCCAGGCAGGGGCAAGTGCTTGAAGGGCTTTGCCTGGGAGGGATCCTGTAAGCTTGTGAGTGGCGTTAAAAGTGCTTGCAGCACTGGGACTCCCCGATCTTGGTCCCGCAGAGGCAACTACAGTATGAGAAGCATCACTATGTCGACCCTGCTGCCCCATCCCACTGCTGCCTTGCTCACTGGGTGGCCAGAGCTGCTGGTGAGGCCCACCAGCCCCCACTTCTGGCTGCAGGGATAATGGGGTGTCTCCCAACTAAGGTGACCAGATAGCAAGTGTGGAAAATGGGGACAGGATGTGGAGGGTAATAGGCATCTGTATAAGCCAAAGCCCCAAATATTGGGACTGTCCTGATAAAATAGGGACAGCTGGTCACCCTGCTCCCACTCTCCCCCAGCCCCAACAGCTGAATTTGCGGTGCTTTTTATCACCAACCTGGGACTCGAACTCATCTCACGGGTGCAGTCCATCCTCCGGGACTACAAGCCCCAGCATGCAACACCGTCACCTTGAGGCCCGGGGTCCCCAACGCGGCGGCCCGGTCGGCGAGACTACAAATCCCCGTATGCAGTGCGCCCAGATGAGTCGCGAGGTCTCGGAGCTCATGCTGTCGCGATGCATCTTGGGACATGAAGTCTTCGTCTCCCCGCTCTGCGCGCCCTTGCCCCCCCAACCTCCGAGAGGCGCATGCGCAGAGGCGGCCGGGCGTGGGCTGCGCATGCGCGGAGGCGGCAGCTCTGCAGTGATGGGGGGGCGCCTGGGGGAGGGGGAGCAGCCGCCATCTTGAAGACGGGGCGGAGAGAGACGGTGGGAGCGCGAGCGGCGGCAGGTGAGGCCGGGCAGCGGCTCCCTCCAGAGGCAGGCGGGCGGGGGGCCTCCGCCGCGCCGGGCCAGGCCTCTCTGGGCGGGGCCTGGCTCGGGGCTCTCCTCAGGGGCAGCCTCCCGTCCTGCCGGGCGGGCTCCCTTCCCTGCGGCCGCGGGTTCCCGCCCGGGGCCGGCCCGGTCCGTATAGCGCCCCGGGGGGATAGTCCCTGTGTGTGGGACGCGGGGGGACCCTCGCCGTGCCCGCCCTCCCCTGGGCGGGGGCTGGGTGAGGAGGTCGGATGGCTCCTCTCTGCGCCCCTCCCTGACCCGGGAGACGCTCCGGGGGGGGATCTCCCTTCTGGGCCGGGGGCTTGGCTAGTAGCTGCCCAGGCTCTGTGGCTGGGCTGAGCAGCGGTGGGCTCGCCAGCCTCTGGCTGGGCCGGCCCGCGGGGGGAGAGCCCGGTGCAGCGGGGATGGGAGGCTTTTCTCCCGTGTCCCGCACGCCCCGTCGCTCCCCTGTGGTGCCGTGGGAGAGGGCACGCGCAACAGGAGAGAAGCGGGTCCTGGGGTTGCTGTGCTCGCCTGACCCCGGGCCGTGCCACAGAAGCCGCTTTCCCCTTTGCAGTTGGGCTGGTGGCTCGGGCATCCTGCGTCCAGTCAGGCTCCCTAACAATGCCCTGCGGTTCCCGTTGGGTAGAATTCTTCCTTTCCTGTTGTGTAGGGTCGCTGGGCAGCGGTTAAACAGAGCCCGTGTTCTGCCTCAGAGCTGTAGAGTGGTGAGTCTCAGATACTGAGAGCGAAACGCTAATGTCTGCACTCTGCTCCGCGCGTGTTGCCTCATTACTAGGTGAGAACGGAATCTGCTTGAAGCATCTCTTCAAATGCGAAGGCACTGTTGCTGTGGGGCACCAGGTGGTTATTAGTGATCTGTCTGAAACACCTGCCATGACAACCAACTACTATGAGTCAGTTTAGCGTTCATTATGCAGCTGAAAGTCCTTGAGTGAAATGGGAATTGTCAGGATACGTAGTTCTTTCTTGAAGGTTGTGTGGTATAATCTGATGTGACAGGTTAAACTGAGCAAAGGCCTCGAAGTGGATCAGGAGTACCTTCTCCCCTTCCCTAACCTTCCTCCCCCCCCAAAAAACCCCTAAAATTATTTGCACTATTGATGTAGGCATGAATTAGCTGGATCATGGTTTGCAGCTTCTTTTTCTGTAAAACCTACTGGGCTGAGGCATTACGTAGCTCTGGGGACTGTAAACTGTTGTGTTCTAAGATTTAAAATGAGGTCCTTATCTCATAGCTCTTCCACTGCATTCCTGTTTCCTTTCTCTGGGCTTTTGGATTCTCTGTGGTTGCAGGAATCCTAGTGTCGACCAGGCAATGCAGTTGGCTTCTCTTCCCACTAAGAAGCTAATCTTCTCTGATCTTTTTTTTTTCTCCCTATTTTAAGCTGTAGGCTTTTTGTTTACCACTCTTCTCACCTCTGCACCACAGACTGCTGTTAAACTTTACCCTTGGGCTACCCAAAATCAGAACCTAGAAACTTTCCAGGTAGGCAAACCTGAATGCCTTGTGCAATCCAGAGGTCTGGGATATTAGGGGGCCCTTCTTATTGAGTGTGCATTCTGTGTAGTTACAGGCTATGTTTACATAGGGGAGTCTGTTGGCATAGCTATGCTGGCAGAGGTCCCTAATGTAGCATACACCAACAGGAGTTTTCCTGCTGCTGTAGGAATGCCACCTACCCAAATGACATCAGCTGTGCTATCAGAAAGAAGCCCTCTTCTGTTGACATAGATGCATCTACTTTGGAGGTTCTGTTGGCAAAGCTACGTTGATGGGCTGTGTGGATTTTTCACATGCCTGACTGACATAGCTATGCTGACTTAAGTTTTAAGTGTAGACCAAGCCACAGCCTCTTATTAGAAAAGGTTTACTTGGGTTCCTTTAGAAGTACAGCCGATGCCATTCTGATCAGTTAGCAGGAGCAACAATACTTGTTCCTTCAAGCTTTGTTAGCAGTTGGGTCTCTCATCTAGTGTGATGTTACCAGACTGCCCTTTCTCTAATTTTTTTTGCTTTGGTAAGGGCAGTGTCATTTCTCTCGCGTTGTAAGGGCTCCATCACTGGTAATTAGTATCTCAGCATTGTTAGTTTCTTGGAGCAAGGGTTTTTCAATGTTTCTTGTCAGGGAGGTTGAGGAGATGTCTTTTTGAAGGAGATCTCTATGGCCAGGGGTGCTCAGTATGGCATATTTAGCGTTTCTCTCATAAAAGATAATGGACCCCTGGGGTTATGCATGGCTTGTGGCATGAGGAGTTGAGGAGTAAATGACTGGAAATGTGCATTGGTGGTATAATGAAAGAAAGCATCTCTTCTGTCTTAGGGTATGTCTACGTTGACAGCAATGCTGTCGGTGCTGCTAGATCAATTCTGCAGGATCGATTGAGTGGCAGTGGAGGCCCGCTCAATCGATCTGGAAGTTGACAGTGTTAATCCACCTCAGCAAAAAGAGTAACACTGCGTCAACTGGAGGGCATTTCCAGTTGGCGCAGCATAGTAGGGGCACCGTGGTAAGTAGAAGTTAGAAAGTCAATGGGAGAGATATGCAAGCTTCTGTCGACTGCTGTTGAAATTTGCCAGCAGTGTAGACCAAGTCTCAGTCTAAGGATGAACAAAGGATAGTTCATGGTGCCAAATACATCATAGAGACTTGTTCTGTACAATCTGCAGCTTCCGTCAACTTTAATTCAGAGGTGACCAACAGACTACAGGTCCCAAAAAGCAGCATTTCATCTTGATCCCAGCAGGAGGGCAGTTAATCTAAAAGCATGCTGGGGTCCAGGACTCAAAATACATTTGTTCACTTAGCAATGGTAATACGAAGCTTTCCCTGGTGAGTCAGGGGGCCTAGACCATCAGTTTTCTGCAGTCCAAGCTCTCACTTAAACCTGAAACCTAAGTTTCAAGTCTTCAATCTTCCAAGGTGGGTAGAAAGTAATGCATTTTTGAGATGTTGATACAGCTTCCCTACCTCTTCCTGCTTAAAGCTTTGTCAAGAAACAGCAGTGAGAAATGACAGACTTGACGGCTGCTGTTGAGAACCCTATAAGCAGCAATGAAACTGAACTGTTAAGTTTGCCAACCAGCAGTGTGAAGTTATGAGCAGCAATGGAGGGAAAAGCTGGAGCTATTTGGAGGGAGGAAGATTCTCAATATCCTACCCTTCTTTTAGCCTCTGATTTTGAAACTATCTTCCCACATCTCCAGGCAGCAGAGAGAAGCTAAAAGCTCTTTATCCCTGGAAGTAGTGCTTCAAACTGACACTCGCTATCCTCAGACTAATATGAAACATGGCACCTTCAAGTGAGATCTAGGAAGAGCCTCTGATAGGAATCCCAGTACTCTTCTCCTCCTCATCCCCCCCGCCCACCTTCCTGCTCTGAGGACTTGTTGAGCTGGGCTTAAAACCAGGGTGTTGTCTCTAAAACTCCAGTGGTTTTCGCTTTTATTTTGTGATTATCTCTGGCTGGGTTTAGGCCTCCGTATTTAAAAGGGATTGGGTACTAATGTGTGTTTTACACTCCCTCAGTATTAAAGTAGGGGCAGCCACTTTCTGGTCCCTACCCATAATCAAGGTGCAGTCATAGACTCCTGGCAAGAACCTGATGTAACCCTCTAAAGAAAATTTGGGTGCTTGAGTTGGCTAGCGTTCTGTTATCTGCTTCACAGGCTCTGGGGTGGAATTGTTCGATCTGATAACACCAGCTCAGCCAGGCGGTAATTGGCTTACTATGCAACCTCCTTTTGCTTAAGTCAGATCTGTTTGAATTGATCCTCTTCCTCTTTCAGCTCCTTTCACACTTGTACTGGGCTTCAAGAGCAATCTGCTTTACCACGTAATGCTTTATGCAATGCTGAATTCCTGCCTCTTTGGGAGTTTGGGTTGCTTGTGACTCATTCCTTTTGCTGTATTGCTAATCAGAGGCAACATTTTCCTCGATTCTTCCTGGGGCTATCCTGATCTAACTGCTGCTGGGTCTTAGGCTGCTTACTCAGGTAAGCTTATTAATGTTCAGGAGCCTCACTACCTACTTAGAAATCACAGCTCAAACCAATTTAATAGGCTACTAAATAAACAGACAATGATGTTGAACAGCAGAGCGGATTAGGTGATGGCTCGTGAAAAGCAGTGCTGTGTAAGTATCGTGTATAATGGGGAAAATAGCTACTCTTCAGTTTTCATGCATTTTCATCCATGTGACATTTGTGCTGGGGAAAGGAATTGGCTTGAGAGCCATGGAGACTGAGCACTTCTTAGCCAGAATAGTTACAGCCTGGGAAGGGTCAGTGCCAGTTTTCCCAATACCATGGGCCCCCTGCCCCTGAGTGCCTCATTCCTTATCCAGCCAATCTGCTTGATGATTGCTAGGAGCTGCATTGAAACTACTGACTCCTTTCGGAAAAGGGGCTAATGTACATGGAGATGGCTTTGTTGCTACCAACAAGATCACTAGAATGATGCAGCGGATGTAGCGTCCATCTACCAAGTCTTGATCTTTTCTTTTCTGGCAGCTGGTTAGTAAGCCAGTCAGATAAACCGTGCTTCAAATGCTGCTTTGATCACCTACAACATCAGACGAGCCAGTTTGCTTCGATATCTACTGCTACCTGATATCATTCTCCTTTGGTGGAGGTATATCTTCATAGTAAGGACTAGCATGTGCATGTGTGTACACATGGCTGGCAGCCCATAATGTCTTCCTTAAAGATAGGTGGTAGCTGACTGCACAGATGCAAAGACTTAAACATTTCTCTGCTAATTCTGCACTAATACAAGTACTTTTAGGTTTCTAGTTACACTGGATGGTAGTAGATTGCCTTTGTTATGGTGAGGAAGATGGTATAGGAACACGGGTAGAAAAGAGTTTTTGTCCTGCTCACAGTCTTGCATTTAAACTACAATTTCAAAGGTGTACTGGGGATACAGCACAGAGAAGCTTGGCTATAGCGTAAGTCGGGTTTTCATGACAGGAGGCTGGGCTCAGAGTTTCAGCAGAGCTGTGATTTACAGTTATCTTCCCTGAGAATTCCCAGTGAGAATACAAGCTAGCCCATTAACTTTGGCAGAAATGTGTACTAGCATGTACTTGCTTTAGACAAGGCCATGGTAGTTTCCATAATGTTAGGAGGATACAATAACAGCATTAATGACACTTGAGTTCCTCATCTTTCTAACAAGAAACCTCTCTTCTGAACCTGTAGCTTCTGCAGGTGTGTTTCCTCTTACTCACGTAATGGCAGGAAACTGCTGAGATTAGGGTTTAGAGCTTGAAATTGGAAGTATGTTGAAAGCTGCTAGTTTCTTCTTAGAGGAATGGAAGGAATTAGTGAACTGCATCATGGTGTCTCTTATTACTCTGCTGTAAGAGGTGCAGGGGGGTGCCTTCAGGACAAGGGAAGTTGTGGGGGAGGAGTAGCATAGGAGGCAGCAAGTGGGATTGGGGGTGGGGGGTATCTGTCAGCCCCACCATCTCCCTTCCCATTTGAAGCCACTGATCCCTTTGGCCTGGCCTGGCTGGGTACTGGTGTGGAAATGCCTCCGAGTCACAGCTTTGTCAGGCCACTGATTGTGGACCAGAGGAAGACATGCTTCACACAGTGTGGAGGAGAGAGTAGGACAAACAGTGACCTGTAGCCTTGGGGAGGGCGGGGACCCCCATGTATGAACTGGGAATCTGAAGGTTTTAGCCCCTGTCCCTGCTCCATGTGTTAGCTGGCATACTATGCCCCATTGAGGGGATGAGAACATCACTGGAGGCGAGAAGCAGTTCACACCTCTGAGCTATAGTTGGTCTGTACTCTTCTCCTCTGGGTGTTCTGTTCAGACATCTCAATGACATGAAGGGGTCACTTCAAACCTCTCTGATCCACCTATGCTGCAGATGGTTGTGTAGAGCTTCTTCCCAGTACATGAGACTCCGATGTGGGGAAGGGACTCTGGGGCTTGGTCTTATACAGCTGTGCCATTTGGGGTCTTTAATCTACACCTCTGAGCCCCATAGCTATGCCAACCTAATCTCCAGTGTCGATGCAGCTAGGTTGATGGAAGAATGCTACTGCTGCTTGGGTAGATTGGGGTTCTACAGCAGTGAAAAAGCTCCTTCTGTGGCTGTAGGATGCATCCATGCTAAAGTTAGTGGCATGGCTGTGATGCTGCTGTACCTCTGTAGTGCAGACATGCCGTGAAGGTATGTCTATGCTGCAGCTGGGAATGTGCCTCACAGCCTGAATGGCCAGACACACTAGTTCTACTCCAGTTAGCATGGATGGTGGCACAGGCTGAGTACAGGGCGTGAGGTGGGTTTGTATTCAGCTGGCTAATCTCTGTTCCTGCTGACTCTATGCTAATCCCTCTACAGTTCTTGCATCTGCTCCTCAGGTCCCATACCCACACCTGCCTCTCCGTGAGGAGGGCTGTGGAGAAAGAACCAGACTCTGCTAGCAAGTAGAGTCAGATGACAAGATTGTGAAGGGGTTAAAACATGCCAGTGCCATCTGTGGCAGGTGGCCAAGAAGGAGCTGCGAGCCTAGGGCATGCTGAGATGTGTTTTTTTTTTTTTAAACCAAGGAAGTTAAATGTCCCAAATGCTCCAGGGTTCAAGTTGTCCAGTGGGGCCTTGTGCTCTTTCGGAATGTGGAGAGTGGCTAAACTGAAAACTCAAACAGGAATACAAAGCTAAGGTACACCCTACCCCTGCCCTCTCTATCTGGCAATACCCCTATGAAAGGTTCAGTAAGGGTGGTGCAACAGCTAATAAATTACCAATGGAAGTGGTGGATTTTCCTCTCTTGAGGAAATCAAATCAAATCAAATCAAGACTGTCTTACTGGAAGTTGCTTTAGTCAGTCTCCTATTATTAGGCTTAATACAGGTGTAATCAGATTAAATTCTCTTGTCTGTGTTAAAGAGGAAGTTAGATCTAGTTTAATGTCCTTTCTGGCTTTAACAATCTGCAGTAAGTAGATATGATGGACTACGAACATTCCTTTGTTTCCCTTTTTGAATTCCAGCACTTCTCTGCACTCATCCATGTTCACTGTTGGGGGTAGCTGTATTTAATTGTAGAGGGATTAGAGTATCTCTTCCACATAACTTGCTGTTAACTACAAGGGATAGTACATTTCTAACCATGGGTTGGGCCTGAAGGTTGGAGAAGGGTCTGGTTCCTGTTAAACCTGGTACTGCTGTACAAAAACTGACATGTAACTGACCCCCCAAAACTGGTGATCTAAAGGAGTAAAGCTAGGTCTACCCTGCGAATGCTGTAGGGGCAGCACTGCAATGATGCTGCTGTAGTGCTCGTAGCATAGGTGCTTCCAACATCAACAGGAGTTTTTCTGTTTATGTAGGTGATCCACCTTCCTGAATATCAGTAGATAGGTTGTTAAAAGAATTCTTCCATCAACCTAGCTGTGCCTATATCTGGGGTGAGGTTATCTTAACTGTGGGGCTTGAGCATGTGAATTTTTTCACACCCCTGAGTGACGTAGCTAGGTCAATCTAAATTTCAAGTGTAGACCAGGCCTTAAGTGTCTCTTCAGTTGGAGCCTATTGTCATAGTACCTTTTGAAGACTACAATGAACACATCTGTACTATACCTGTGATTTTAACATCTTTACAGAAAAAGCAGCTCTAGGTTCAGGCTTGTCTCTCACCACTGTGGTGATTATAGTCACCGTAGCAGATAACTGCATTTTCACAACTCTTCTTTTCTTCAGGTTAAAGGTCTCCTAATCTGCTTCTGATGGACCTTAAAGCCCAGCTGGCCTTGGCTTCAAGATTCTTTGTGATAAATAACTTATATTGTAGATTGTTTAATTGCTCACATCTTGAACTTTACCTTTCATCTCTCTTGGGTGCCAGTCTGAGGCAGTATAAGGTCCTGCATTGGCCAAACTACCATGAAAAGGCTGAAAGTGTAAAGAGAAGAACAGAACATTAGTCATTCAAGGCTGATTGTTTCCCAGTAACAGGATTGCTCATTCTGTCTGAGTCATTCTGCTTTGTGCATAGCAGCTCACTCCAGCTCCATTTTGGATTTTTCATTTTGTGGCCTCCTGATTCCAACAACTGTGAGTCACCAAATGTATCCATGTTTAAATTAACTGAACTGTGTCCCCTGCATTTCTTAACCACTCTAGGCTGTTTGTGCTCTATATTGCATGTCTTAAAAAGAATCTGCAAGGGGGGGGCAGCCCTACTCTCATACCTTTTCGTTAGGGGAGAAAGGATGAAAGTTTTTAAGCTTTTACTTTTGTGCAGACACATCCTATGGCTCTAGGCAGGACTGTCCAGTAGTTAATGCACTAGCCTGGGACTCAGGAGATCTGGGTTCAACTCCCTGCTATGCCACAGACTTCCTCACCTTGGCCAAGTCACATAGTCTTCTCCTTGTTTCCTCTTTTGTAAAACAGAGATAGTAATGCTTCCCTACTTTGCAGGGGTGTTGTTTAAATACATTAGAGATTGCAAGGCACTCTGACCTAGTGGTAATGGAGCCATAAAAGAGTCATGGAAAACTAGGATCTATAATCCACCAAACAGCTTTGTGTAGTGTTGGATAATGTGGCAGAACTTCCTAAATCCTGTCTGTGCTACAGCCTTCACTATTGCTGTCACCAGTAGAGCTTCATTGGTGCTGGATTGTGGGTCCTAGTTTCTCTAGTATTGAGAGGGCCACTGACATTTTGGCTAAAATGACAAACTTATAAGTATCTAGGCTTCTTAGTAACTTGAAGAGTTGTTTCACTGTACAGAGACGAGAACATAAGGCTGTCAATGTGAATTTTTCAGCCAAACAAAGGTGCTGGTCAGAAAATTACATGACTGACTGTAGTTTCTGTTACTTATCCTTCGGCAATTTTCTGGGAGGCTGTTATTTGCATTTAACATTATCAAGAACCCGTGTCTTGTATTATAGAGTGATGTTTGCTATGTTGTCTCTGGTCCAGGTGCTCACCAAAACAGGTATGTTTCCTTTGGCAAGCTAAAAATAGTCTAATAATCTTAAATAGCATTAAATTCCTAAGAGGCAGATTATTTTTAAGGCTAGGATGTGCCTTTTAGGAATCTTCTTGAAGGGGGGGATGGGGAGACAGCTGTGTTTTGTATGATCTGTCTTTGAGCAAATGACATAAGTATCTACAAACTTCTTTATAATCCACTGAATCAGTGTTTTTAAGATGGAGAAACTTTGCTTTATCTGCTCTTCGTTCCAAGTTTTTATTATAAAACAACACTGTCTTGTCTTCTCTTGACAGCATATTAAGTAGCAATGAAAATACATGGAATAGGTAACAAGCAGCACTGGCCAAATTAATAGCAATTGGACTAATCTTGCCAGCATGTTGCAAAAGGTTTATCCTAGTGTATCCAGACGCCTCTGACTTCATGTTCTGGAGCTGTGAATCTGAGCCACAAGGTGTCATGAGTAACAGTGAACATAAACTTCATAACTTGACCATGGCTAACAGTGCTAATGCATAAGTATCCCAATGCGAACTGACAATGTTAATCTTCTGAATGGTGTATCTTAGAGAGACTCTACATCCCAGTAGGCAGGGCACTCTTGCCTTGCTAAAGATATGGGGCCTGTGGATACTGTAACTTCCAGAGACTGTGTATCAAAATGTACTGCATTTAGCCTACTGGTGGCTTTGTAGCTGCCCAGTGAGATGCAGTAATGGACAGAATAATCTTTAATAGCCAAGTTAGATCATGAGCTAGTGGACATAGCACAGGAATAAAAAAGCCAGGATGTTTACTCACTTCATGTGTCCTTGAGCCATCCAACTCTCATACCACCTTGCTGCTTGAGGTTGAAGCTTGATTGTGCACACCGTGAATATGTAATGTACTAAGTATTATCACTGCATCACTACTAGTACCCTACTAGTCTATAAAGGCATGTGTTTAAAAACAAATAACTTCCATGCCAGATCAGACTGCTAACCCATTAAATCCAATAACCTGTCACTTGATCTTTCAGGGGTATTCAAGTAATCCCATAGTGAAAAGTGTATAAGAATAGCATGCCCATAGGGAAAATTTCTTAATAGTTAATGCCTTTAAGCATGATTTGTTATGACTTGGAATGAATGGAATGGAACAGTTCTTTACTCCAGAAGAATCCTTCGAGAAATCTGCCTAACTTTTATCCTCAAATGAGATCATGTGGCAGTTAGTTCCCCAGGCTAAAACTGCATTGTGTAAATGTTTCCTCTTTCTAAAAGTGTTGAGTATTCCTTTGAGCATAAATAATACATGACTCGATAGCATTAGCTATCTTATACAGTCTTCCTGTTATAGTTTTTTTTTTGTTTTTGTTTTTTTTTTTTTGGTCTCTCTCCATGAAAGTCTTGTCTTGCTTCCAGTTGTACTTATCCTCTCTAGACCTCCTCTATTTCTGATCTCCTTGAGGTAAGCAGGGGACAGAATAGTTCAACTTCCCTTCTCATTCAGTATCGCCTTCCATTTGCTGACTCTTGCTACCCTTTACTTATTTGGGATGGGTGGGAAGAACAGCATGTGGTCATTGGCTAACAGTGTAGAGCTGTGAAATGCTTGCATGTTGACCTTCTTTTGGCTATTTGAGGGTTCTGTCTGCTATCATCTTTACAGTACTCCTTTCTGGGCTAAACCACAAGAGCAGCTGTTAAGCTAGATACTATGACTTGAAGGAGCTGATTAAATAAAGAGGGCAAACAGTTGTATTGTAGAAACTGGATCTGTTAAAGCAGCTAGCTGTCTTTTATAGATAAACTCATTTGTCTGCAGTCTGGTAACTTCTTAGTGGCTTTGAGCCCAGCAAGAACACATTCAGGATTCACTGGCAAATAGCTAATCTCAGCTGTTTTGGAGGGGGGAACCCTTGATCACTTTTCTTAAAGAACAAATAGTTTGAAGTGTCACCAGCAAATGCAGGGTAGAGTCTAGGGTCACCCAAGTTATCTAACTCACTCTTGCTGAGCTTTCATCAAAAGCACTATTGTATGTTGAGTGTAAGGTGGATGCTGAAATAAGGATGAAGGCCATGGCCTGCAGCTGCGGATATCTTTAACATAATGTCATTAGCTTAAGGAGTAGAATTCTACAGTACCTGAGTTTGGTTTGGTAGGTCCTCCACCACTCTTAGTTTTCCTGATGTCATCAAATCTGGCTAATTTTACATTGCATTATTACTGGTGTGTGGTGAGGGAGATGCTGTAGAATAGCTCCTTTCTATTAGAGGTAAAAACTGATGACACTTATAATCAATAGCTGGGGTTCCAGTGGTAGTCTTAGACCTAGCGTATACTGGAAAGAGTTCGCTCACAGGTTGATCTTATGGAAGCAAAAGTGCTTTTGCCAGTATAATACCTTTATACATATTTCTGAGCAAAATAAGCTACACCAGCAAAAACACCCTCAAGCCAGTATAACTATCTCTGCACAAGGCTTTTTGACAGTATAAAAAGTTGTATTCATCTCCAGCATAACTTTTGCTGTTCTAGTATCTAGTATAGACCTGGTGTTAGGCCAGTCTTGGTTCAGTGGTATCCAAGATGCCATGACTCAAAGCAGTTGTGGAACAAGAGGGAACGTCTTCTCAAGAATCAGTAACTGATTAAAAGACAGGAAACAGAGGGTAGGAATAAATGGTGTCAGTGGAGAGGGGTAAATAGCAGCGTCCCCCTCTGGGACCAGTGCTGTTCAACACATTTATAAATGATCTAGAAAAAGAGGTAAACAGGTGGCAAAATTTGCGGGTGATACAAAATTACTCAAGATAAGTCCAAAGCAGCCTATGAAGAGTTACAAAGGGATCTCACAAAACTGAGTGACGGAGCAACAAAATGCCAAATGAAATTCAGTGTTGATAAATGCAAAGTAATGCACATTGGAAAAAACAATTTCAACTATCCATACAAAATGATGGGGTCTAAGTTAGCAGAAGATAGATTTTGGACTCTCTGTAGATAATTATCTGAAAACATCCACTCAATGTACAGTGGCTGTCAAAAAAGCTAATGGTGTTAGAAACCATTAGGAAAGAGATAGGTAAGAGTGTAAATATCATACTGCCACATAATAAATCTATAGTACACCCACACCTCCACTATTGTGAGCAGTCCTGATCGCCCCATCTCAAAAAATATTAGAAATGGAAAAGGCACAGAGAGAGGCAACACAAATGATTAGGGGTATGGAACAGCTAACGCTGGGACTTTTCAGCTTGGAAAAGAGATGACGGAGGGAGGGAGGGACATGATAGCAGTCTCTAAAATCATGAATCGTGTGGAGAAAGTGAATAAAGAAGGGTTATTCAGTCTTTCACATAACACAAGAACCAGGGGTCACCCAATTAAGTTAATAGACAGGAGGCTTAAAACAAACATAAGGAAGTACTACTTAACACAACACAGTCAACCTGTGGAGTTTGTTGTCAGGATGTTGTGAAGGCCAAAAATCTAACTGGGTTTAAAAAAAAAACAAAAAACTAGATAAGCTCATGGAGGATAGGTCCATCAATGTCTATTAGTCAAAATGGTCAGGGATGCAACCCCATGATCTGGGTGTCCCTTCCTGCCAGATGCTGGGACTGGATGACAGGAGATGGCTCACTCAATAATTGCCCTGTCCTGTTCTTTCCCTTTGAAGCCTCTGGCATTGGCCAGTGTCAGAAGACTAGATACTTGGTTAGATGGACTATTAGTCTGACCCAGTATGGGCATTCTTAGCTTCTTAGCTTATGAAGCTTTAGTAATGTTGATTGTGCATTTTAGGGCTCTTCGTTAGGCTTGTGATGAGAAGTAGTAATGTGATTAAAGAGCCACAGATGTGAGTCATTGGTTTCCTATACCTATTTAGTGTACTCAGTCAACAGGTACTATTCTAGCACCCAAAATGCATGGTAGGTTTTGTACAGACATAGGAAGACAGACCATTCCTTGGAAGATAGTGCAGCATAATGCAGTACCTATACTGCTGTAAGACAGTGGGCTTTTCTACAATAAAAATTTAACAAGTTAGACTGACATTGCTATTATTGTGGACTCTGCCTGAAATGAGAGAAATCTGAGGCATGATAAACAAACTCCAATAAAATAAATGCTTTGAGCCTCCAATACAATGAAACACTTTATTCCTCTCTAGAAATACTGGCTGTTATAATACGGGACCCAGTATTTGTCTGTAGCTACAGGCAAGCATGTGCCTTGCAGTCTGGTGAAGTAGCAGGATATGAGTGTCTCTACTAGGAAGTGTCTAAAAGTGGGTTGTGGTGGATAATCAGCTAAACTTGAGCCACCAGTGCAACATTGTGGCCAAAAGGGCTAATACAATCCTTGGATGCATAAACAGGAGAATCTCAAGTAGGAGCAGATTTTTATCTCAGTATTTGGCACTAGTACAACTGCTCTGGAATACTGTATTCAGTGCTGGTGTTGACAATTCAAGAAAGATGTTGATAAATTGGAGAGGGGGCAAAGACCCACAAGAATAATTCAAGGATTAGAAAACATGATTTATGATGAGTGAGCTCCTTGAATCTATCTGAACAAAGAAGGTTAAGGTGTGTCAGTCAAGTACCTACAGGGGTAACAAATATTTAATAGGCTCTTCAGTCTAACAGAGAAAGGTACAATACAATACAATGGCTAGAAGTCACTGCTAGACAAATTCAGACTGGAAATAAATGGAACAACACTGGCACAACTTACAAAGATCATGGTAGATTCTCCAACACTGCGGATTTTTTTTTTTTTTAATAAAACAAGACTGGATTTTTTTAAAGAGATGCTTCAGGAATTTTTTTGGTGGGAAATTCTGACCTGTGAAACACAGGCCATAGACTAGATGATCATCACAGTAGTCTCTTCTGGCCTTGGAATCTATGAATTAGTAATTGGGGGGATGCCTTACTGCAGCTGTGCCACTTTAAAGTAGATGCTTCGTACATCAACATAAGGGTTTTTTCCATTGATGTAGTTAATCCATTTCTGAGGCAGTAGCTAGGTCTACAGAAGAATTCTTCTTTCGACCTAGGTGCATCTACATCTGCAGTTAGGTTGACCTAATTACAGTGCTCAGGACATAATCTTTATGGCCCTGAATGACACAGCTAGATTGAGTGAACATAATTGTAGAGCAGGTCTCAGTTACTGTTTCAGACTGGCTATTTCTGAAGATGGGCAGACACCACCAAGTGTAAGGCAGCAGTCACACTTCTAAGCTTCCTTTAAAAACCCTTGGGCTAGAAATGCTAGAAAAGAAATGCTTAGCTTGTCAAGTCAAACTAATCACCCTGAAAATCCTCAGTTTATGCAGTTACTACATCTAGAGCTCTGAGCATGATGTGATTATAAGAGGCAAAATCCTCAGTTGCACCAGAATTCCTTGCAATACCAGGTAGTAACATCATGTCAGTAGCAAGGCGCTTTAACTGTTCGGGTCATTCTGTGCCACTAATGCCTTAACTGGGAAGTTCATCTTTTCAGGCTTAGCTTAGTCAAGTTACAAAATGTGCACCCATAAGTGAACTTTAGAGTCAATAAACTCTACTCTTGGCTATAAATGCATTGGGAATTGGGAAGGTCTGCTTGAGATGAAAATCATGAGAGCAAGTTAAAAGTAGTCTTGGAGTTCCCAAATAAGACACTCTTTTTTTTTTTTTTCTTTTTTTTTTTTAACCACCTCAAACTTCTTAGATCTCTGGGTGTAAGAATCATGTCCCAATGCCCTCTTGACCTTCATAGAACAGCAGTGCAAGGTAGTGGTGCTGTCAGCAAGAATATATGCACTGATCCCAGAGTGACTGAGCCACAAAGCTGGTGTGTTTCAGGGTGACATGAGTGTTCATTTTCCTTAATAATCAGGGTTTGGCTCACAGCCTGCTAAACTGATGATTGAGTAGCAGTGTCAGAGCTTGTCTAAAGTTTCCACTGGGTTCTAATTGGCAGAATCTTTAGATACTGCATCCCACCTATTCAAGCCTGTAACTTCATGAAGAGATTTAGCACCTTAATACAAACCTGTCAGAACTCTAATTCGCACCTTTCCAGTGACTGACTCTGTATACAGGAGTCATTCTTACTCATCTCCCAGCTGATAGAATTTAGTGATGTGAAAAGTCTCTAATTCTGTCCAGTGACACCACTTATTGCCATACAAAAAGCCTAATATTCCCTTTGTCTTCTCAGGTCTTAAGCAACATGGAAAGAGAAGACTAAGGTTCCATCATGATCGGAGGCTTGTTCATTTATAATCACAAAGGAGAGGTTCTAATCTCTCGAGTCTACCGTGATGACATTGGGTAAGTACCTTGGCTCCAAATTAAAGCCTCTGCATCCTTGGTCTCTGTATCCTAGTCCCATTCACAATGCAGACAACATCTCAGAGCTGCTTCCTCTGCATTAGCTGTGCATGCATGTGAGACTGTAGTTCTTAACTACATTTAGAGGTAGCAGGATTTTTTGACATACTCTAGATCTGTTTTTGAATATTGATGTCCTTCAGATGATGGCTAAGAATGGTAAAGCTGGGCTTTTTCTTCCGGTGTGAGCTCTCTCTACCTCTCTTTCTATGAACCTCTGTGTGGAGATACCGCCTAACTTACTACTTGCAATGAACCTAGTAGAATTGCAGTTAAAACAGAAGTGGTAAAATACCATTTGAGTGGATATCACATACCAAGCCCAGGGCATACCTACTAGTCTTCCTTCTCAACCATGAGAAGTTAGGGGTGTTTCCCCATACTTGGATATGGCTGCATTGCCCACAAAGCCCTTGGGCAAAGTTTGGCAAGTTGAACAGCAGTTGAATTTAGACAACCCTTAGAATAGTCATACATGGCACATCAGCCAGGCTGGCGCCCTAATGATCAGTTTTGACTGCTGTATTTCTCAAGTCAAGGATTCAAAGATCTAGCAGTGTGCAATAGAAATGTCTGCTAGTGCCTCCTAATAGGGAAACCAGACAGAAGCATCCTAATAAAGCTAGCAATCCAACCCTCAAGTGCAGCTTTTTTTGCCTCCCCCAAAAAATTGTGAAAAAGCCCCTTTTTATATAACAAAACTCTTGCCTCTAGTGGGTTCTAATTAATGTCCAGATTGGAATTACATAACCAAATCAGTTATGCCTGTTCAAATCCTCTGAAAGCAGTAGGGTTGGGTTGCCCAAGTGTTTTTGAGGGTCTAACTGGGCCTGTAGAATCTCTACTACTGGTGGTACACAAGTCCAATTTGACTCTCCAAATCCTGTGATTGTGTAGGGCTTTCAGCTGAGAAGGCAGAATCTTCCTTGTTATGGAAATGAAGATGTGTTGGAACCCATTTACTATTCTTAATGTCTTTTCACAGCAGATTTTACTTCCCACAGACCTTTATTTAGGCTGCTGCAGACTGAGGAATGGGGGTTTTTTTTGGAGCTGGCCTATATGGTGGGATTTAAGTTTTTAGCTTTTATCCCTGACCTGGAACAGTGTGGTGGTGATTTGACCCTATCCATGGGAAGGTGGGAGGGAGAGTAGCTATTTAACACAGCAATGCAATGAAGCTCATTTAACTAAAGTTTAAAATGCATCCCTGGGATCAAACAAACTCTTCAGTTTGCTCCCAGCCTACACTGCCTCTCCATGGCAAGGCTTGCCAAAAACCTGGTTCTGTCCTAAGAGTATCCACCCTAACAGTAGTCTTTAACTTCTTAATGCAAGTAGGGGAGATTTGCAAAACACTTGCACTTTATGCTGCGAAACTGCAAGCCTCACTTGTCAATGCTGAAAAGTCAAGGCCTGGTAGAGAGAAGGGAACATATGACTCTCTTCCCTGAATGGCTGGAAAGCTACAACTAGCAGATGAAGTGACCAGTGAGCCAACTTCCTCTGGTTAAAGTGCATCTGTGTAGAAGCTGATAACAAGGGTGGTAGTAGCCAGCATTGGACAGGAGATAAGCTCTTCAAGCTTCAGTCTTTTGTCCTCCTTAGACTGTCTTGAGCAGAGTTTTCTTCTTAATATCTAGTGTTAAGACTTCTGATGTCTGTGAATGATTGAAAATTAAACTGGGTTTGTGCTCACTCTGCTGCTTATATGTTCCAGCTTGTGAGTTTTCTTGGTTTTTTTACTTAAAAATATCAATATATCAAATTTGAACTGGCCTGGGTTTTCTAGAGGATGACTCTCAGAACTTGAGCCATAACAAATGCCTAGTAAACATTCTTGTCCTAAGTGTGCCTTATATATTGGAGTCAGCCAATAGTCCTTGACCTTCAATTGCTTATCTTTCACTCTTGTATATTTCGGCTTTACTAATTCTCCAGTTGCCTCTCCCAGGGCAGGCAAAACACCAATTTCTGTCCTTTAAAAAGGAGAATCTTTTAGGCTTTCATTGTGCATTACAAAGAAGAAAAGGGCAAAGCCCAATTTTCCTTTGCAGGCTACCTTTTAATACTCCCAAGTGTTAATTGGGAGAGCTTGTAATATCTTCTCTCCTTCTTGCTCATGTGATACTCATGCAGATGCATTGTCTCCTGTGCCTTTTTGAATATTCTAACACCCAAAAATGAGTGGCCCTGCTGAGTGGTGACATACACACTAATGCAGAACATGTAGTAGAGAAACAAGTATACAATTCTCTTCTTTTCTGCAAATATCACATGTAAAGTCTCATCAGAATTCAGTTAAGGGTCTCCATTCTGCAACCTTACAGAGCTAAAAGTTGATTCTAACCCCTCTAAAAATGGCATACTTAAGGATGCTTTATCTGAATAGCATCCTGTGAAACACTGACTTGCAAAAGGCTTTAGCTGGGTGAAATATAACTTGAATTTCCCTTTGTTTTGCACCCTCAGGATGTCAGTCTTTCAGAGCCTAAGCACAGCGAGGCATGTACTTTTTATGCAAAAAAAAAAAAAAAAATCACCTGTGACACTTTGGAAAAAGCTGCTGGCAGAACAGAAGATGGCAGTACTAGAACCTTGGCCTCTGTTCCCAGTCCTGTACCGAATTCAGCAGTTCACAATCTCTCTGGAGTTAAGACCCATTTGTAAACCTTGATGGCTTGGCAGGACCTAGCAAATAGCTTTAGTGAAAAAATAATCTGGTTTACTAAGTATTTGTTACCAATGATCTGACAGACATATTAACGTCATAAGTATGCTGTGCATACCATATTGGCAGCTCCAGTAGCTCCTGTCCCCACTCTGGCTGGGCCAGATAGTGGGAGCGTGGGGTTGTGACCTGTCACTTGAGGCTGCAGCGCTGTTCGCTCAGATTTAGCCCTTAGCAGTCATGATGGAGGGATGGCTGGGCCAAACCTGAGCAGCACTGCAACCCTGGGCACCAGGGTGCAACCCCTGGATCACGGAATGGAGCACACCCAGCCTTGTGGGGCCAGAGCTGCCACTGCAGGGTAAGAATGGGGTGGGTTCACTCTGCAGCTCCCCACATGACCCTTTGGCGCAGTTAGCATGACTCTCAGGTTGAGAAACATTGACCTACCTAATCCATCAATTTCAATGCCTTTGCTAAACCAGGTGACTAGCCAGTCTGGCCCCACTGCCCCTTCAGTAAAAACTCCTACCTCCATATGGCTGTGGAAATCCTAGTACTGTCTGGACTTTGCTTTTAGTAACTTTTCTCCTCCTTACAAATAAGGAAACAAAGGCCCATGTTAAGTGACCTCTCTGGAAGGCACTTGCTAGATCTAAATTGGTGTAGAATGCTGGCCTCTTTCTGGATGTAGCAGGCTTTGGGTGTCCCTTCTGGGATCCTTGTTTTCCTCTTCTAAACTGAGGATAATTTATCTAGTAGTAATTATAAAGACATACAACTTTTTGGTATTAAGTGATAGTGAGTTGGCCTGGCTTGGGCCCCTACATATGCTTAGGCAGCTAATATGACTGAGAGAACTGGATACTTCTGCCTTCAGCAGCTCTTTCCAATGGCACAGCATAAGCTTTGGGGAAAGAGGCTTCCTGAGTGACCAAGTCTGACAATTTGTGGCTCTGTAAAACTGCTTCTGTTTCACTTACTTTAAAACCTCTAAAACTAGTAAAGATCAATTAAAATCTTCCAGCAGGAACTTCACATAGCTCTTAAAGTGCCCTAAGAATTATTGGGAATTTCTTTGACTAGTGTCTAAACCTGGTACAGAGTTGGGTACTAGCCCATATGTACGATTTTTATAAATGGCTGGAAGGGAGCATCCTGTGTGTTCTAAAGACTTGTGATGGAAGTGAGCAATATAATTCGTGTCATGAGTGCTGTACTGTGTAGTGAGCGCACAGAGCTTGATGCCAGTGATGCTAATGTCCAAACCAGGAAATAGTAAAGCTATTATGAAGCTAACATCTGCTTCATCCTGTTGCTGGCCTGTTTCTCTAATGATGTGTTAAAGGGCTGAGTCGGAAGAGAATGGAATACTATCTAGCTTCTAAGCATTCCAAAGAAAAAAAAAAAACTATAGTATTCTCCAGTGTCCTAATGCGGATATGAAATGCCTCAATTTTGTTAAAGCATTTCTGGAGCAACTTGGTATCCTAACTGCTGTATTGACTCCCCCTGAGCCTTTGGGCTCTTGTTTCCAAACTGTCTTAGCCAAATACTGATGTAATGCAAAAGTCGACATGAGAGCCACATACTCTGGTGCATAGTGGGGAGGAAGCGGGGGGTATGCATGACACAACCTGTTGCTGCTGATGGTCTTGTTGGTTGATAGGTCATTCCCTACATGTTCATCATTATGTGGCACTTTTACTGCCAAACTGAGTAGAAACTTGAAACTACATGTTGGGGGAGAAGGTCCAAGCCATGGGTCTACAGTAGCTGAAACCACCTCCTCCTCCTCTTGTGTGTGTATATAAAATCTTAAACTGCATATGGTAACTTAGTGTCTGGTGAGCAGAGTGGCAGTTAAGTAACCATTGCTTTGAATTTCCTGGCACTTCTGTAGTAAGCAATCATGCTTCAGATTTTTTTGCTTGCAACTTCTCTCTGAAAGAATGGCTTGAAATAAATGCATGTAGTGCATCTGTCCATGCAGTGTAACTAGATGCATGCATAATTAGTTGTTACCTTTCTCAAACTCCATATCAAAACACAAGCCCAGTGCATTTAATTCAGGATACCATAGAAGCGTTCACTGTAACCTTCAACCACACGGTTTTATTTATATGGTAACTCCTGAAGTAATCCTCCCTGCATTTAAACATGCAGGTAGATATCTGGTAGGAATGTGCTATTAAATAGCAAATTGCATGTATCCTCTAATTCTTGAGCATTTGGTTCCAAACCAGACCTTACTAATCCTGCTCTTGTGCTTTGTGGTTCACACTTGTTCTTAATTTTGCCAAGCTGATAGCAAAGTGCAGCATCTGACTCTTCTGGAAGTGCCATCTCTCCTTCATGCTCTAATTCTGCCTGACTTTCTTTAATTCCCTGGGGCTGGACCAAGCCTGAGACGCTTCAACCCAAACAATAGGCTTTCAAAAGGGAATGCTGCCTCAGTCGGATGCGTAATAGCACTTCTGGTGTCTGGCGGTAGGGGAAATCTAAACTAAGCAGGCTTCTCCTTTAGCTGCAGCCTGAGACTTTGAGGCTTTAGCATTCTTGGTTTCTGACATTTTATTTGTAATAAACTGTACATAAGAGTGCAAATTGGGCAACGCTGATAGACTTGTGTACAGCTCTGACTAAACACCCAGTTAGAGCTGCTGCTAAACAGCACAGATATCTGTTGGCACTGATAACTGCTGAGTGGCCACTGCACGTTACCTTTCTATCCGCAAGGGCTCCACTGCTATAAGAGCCTGTGACTTTCCATGAAGTACCTCCCTTGCCACTTGTGCTTGGAAATGGGGGTGGGGGTGCTGTTGGTCTCTCCATATCTCTTTGGATTCATGGTGCCTTGTGTGTGTTTCTAACCCTTTCTCTTGTTGCTGTCACTCCTTTCTTCGCTGGCGCCATTTCTGTCCATCCCATCTCATTGGCTGCTGTAGCAATAGGTAAGAGACGCGTGGCAGGCCTTGACTGGCCCTACAAAGTGGGGAATTGATGTGCTAAAAAGTTTCATTCGCTTGAGGCTTCCTCTCTATCTTGGACCAGTCCATGACTGTCGGGGCTAGTGTTAGTGGGTTGGAATGTAGGAATGGGTGGGTGTGGCTCAATCCTTGGAGTGCTATCTTTGATTGCAGGGTTTACTGGGTAACACTTAGATATTACTGAGGAATTTAAACTCTTCAGTATCAGTAATTTTTATAAACCTGTCTCCATCTTGAAGACGGAAATGAAACTAGTGTTTTTCAAGGTTCTTGGGCAGTAACACGTGACAACGTACAATGTAAGTGAGAGGGACTAAAGGGACTGGAACTTACCCATTTTAAAAAATGGGTTATTTAGTACCCAACTCATGAATGTTATCTATACCCAGTATATTGACTATCAAAATGTAAAGGCATCAGGCAGTTCAACACCTAACAGCAGATTAGAAATAAACGCTTTGTTGGGATAGTCTCCTGTCTCAGAGGGTCAGTGCAAGACATTGCATGGCTCCTAGCTCATTCCTTGGTGACAGACTACTTCTCAGGCTTGTATCAAGAAAAAAGTATAAAAAGCTTCCCCACTTCCTTCCTGGATTCCTAGTCTTAACAGACTTCTGATTGAGCTATGGAGTTCAGTTTGGCAGCTATGCAGTGGTCAGGATGCCAAAACCTTCCTCCTACATAATGCAGAAGGTTCAAGAGCTAGCCTCGGCGTTTGTTCTAGGTTGATATTCCACATCTCTCAAAAGTAAAGGCATTTGTACAGTAAGGACTTGGTCTGGTGTGCATAAATTGTCAGCTGTGTAGTCGGTTTAAGACACAGGCCCAGATTAGTGGTGCATCATGTTGGGATTAGGGGGAATGGCAGAGCTCCGCAGGGAAGATTTGCACAACACCTACCTGCATTATGCAGATCACTAGTGCATTTCCATTAGCTTGTTGCACCACTGGAATTCTAAAATCCAGCAGTCAAACCACTCTGTGCTGTAGCTGAAGCATAGGATAATGAGGGCAAGTAGTGTAGTCTGGAAACTGCTCTAAATTCTGCTCTTCACCATCTGGTTTTGAGCTTGCTCATCAATGCTTGCTGTGTTCAGAGATGAAGCAGATCTGGGAACTAAAACTTCCATGCAAGAGTAACAATCCCATTCCTGACACTACCGACCTCCATGCATCAGGCAGGTGACTCTAGTAAGATTTGATGGGTTTTCACAATAGCATGTGATATAATAGCAGTTCCTTCCATGCAGAAGGGCTTGCAGTCCAGCTAAACCTCAGACAAGCTGGGAGAGGTGGGAAGAGGGGAGCAGCAGGTGTAGAAGCCTGATGCTGCTGTGTGGCTTTAAGGGGTGGAAAATAGGAAGTAACTGGCTGTTGTGCATTTGTTCAGAATTGGGTTTCTCTAACTAGGCCGTAGCCTACTCTGTTCGGCCTCTGACACTGCTAGCCAATGAGGGAGCACTAGCAAGGTGAATTGAGGGGAAGCCTCTTGTTAGGCCAGTTGAGAAACTTCCATCTGGAGGCAGATGGGAATTGGTGTTGTCTTAGTGCAGAGCTTCTTAGAGGTCCAGTAGGTCATCTTTCCTTGCCCCCTTCACGTAGTACATTGCAGGATTTAACATCTGTTAACTCTGTTCCTGAACTCTTAGACCCATTGGCTGTAGTGTCCCAAGCACTATTCCTGATAAAGACCAGGCGCATGTAGCTGTAGTTTTTAACAAATGTATAGTCATTAAGCAACTGGGCAGAAACTTGTATCCAAATATGCAGGGTGCATATGGAGTTTAATTCTGATTTTCCCCCCTCGTCATATTCCTCTAGGCGGAATGCAGTGGACGCCTTCCGTGTCAATGTCATCCACGCACGACAGCAGGTGCGTTCACCTGTCACCAACATTGCCCGCACCAGTTTCTTCCATGTCAAGCGTTCCAACATCTGGCTGGCTGCTGTCACCAAGCAGAATGTCAATGCTGCCATGGTCTTCGAATTCCTATACAAGATGTGTGACGTGATGACTGCCTACTTTGGGAAGATCAGTGAGGAGAACATCAAGAACAACTTTGTGCTGATCTATGAGCTGCTGGATGGTGAGGAGGAGTTTCCCATTGGACCCCTACTTGAGACACTTGGTTACTTCCCAGGATCCACTTAGCCATAGCTTTGTCCCAGCCCAGTGTTGGCTCTCAGTATCTTCATGTAGTTTGTGTGGGGCTGAGGCATACAGCTTCTAGCTCCACTGCATTCTGCCTTCCAAGGCGCTCAAATGTAGGGTAACGGAGCTTTCCCAGTTCTCAAACACATACGTTTGTGTTAGCTGCTCCTCACTTCAGTGGTGAGATTACCTGTGCTATCATGCTGATGAGGATGGTATAAACATGTAGAGAAAATAAAGCAAATCACTGCTTCACCAACCATTCTTGAATCTGATCAAGAGCTGGTGTCTGTGCCATGTGGGCTGTTTGCTCTGTTCCTTACTTGGTGTTAGAGCAAGTCTGGGGAGTTGACACCACAACCCTGTCCTCTCCCTGAGGAGACAGTGCAGTTCAGAGCTGTTCTAAATGGTGTATTATTGCAGTCTGCTCTCTATGGCTATAGAGGTACCTCTCTTTTGATGCTCACTGAATCCTTTTTATACATTTTGAGCATCAGAAAAGTATCTGCTTGGGTCCATGGAGGCTAAAGACCTCCACTTGGGCTGATTCTGGGTCCTCATCTTGTCTAACACTAATACAAAGAACATTATTTCTAATGCCTTGACTCTCTTGATAGTTAATCTCCACTGTTCCCTAAAACCGAGCTCCATCTTTCTCAAAAGAATGAAACAAGCATGGGCGTACTAGCATTCAGTAGCCTGCCCAAATGTCACAGTTAGTTTGACCAATTCTCTATAGGTCCCTGGGGATGGAGACGGAGGCGCTGTAATGTATTGCCATTTCTCTTACATGGCAGGCTCTGCCTTGGTGCCCAAAGTCTGCCTTCTTCTAGCAGGCTGAGTGGGAACAGTTCCTGCATGTGCAGTGTCATGTTATATTCATATTACAGGTTTCCCATCCCTGCTGGATTTTGTGTAGGTGGCTCGCTGTCCCCTGGAGGGGCCAAGTGTACTTGTTCTCTGTAGCTAACGGCTGTTTCTCTCCCCTGCTGGCTCGCCCTGCGGTGTCACTACTCTGCTGTTATTTTTTTAGGTTTTGATTTTTATTACATCTTCATGCGAAAATCAAAACCTAAAGAAAATGCTGCAAAGATAGATTATTCTGCTGTTGGATAAACTCTCTTCACTGTCCCTTGGATGTCTGTGGATAAATCCTCTTCAGAGTCCCCTGGATGTCTGTCTTGTCTTACTGGTATTTAGACCCTGAAGTACAGCCCCATGAAAGCTAGTGAGCTCCTCACTTTGAGATGGACAAACCCTACCTTGCCCCCAGACTGGTTTGAAAATTAGATTCCCCCCTTCCCCTCCAGCTGGTCACTGCAATTAGTCTGACAGGGCTGCCTCTGCTCCAGGGTGGCATTCCAGTGCCCAGTCTTGGGCTGATCATGTCTTCCCTGCTTCAGAGACTCCAAGGCTCTGTGGAGGGGGCGGGCATCCATGCGCCACTCCTTTCTCCCTCTAGGAATGTTTAGCACTGGGGGCTGCCTGTGTTGGAGTGACCCTGCAGCTCTCCTATCTTATGCGTTCTTTGAGCTGATTGTTCTTTACCCTCCTGTAGAAATCCTGGACTTTGGCTATCCTCAGAACTCTGAAACTGGAGCCCTGAAAACCTTCATCACTCAGCAAGGCATCAAGAGCCAGGTAATGAGGGGGATTGAGGATGTAGTGGCACTGTCCTGTCCCTAGTCTGTCTTGGTTCAAAGGAGTACAGGAATCCCAATCTCTTGGGGGAGAGATCTATCTCAACTACACAAACTTTTTGTGGGATCTGAGCTGGTCATGGTCTTGAGCATGGTATAGGAAGCCGGATAGATTGAGAACCCCCTTTCAGAGGGGAGAACCTGGACAGTGTCTTGCTCTGAGCAAGTACGTTAGCACAGTCTCCTTGTTTCTCTCCCACTGAGGGGTGGCGGAAGGTCTGAAATGGATCATCTCTGATCACTTCTTTACTTGCAAATGTTCAGTAGTTTCAAACTTCATGTGCGCCAACTGAAAATGGGACTGGCAGGTGGGAATAAACACGTATCTAGGTAAATCATAGATCTAGCCCATTTAGTTATAGAACTTCTTTGTATTCCTGTCTTAGAGCAGGATGGCTTGGACTTCTGCTCCAGTCTAGTCTCCAGTTTTCAATGCCTCAAGCCATGGGGCTCTCTCACCTTCCCTCGGGTGACCTTTTTTGCAGCCTGATGAGTCTTGCTGTTAATCTCCTCCTTTATTCTTAGTTACACTGCCTTGCCCTTGCAGATTTAGACTCTACTTCATTTAGTTTTTGTATTACGGTGGAACCTAAAAAAAGCCCCAAATGAAATTAGGTTTCCACTGTGGAAGACAGTGTGTAGACACAAGGCATTGTTTGTCCCCAAAGAGCTTAAATCTAGATAGGTATGAGAAGGAAGAAAATGCTGCTAGATATTCATGTGCCTGAAAAGGAGGCTTGGATGTTAAAGGAGGGAAGCTTAATCCTCATGAAGGAAAGTGTAACCCCTTGCCATTCAGTGCTTTGGGACTGTCCAACCTGAAGTAGAGCTCTGTTGGGAAGGCATTGCTTGGTCCCTGGGGCAGGGTCTTACTGATGCACTCAACTACACAGAGCTATTCATGAAATCCACCTGCCGTGAAGTAGGAGTTGGCCATGGGGCAGAAGAGCCAAGTGGGGTGGAAGATCTCTGCCTCTAATATAATTGCAGTTAACGGTGGACTTTGAGGCACTGATGGAGGCATTGCAGTCATTCAGATCAGGTTCTGGATGGCACCCTCCATTTAGTGCAGGCAAACTCCATGCAGTTCAGAGTGGAATTGAAAACTCTCCCTTCTCGTCATGGGCTTTGCATAGGCAGAGTAGGAAGAAGAAGGAAGGGGTCTGAAGTCCTTAGCCTGCATTAACAGCCAGTCTGAATCTTGTTGCTGTTGTGAGTTCATTTTTTGCCCAAACACTCGAAGTGTCGTGGGGGAGCCCAGGCCGTTGTGCCCTTGCTGTAGTTAAATGGCAACTTCTAGACTCCAGGGCTGCACTCACTTTCCCAGGAATCCAGCAACAGGGAGCTCCCCCGTGGCCCTGCTGGGTCAGCAGAAGTGCATAGCCAGGCCAGGGCCCCACCCACCCTCTTGCACAAACTGCTGACTTGTACTCCAGCAGGAAGTATCAAGGGCCAGATGGGAAGGCTCTGGAAAGGCTGTGCTTCCGGGCTTTCTCTCTCCTCTCCCCCTTGTGACCCTCAGTGCTGATCACACCAGTCTGCTGCAATCTGACACGCAGGCCACTCAGTGCCCAAACTGGCTGAGTCAGCACCAGTTCTTAGGAAGACTTAAAACTAACCACCTCCATCATGTGGTGGTTTTTTGGTTTTTTTAAATGCTGCTCTTCACTCCCATATTTAGCAGATCTTCATGTTGTCAGTCAATAAGCTGCCACATTCAGATCATGCTCATCTCCATTACACTGAGCTCATTCAACAGCTGGCCAACAGCTGCGCTGTTATCCCTGTAATAGAGTAGCTTTAGGCTACAGGGTGTGTCAAGCAATGATGCATCCTGATCCGAGTAACCGTTCTGCTTTGCCTGCTGGGACTGTCAGTGGGCTGCCCCTTCACATTGAAAACAAGTCTGCTTCTGACACAGTCCCTACAAGGCCCTCAGATTGTATTGCTTGAGTGTCCCTACCATATTTTCAAGGTTTTATGTAGTTCCTACAATGGTCTGCATCTTATATAGAACAAAGCAAACTGCTTGGAAGCCAGACTTCTGTGTCCAAGGACTTCAACTGCATGTAGCCACTGAGACTAAACCTGGAAAAGCTTCACATACACAAGGCAGTGCTAAAAGGCTTGTCTGCCCTGTTTGTGACCGACATTTTAGGCCTGAATCCAGCTGTAAGCATCCTACAGTTCCGAACAGTGAAACTTATGACACTTTCCAAATAAGTTTGGAGATTGCTTCCTGTGACACATTGGTTCCTTACCACATTCACAGGAAGGTCTTAAACTGTCCACAGTGCACATTGCCTTCTTGGAAGGGCTGGTAACAACTGAATACAAACATCCTGGAAATAAGATGACAGGCTCTTGCTTTATAGCTTCCCAAAGCAGTTCCCTGCGGATGCTGGAAAGGGTGTTATGTTACTCTGGGGATCATGACAGACATCAGTATGATGGTCTGTATTAGGCTACCACTTACGTGAGTACACGTCTTCTGAGGAGGCACAGCACATTGCAGATTGCGTTGATCTGCATTGGCAGAAGATTGCCAAAAAAAATTTGCCCTGTGCAAACTTTCTGCAATTGCTGTCCATCAGCATCTCCCTTACTTCTCACTTACTAGCAAAGTTCGGGGCATTCTGCAGCTCTAGAATTCTATAGCCGCAAAATGCCTAGAGGTCCCACTCTGAGTCAGAAGCCTCTCTGCCTTCTAAAGCCCAGGAACCTTGTGGACAGTAGCACCCACAGGAGATGCTCCCTGCACCTTTCTGCTGGGCCACTGTCTCAGTAGCCGTGTGTTCAAAACAGAATCCTGCAGCACCCTAATATTCAGAGAACTTAGTGAATGCAGGTGCTGTGGGGCTACCTCTGTGGAGCCAAATATCCTTGGATGGGACTGCTGTCCCACTTGTGGTTGACATAAACTGTTCATCTCCAGCTCCATTCAGTAGAAGCAGTTGGGCTCTGTCTCCATCTGGCTGCAGCACAAAAACAGCCCAACAGAGTGGCTTGAGCAATTGCACTCTTCTCAGAGCAGCTTTCATCCACTTGAGTAGTGGTCTGAGCTCGAGAGAGACGCTCCACTGGCCTTCTCATGTGTGACAGCACCCTGCGAAGTAGCTCTGACTACGTGGTCAACCACGACTTGCATCTGATAAGCAGTAAATGTTCCCCTGACTTGTGCCATTACAGAAATTGGAGGCTTGGGCACGTGATCAATGTGTCTGTGTCACAGAAACTGGAGCCCAGGGTATTCATGTCTGCTCAAGCCCGCCCCCCCTCCCCCCCATTCCTGCCACTTATGCCTAAAATTGAAGCAATTGCTTGGCAAAAATATTCAAGGGATTGAAGGATATGCATATAAGGAGGGTGGTTGGTCAGTGGCTTGGGTGGGAGACCCTAGGGTACCCTGCAGGGTATTCAGCAGAGGGCTGTATGGACAGTGCCCTGCAGATGCTGAGCTAATATCCAGGTTTTTAACAGGATGGAAATAGTCTAATGATGGCATGAGCAAAAACCTGGAGATATTTGTAAATTGGGAGCCTTGCATGGACCCAAGCACCTTGCTGTTCATGTGTCTAGCTTATAATACTGAGTTCTCACACTGCCCCCTTGTGGCTGCAGCCACAGAACATGAGACAAAAGGCTGATGTCCCAAACATAGCCATTTTCCAGGAAGAAGCTGGATTAAAATGGGATCTAATGGTGAAAATGAAACCTAATGTCCAATATCCACAGTTCTGCTTAACTCTAATAGCCCCTTTGTGTTTATGCTGGGGCATAGCAAGTGCACATGATTTAGGCTGGGGAGAATGCAGAATCTAGACCCAGTGCAAGGATGTGTTTTGCTCTGCAGGGCCTGGGACACACATGGGTGTTCTCCACTCTGCTTGCCCTGCTGAGCAGACTGCAGGTTCCTGCCTTGCCCTTGTTCAGTGGTGCTTTGACAGGTCATGTGTGGAAATAGTCCCTGCAATACTGGAGTGCTCCATAGCCTGAGCTTATGGGAAAGTCCTCTTCTTGTTTGTGCTTATTAGATGCCCAGATAGTGACAAGCTAACTTACTTTGTTCCCTTCCTGAGGTAGCCCTGAACCTAACCTGCCTCTTTTTCCGGTTCCTCCACTTTCCTGCTACTGACCTGCTTGCCTGCTAACCCTGTGTGCACAACACTTGCTGCTATACATCTGCTTCCTCTCATTCTGCATCTGACTGGACCTGCCAATAGCATCAGGTAGGTGACCCTGCTGTATGTCCCAGCAAATGCTTAATGCTCTTAATGGCGCAGCTGAGTTAGTAGGATTTAGATCCAAAAGCAGCAGCTGTTAAACTACCCTAATGTATGTGTAACTTGACATGGAATGACTGTCCCCAGCTTGCATGTGCTTGGGTGTCTCTTGCCAGCCATTGGAAACGGGTCTGATCCTGGTCTGACATATCTAAAATACAGTACAAAGCATGTCAAACTCTCGTCATGTTACATTGATCTGGTAGCATTATTCTTGGCTAGCCCAGGATTTTCTGTAATCAGCCATAATGGCTCAGTAAAGCCTGGACTGCATTCTTGGTCTCACTTGCCTTACTTAACCCTTGGTCTAGCAATGCTCCACCTAATCTAATGGAAAGAGGCCTATCCTTGCTTCCTTTTGATGGCAGAGACGACAGCCAGATGAATGTGAGAATGATCAATCCCTTCCCAGAACAGGGGAACCCTTCTTATGGACCCTGCACACTAACTTAGGTATTGATACCCTATGGGGTATTAGGATGGCACCCCAGATAAGGCAACTGATGCGTTCTCGTGGCTGACGTGTCTTGCATTGTAAGCAACTTGCTATATGTTCAGTTTTAAACAGCTGTTCTGGATTCAGTTTTCGTGCCTAATCTTGACTTTCCAAAGAAATATCATCTTCCCTCTTCTTCAGACGAAGGAAGAACAATCGCAGATCACCAGCCAGGTGACTGGCCAGATTGGCTGGAGACGGGAAGGGATCAAGTACCGTCGAAATGAGCTCTTCCTGGATGTGCTGGAGAGTGTGAATCTCTTAATGTCACCACAGGGTAAGTGGAGGGGAAGCAGGTTTTGGTCACAGTGGATAGGCTTGGAATCTGCAATCTCCCCATGGGGCAGGAGTGCGGACTTCCACAGGTAGCCTTCCACCCTTCTGGTGCTGCTTCAATGTGTGCTCTTCACCCCAGGTCAGGTTCTGAGTGCCCACGTCTCTGGCAGGGTGGTGATGAAGAGCTATCTGAGTGGAATGCCAGAGTGCAAGTTTGGCATGAATGACAAGATCGTCATTGAGAAACAGGGCAAAGGGACCGCGGATGAAACAGGGAAAAGGTAAGAGTGTTAGGGCAGGATTCCTCAGGAGCCAGGAATGCAGCAGTTAGAGCTTGTGTGATCTTTCCTCCATCACCCCCCTGAGAACTGGATCATTAGATGTCTTTGAATGTATTGCATTGGCACTTTTTGTACTGAAGGTTAAAAAGGGAAAGCTGGTTTGAAGGCCCCAGCATAGACAACTCTGCAGTCTGGAGAGTAATCTGGTTCCAGAAACCAGAGCGATATGAGCAAGGAGACAACCTGCTGCTAGTTGCCCAGAAGCCTTGATGCTATTATTCTGCCCAAGGCAATGAAATCAGAATGAGGGTAGCTGGGGTCCTCCTGGGTCCCGTGGTGGCTGTGGCATGTTTTGGCTGCAGAGGGAACAGACTACTCTGATGGCTAGCTTTTTCACTTGGAAATGCCGGTCTGAAGTCAGAGTTCTGTGGGAGGCTTTGATTTCTCTACTTCCTCCCTACTGTTGTCAGGGGCAGGGATCCCCTGAAGAGCTGCTTCCTCCATCTTTCATAATTGCTCAAGCAGCCCATTCTGGCCAATGCAAGGGGAGGGGTAGAGTGCTGTGATCATGTAGTCCCTTTCTATGACTGACACCTTGTAGCCAGATCACTGACCCTTGAGCCCTGGCAAGAATGGCCACTTAGAGTAACTTCCACTCCACCACTTGGCTAAACATGTCTCTGGGCAGGGTTGAGCCTGGTGAACCTTGCTGGCTTAGGCCTTGGTGCCACATCCGCAGTCAGTTCCCTTGCTCTCATGCTGTATAAACAGGCTTGTGCTCTCTCCAGCCTCCCTGCTTGGGACTAGAATGCTGCATCAGGCGGGGGCTGCCGACAGCACAGAGCAGCTCCCTCCTCCCACTAACCATTTGTTACGTTTTCTCTTGTTTTCTGCTGACCCCAGTGAATTGGGAAGGTAGATAATCTGCTTTTGCTGTGTGCGCGCACTCTGCTACCCATCCCCGTCTCTTGCTTTGCGTGATTTGTGCATGTGCCTCAGACTTCAGACACTTCCCCTGATGGTTCCTGTGACCTGCTTATCCTTCAGATCACGCCAAGAACTAGCACTTCACTGTCCTTTTTAATCCCATCTGTCCAGTAAACTGGCTGTCAGTTGGAGGCTGGACAAAGCCTTGTGACCTTTGGCGATGGGCGGCTGCTCTGGCTAGTAAAGTTCTCTGCATTGGCTGGTAAATCTCCAGCATTAGTAGCCAATAGCCGCCAACTATCCCCACAACTGCTTTACTGACCATAAGTGCTAAGTGGGGAGATGCGATGGGACCTTTCAGGGCAGGTTTGCTCACTGTAAAGCAGCCTCTCTGAGGTATGGAAGCAGGAAGGGAAACGCCCCCTCTCAGCCATCAGAACTGAGCTGTCTGCACTCCGGTAGTGGTGAGCAGGAATGCTGAATTCTGATACTGAAGTGCCCAGCTGTGGTAACTGTCTTCAGAGTTCCAGTGTATGGAGGCTTAAGGCATGAGTGGCTCAAGTTTTGGTGTAGAAGCTAAAGTTGTGCAGTCTTGAGCAGTCCCAGCCTCTCCATAATAATTCTCCTCTCCATAGGACTTCCTGCTATTCTACAAAATTGACAGTTATAATAAACTGGCTGGTCTAGCGGTAATGGCCTTCCATAGATGCATGGAGGGCACCAGGCCTCAAAGGGTGCCCTCCCTTAGCAAAGTAGCAGGACCTTGGGCTCCTCTGGAGAGGAAGCAGTAGACGGATCACACTGAAGAGTGTCCCATGTCAAGGCTGCAATACAAAGGCTGGATATAGTAGAGCACTGACCAGTTAGACTGGAGTTTGTCCTTGTAGCCTCCACCAACTGGCTGCTTTGGGATACAGATGATTGCATAAGTGAGAAGCAAACTGCTTCCCAGGCCTCTTTGTACTTACACAGCTCTCCCATTGGCCATGAAGCCCTCAAGGCATCCCAGTTGCCACAGACTCCTGCACTCCGGCATCCCTTCCCTGTCACTTTCAGTGGCTGTGACCCTTTCACGCATCCCCCTCAAAGGTTTTGGGGCAAACAAGTGCCCCTTGTGTCCTCAAAGGCTATCGTGAGGCTATTCGGAGTGTTGAAACCCCATTGCTATCCAAGGCTAGCGGGGAACTTGTCATGCTGATCTGTGACTCAGTCCAGGAGCAACATCTGTCTGGCTTCTACAGATGCAGTGCCAGAAACTCAATACCTGAACTTAAGACCTATGGGAGAGAAGCAGTGTCCTCCATAAGCCAAACTTGTGCTGGCTGGGTTGTGGCCCTGGACTGAACAGCTGTTAGATGCATGGAAACATGGCTGGTGACTAGAAAACTTTGCGATAGAAATTCGAGGAGATGGGACACCCCCCGAGCATCCGAGTGGAATAGCACTGTGTGCAGGAAAATGCTTCCTCTCCCCTCAGACTTCACTGTAGGGAGACACCTGTTTGGGTGGGGCTGGCTGAGTTTCTCTTGGCCTAAGGAAGTGATGTTAGCAGGGCAGACTCCAGCATTGTGTGCCCAGTCTAGGCCTGGGTTGAGGTTTCTCACTTAGGAAAGTGTCTTGAAGGTCTCGTAACATCAGTGATTTATGTATACAAAGAAAGTGTCTGCGCTGGGCAGGCCTGTGTCCCCTGACTCTCTCCTCCCTGCCTCCCTCACTTCATGGATACACCTGTGATGGCAAATTGCTCACATAAAATACTCACTAGGAATCGCAGCCTGGGCAGATCCCACGTGCCCCGTGACTTTCTAGGGGCTGCAAATTGCACTTTAACTTTCTGTCTTGTGCTGTAGTGGCAAACAGTCGATCGCCATTGACGACTGCACTTTCCACCAGTGTGTGCGGCTCAGCAAGTTCGACTCAGAGAGAAGCATCAGCTTCATCCCGCCAGATGGAGAGTTTGAGCTAATGAGGTATGGCCACTGGGAATGCGGATCCCCTGCGTTGGCCTCCGTCGCTGCTGTGGGAGTCTCTGTGCTGTTAGCTTCCACCTGACCAAGTTCTTTGACCACTGGTATACCCTGCCTGTCTAGCCCCTCCTTCTGTCTACAGGGCTCCACAGGTCTTTGTGCTTACAAGCTGGGCCATGCCAGTCCTCCTGGGAGGGTGATATTGCCCAGCTCTCCATTTTACAGATGAGACAGAGGTTAAGGGCAAAAGCCTAGGGTCATCTGAACCATCCCCCTAGTGGTGCCTGCAGCTCTAGGGTACAGCCCTGTGCTTCCTAGCACTTAAACCAAGCCCCATCTGACTGGCTCAAGAGCTAGGAACAGATTCCTAGTCCTGTGGCCTTTACTTCCCCATCCTGCTTATGGGGTGGCTCACGTTAACTGGTGTCTCCAGCTAGTGCTCTTAATAAATCCATGGAGCCATCCAGCAGTCAGAGCTTATCTCTAGCATATGGTTGGCTTCTCTGTTGGTAGAGCAGCTGCCATTTGAGGCCCCAGGGGGGCCTTCTCCTTTGCAGGGTCTATTGACATGTCGTCCTGTCCCTGCAGATACCGAACCACCAAGGACATCATCCTGCCCTTCCGTGTCATTCCTCTGGTGCGGGAAGTGGGCCGCACCAAGCTGGAAGTGAAAGTGGTGATCAAATCCAACTTCAAACCCTCCCTGCTGGCCCAGAAGATAGAGGTAAGACAAAAGCCCAGGGGGTCTTGTGCCAGGCAGAGGAGGAGGAGGCTTAGTTGGGACCCCCAGTGTCCTGGGAGATAAGGTCTAACTCCCGTGCAAGGCTCAGTGTTGGTGGTGCTTGTTCCTGCTCTGCGAGGGAGATGAAGGGCTCTGAAGTGAGCTGCGTGGGATCTGCCTGAACACTTGCACTTCGGCAGGGGACCATTCCCTGGGAGCTGGACTGGGCTCACTTTGTGCTCTTCCAGGCACCTGCCTAGCAGCTCTCCACTGAGCATTCCAGCCCGTTAGTGCTTACGCCCTTCGCTCACCTGATCCCAGAGGTAACCGGGCCATGTACAGAGCCTGCTGCCGCACGGCGCATAATACTGCAGTGCAGAACATCTGGATGTTCATGGTGTACATTACTGCAAACCCCTTGGGCCCATGTGCAAACCTTTCCCCCTTATGCAAGCCTCTCTGCAGTGGGGTTTACCCTTCCGGAGGAGAACAGCTTGTAACGCCTGCCGGAAGGCAGGCCCATGCATGGCACCCACCTCTCCCCCCACGGTGCTTCCTGAAGCAGATCTGCCCAGCTGGATTAAAAGGAAAAGGCTTTATTTTGCTCTTTACTTGGCTCCTTGAGCACCAGCTGGCAGTTGTGGCTACAGGGGATTAAAACTCTCTCTCCAAGCCCTAGGGTTTCTCTCCGTCCAGGCAGTCTCTTGCTGTAATTCCTGGAGCAGTATCTGGTGGATGGGATCAGGTCAGATAGGGTCAGAGGATACGGGACAAGCTGCCCCGCCATAGCTGTTCTTGAGTTCAGGTGAAGCTGCCCGCAGACTCTTAACCCCAGTCACAGGTCTTCCAGCCCCTGCTCACTGACTGTCTTCCAGGTCCGAATCCCAACTCCCCTCAACACCAGTGGAGTGCAGGTCATCTGTATGAAAGGCAAGGCAAAGTACAAGGCCAGCGAGAATGCCATCGTGTGGAAGTAAGTGAGCATGGCACCTTGGGCACTGCCTGGAAGGGGGCAGCCACAGTTCCATGCGAATCAGGAGTAGCTCTGCTGGGTGCTTGGGGCCTGCAGCAGATGTCCTGGCACCCTGTCTGCACTAGGGCAGACCCCTCTTTCCTTGGGAAGGGGTGGAATAGCTGGAATCTCTCGTGGGTCTCTGACATCCATGGCCTCTCCTCCATAGAATTAAGCGCATGGCTGGAATGAAGGAGTCCCAGATCAGTGCAGAGATTGAACTGCTGCCCACCAATGACAAGAAGAAGTGGGCTCGGCCGCCAATCTCCATGAACTTTGAGGTAGGGCGACTGCATCTTTCCTTCTCAGACACTTGGCCACTGCTGCTTGTCCTGCTGGGAGGAACCTCTGTGCCATGGAAGCTCTCTCCAGCTCAGGCTTGTTAGGAGTTCACTTTGGGAGGAATGGGAGGAGGTCCTGCAGCGGGAATGTTCCCTGTGTTGCTGTGCCCTCTTGAAGCCTTGTGGCTGTTGCACTCCCTGCTGATGTGCCTTCCCTGTTCCTTTCTGCACTTACCCTCTGGCTTTCGCCATGCCTGGTTTGGAGGAAGACTGGGCCTAGGAGTAGGAGTTCTGGGCCAGGATCATAGTATTGCCTTCCATGATCAGGGGCCTGCAGCATTCTCAGATGCTCTACTCTCACCATTGGCTTTTCCCTCTGAACAGGTCCCGTTCGCGCCCTCTGGGCTGAAGGTGCGTTACCTGAAAGTCTTTGAGCCAAAGCTGAACTACAGTGACCATGACGTGATAAAATGGGTGAGGTACATCGGCAGGAGTGGAATCTACGAGACCAGGTGCTAGCCCCAAGAGGCTGGCAGGTTTCCTCTCTTCCTCAGCCATCCTCCCAGTCTCCTTGGTCTTTAAGTACACTTAAAGAGAGCATCTATCTGGCCCCCTCTGCACACAGATTGGAAGTTAGACCCCCTGTGGCTCACCTCGGGAATGGACTCTCCTGTTTATGATCTCCGTTACCACCAGAGTGGCAGCTGAAGTTCAGAACCTGACCATGCACAGGAGGAGCAGAGCCAGCCTACTGATTCCTGTCCCAGGGTGGGGAGGGACTGGTCTAACCACCATCCTCTCGGGATTGTTCTAGGGAACATCCACCCTTAAACACTTCTGTTAGTGTCTCGCTACTTGCATCATACCCTAGTATTTTTGAAGTTCTTGTGCAAATGTACTTGTAGAATAGGCCTGAAAACCATAGACTGGACAAATCTGAGTTGAAGCTAACCTGGCTCCTGTGCTAGCTATTGCTGTTGTGGTAGATGTTGCTGTGCAGTCTGAGGCACCTATGTCTGGTGAGCTCACCAAGCCTCACTGTCTTCCTCTTTTCCCTTGCAAAGTCTTCAGTATCGTGTCCTGCCATGGGAAGGCTTGTGACCAAAAAGGATGAGGGTTTAAGACTCTTGCTGGTGTGTATGTGGGTGGCACAGCATTTCAAAGACCTTACTAGGTCCTCGGAGCACTTACCCCCACCTGGTGCTGACTTGAGCCAAAGTCTGTCCTCCAGTGGACTGGAAATGGCTCTTCCATCCCAGCAGGTGTGGGCACAGGTCATCCTTACTCTACCTGGATGTGAACTACAGGATCCGTCCTCTGCAATCTGAAACATGGTGGCCAGAAAGAGCACCCCACCCCGCCTACCCTGTCCACTGTTCTACCAAATGCTTTTGGGTCTATAGAAATGCTGCTGCTGCCCACAATCCTCTGCTTCTAATAGTGTGGTCTCAATTTTGTACACTTTGTGATTTGTCCAGTTCGAAACCTAATAAAGTACGTAGAACCGAAGAGGCTGAGAGCTGCTGTTATGGGGCCCTGAAGGAGCCAAGCATGGGCCTGTAAATGCTGCCTTGTTGCTGGAGAGCATCAGGGATGCCATCAACTGAATAGCGTGAAAGTTTGCCAGGGTGGGGTAGGTGAAGAGGGCCAGAGCAGCTCTTGCTTGCCAGTAATGATAGCATCACTCCCAGGGCCTCTAGCTTTCCTGGAGTCTTGGGCTGTGACAGCACTCCCCCTGCAGCAGATGCCCTCATTTTGCAGCTGTCTGCAACTGGGAATGGGCAGAGGATGGGTTTGCAGCTGCAGTAGGCAGCCAAGCTGCTAACTTGTTCAGACCTCTGCCTTCTACAGTGCCTCACCAGGGCAGCATGTGGCAAGACCGTGTAGCCCAGTAGAAAATGGGCAGAACCCCCAAATCTATGGGGTGGTCGATCTGGCAGCCTTAGTGATAACTTTCAGGCGGAGGCCTTTCATGGACTGGAATTCCACTACTGGCTAGTGCTTGAGGCCACAGCCTGGCAAGCTAGACCTACTTTCTGTGAGAAGGCCCCTGGCAGCAGCTTCACCTGGTGCTTCTCAAACTTTTTAAATAGAGCCTCCCTGTGGACTCTTGTCTAACAATTGCACCCCTCTCCCCCTCAATCACTCACCCTTCCCCCTTGTGAAAGGGGAGGCACTTTCAGAACAAAACCGGGGCTGCCCATGCTGTAGACCCTAACAATTGCTTCCCCTGAGCCCCTCCTTTCAGGGGAAAAGGGCATACAGCATGGGAAGTGGGGAGCACGGCAGCAACAGCAATGCGGGGAGGAAGGCGGCGGCAGCAGCAGCACGAGCAGCAGCAGGGTGGGGAGCGTGCCTGGCAGCTGCAGGGAGTAGCAGCTGCTTCCACCTTCGGGGACTGTGGAGCTGGACTGGCTCTATCCCCTGCGCCGTGGCGGTGCAGGATCCTTTACAGCGGATCTTGGCCCTGCACACAGCTCAGGAGGCAGATCTGGGCCTGACTTCTGGCAAGGTCTGTGGCAGAACATATTGCAGGCCTTGAGTGGGAGGGAACCAGCAGCTGAGATTTGGGGAGGGATTGGCTAATGTTGGTTTATCAATCCACTGAGATGAATGTGGTGGCTAAAAGTCTTGCCTCCCATTTCAGGCTGTCTGCAGACTCAGGTACACTCCTGCGTTAACAACCTTAAACACAGTAATCTGTGAGCCACGAAGGCTAACTGAGTAAGGACAGACACATTCAGAGCCCATCTTTGCAGCAGTGGGGTGAGATACGTTGTCATAGTATGTGGAGCCTTCTTCATAGCCTAATGCTGGAGGGCTCTAGGCCTGAGATCTCAGGTCCTACCTTGTCTGATAATGTAAGACTGCCTTTGGACCTCGCATCAGGCACTTCCCATTCTTTTTGGGCATGGGTAGTGGCTCCTTAAAGCCATAACATTCACATGCATGAGCATTGTCTCATGTAGTAACATGGCGTGACCATAGTAAAGGCTATTGCAGTAGGCATGGCCCTGTCTCCAGCTCCCCTTGGCTAGGGGAAGAGCACTGCGCTGTAGCCTGGGCTATGGTCCCTAATACACAAACACGGTCCTGCTTCCAACTCCCCCTGCGATGTTGGGACAGACAACTGCATTGAGCCTGGCTGGATGCAGTCTCTGAATGACAACTTAAAAGATTTTGACCCAGCGTCCGTCCCCCTACTGGTCCCATTTGCAGCCCTCTAGCAAGGGCTCTGTGGGAGCTACACAGCTCCAGCACGTTGTTAGCCATGTGATGTTTGTAGCTCCTGGGGGGGAGGATAACTGTCATGCTTGGGGCGGGAGCTTGCTGTTGGGGGCGGGAGGGGGGTGTCTTATCTCACCAGTTCCCACAGCGGAAAGGTGTACGTGTCCCTTCTTGACAGTTGCTGGAGGCAGGACACAGCAGCTGCGACTATCTGTCATGACCACGGCCGACCCTAAGCAGCTTTGGTTATTGTTCTTTGCAAGGTCCTTGGGGCTTGTATGGCAGAGAATAAAATGAAGCAGTTCTGCTGCTCGTTGCCAAAGGCCAAGCCTGAGAACTGTCCTCCCTGTCGCTCAGCCAGCTGGCCCTCTTCCTGGGTGGGAGGAAGGCGGGGTGCTCCAGTGTGGAAGCAGTTGCAGTTTCTCTAATGCTTTAAAACTCAGCTGAGTTCAGTGAAGGGGCTGGGACCCCACCCTGGCATTCAGGCTAGCTGGGCTTAGCGCGGAGGCATTTGCTCCCCTGGATGAGTGCAGAGGGGCAGGGGCCTGTGCCCAGCTGCCTGCCTTCTGGGCTGGACCAGCGGCGGCACAGGTTTGTGGTGTATGTGCTCCATTCCCCCTGCCCCTCTGTAGGGCATCACTGTCTCCAGCTGGCAAATGAGACCCTGTGGCTGAGGAGCTTAGAAGGCTCAGCCCCCCTTCCTCTGGTGGGCTGTGGAGGGTGCTCTTGGCAAACTACTGCTACCAGCATCCTGTCACCCAAAGACCTTCAGAGATGCTCTGTCTGGGCTGCCGGTAGGATACAGTGACCACAGCTGTTTGAGGAAGAGCCGCCTGGTATGTATTGGTGGATGAACAGCTTAGGACTGCCTTGGGCTGCTGTACCAGGGGCTGCGGCCACAGTCTCATGCGGCAGGCAGCATAGTCTACAAGGAGCAGCACTAGTTCAGTGCTAGGATGGGTTCTCAGACACTTTTTGCTGGGACCCCCTGTGCAAATATTTCAGGCTACGACGATCCCTCCAAAAAGTGATGACCTCCCCTCCCCCCACGCCATGCCACTTATACCGGCATGTGTGGGGGCTGACACCTTGTGACCCCCCCCCAATAACCTCAGGACCCACTGAGGGGTCACAACCCCCAGTTTAAGGGCCCCTGTGCTAAGAACACCCAGTTTCTAGTACTGTTTTTGACAGGGACTTGCCGTTTGAAAACTGCCTGCCTAACCTGCCTTGCAAGGGTTTGCTCACCTTAGTACATTGCTCTAGAAATACTGAAAACTAGTGAAAAGAGCTTCTATCCTCTCTCCAGGTACATGCAAGAGCACTGACATTCCCTAGTACCGATCCTCTTAGCACCAGTGTTTCCACTGTAAGCTAGATCACACATTTGTTATCCAGGTTGCTTCCTTACTGAAGTCACTTGGCCTTGTGCTTGTTCTCTAGGGCTATTCCTACACTGCCCAAAAAAACCCAACAGCAGCAGCCAGTCTCAGCGCCTTTCAGCTGCCTGGGATTCATGCTAGGTGGCTAAACACCACTGTAGGCTGCAGTCCAGCCTGAGAAAGCCAGGGACCGAGGAAGGCCTCAGAGCTGGGGTTCCAGCCTGAGCTGGAATGTTTACACTGCTGTTCTTAACCCCATAGCATGAGCCCCGGGCTTTGAGACTTGCTGGTGGGAGGTGTCTTTGTTTTGGCTGCAATGTGGACTTACCCTTACTGTCTAGCTCGGTCCAGTTGTGTGCCCTGTGATGTTCCCGCTTGAAACAAGTGCCTGCGGCTGAGCCTGAATGGTGCACTGTGAATCGATTTGCATTTCAATGTTGGCAATTGAACCACAGCTCAACTGCTCTTGCTGAAGTAATTTGCCAGCTATTCTGTATAGCACTGAGCTTTTCTGTTCATGGATGCTTGCAAATGGGGGGGGAAAGGCTGAGTGGCATCTGCGTGAATGACTCATTATTCGGAGAGAATGAGGGCAAGGTAATATCTGTCCTTGAACCAACTTCTGAGAGAGAGAGAGAGAGAGAGAGAGAGAGAGAGAGAGAGAGATGCTTTCAAGCTCTCGTCAACAGGGGATGGTCCAACAAACAACCTTACCTCCCCTGCCTTGTATGTCTCATAGCCTGGGACCCATTTGCCTCCAATACTGCAGCATGTGCTGTCCCAGGAGCTCTGTTGCTGAGTGTCTGGGCTTCCTAAAGAACGCCAGGGGCTGTTGATCATCTTAGCATAGCTGGGCGTGAAGTTACTCTACACTTCCTGAAAGGCCTGTAGCACCCAGTTCTTGCTTCTCAGGTACACAGCTCAAATCCTCGCTCATACTGAGGGTTGATTTTGGCTGTAGTAAGTTAGACTGCTTTCTATTCCACTAGCATGTGCCAGCTATGGACGGAGACTGGGTCCTAGATTCTGTACTCAGCGCTATCCCCATCCCAAAACTCAGCCTGTACTGATAACAAGACACAACATGTGCTTAAAGCAAGTGAATCAGAGAATTGTAGGGCTGGAAACAACCTTGAACTCATTAAGTCCAGCCCCCAGGCCTGAGGCAGGCTGCAGTGCAAACAGACCCCCCCTGCTGTGTTTGTCCATCCTGGTCATAAAAACTTGCAATGACAGGGATTCCAGTTTCCCTTGTCAGCCTGTTCCAGATCTTAACTACCCGTAAAGTTAGAAGGCGTTGCTTAATATCTAACCTAACTCTCCTCTGCTGCGGATTAAGCCCATTGGTCTTGTCCTAACTTCAGGGAACATGGAGAACAAGTGATCGCTGTCCTCTTTATAACAACATATTTGAAGACTGTTAGCAGGTCCCTCCTCATCTTCTTTTCTCAAGGCTAAACATGTCCAGGTTTTACCCCTGCCTCGTAGGTCAGGTTTTCGAAACCTTTTATTGTTTTTGTCACACTCCAGTGTGCACGCTCCAGTTTATCCACCTCTTAAAAGTATGGTACCTAAAACTGGACCCCGTACATCAACTGAGCCCTCAGCAGGGATGGGTAGAACAATCACCTCCCATGTATTATACACAACACTCTTGTTAACACAGCCCACAGTGTTAGCCTTTTTTACAACTCCAGCAGATGTTGACTAATATACTATCCGTGATCCCCTGTAACCCCCAGATCCTTTTCAACTGTACTACGGCCTAGCTGCTTATTCCTCATTGTGCATTTGACTTTATCCCCCATTTCCTTAAGTGTAGTACTGTGTATGTGTCTTTATTGAATTTCAGCTTGTTGAAGGGGAAGGGTGGGGGAGATGAGGTGAAAAGTGGGCCAGTCATGACTGGCATAGGCAGCAATGCCAAACCACCAGCCTGCCCGTGTTACCCAGGTACCTAGTCTTGTTTTCCTGGTAGTTTCAGGACATAAATTGATGGGGATGCAGCTCTTCCATCTGATAAAGGACTGGCGCGCACAAGCCCGTGTTCACCCAAAACAAAAATCCTTTTTATTGAGTCTAAAGCGCACCCATAAAACAATAGTCCAGGGCACCCTACGTGTAATTATTCAAATTCAGAGATGCGTTAAGTAGTCAGCAAGTTTCTGGTGGCTGCCAGCCTTCCTCCTAATCACTGGGACATTGGATGTCAGTCTCTGAACTCATTGAAATCTCTGAACTTCTCCAAATTACACACACGGCCTAATCTCATTATGAGTTGCTCACAACAAAGCACATCCCTCGTAACAGGCCTGCGTGGGCTAACAATTTACCTAGCGTCAGCAACTGGTAACTCCCAATTCTACTTAGCAGCAAAGCAACTCCCAACAAAAACCTCACGTTGATAGACACCCCAATCCCAGGTCAGCTCCTCCTGCTTCTTCCCATTCTCGTGAATCTCTCTTATTCTCTATCCTTATTAGCAACACTGCCGCGGGTTTGTTGGCTTAGGCAAAGGTCAAATTATTCCTGCCTGTTTCGTGTTCACGATTCCATTTAATGGCAGCTGACTACACAAAATGGTTGCTTATGTCAAGTCCAGCTCTCTTGTAACATCCCTGGGGGGAGTCGTTAAGGTCCCACAGACACCGACTCGGCCTCATTCTTCTGAACTGGTCCCAGTCGCTTTGAGTGCTGGTACTGAACCCACTGCAAGGGGCCGGCTCACCTGAGCAGGGAGAGGGAAGAGAGCTGCTTAGTCTGGTATTACTGACGTGCCCCTGCCCTGCTGCTTTGGGACTTGCTGGAAACCCTCTTTGGGGTCTGGCTCTGTGCGGGGGTGTCACTGAGCTGATGCTGAGCGAGGGAGTGCTGCTTTCTGCGCCAGGGCGAGTGTCCCCCAAAAGGAAGCCTCTGTTCTGGCAGCTCCTTACGCCTGTCCGTTGAACGATGCTGAGAGAGGGGCGGCCTTGCTTTCACACCCCAGCAGGGCAAAGGGAGTTCAAAGCCTGCAAAAGAGGCTGGAGCACCAGCTGCCTGCTGTGCCTTGAATCTGCTCATGGGCGCTGGGCCTGGCCAGGGCAGCGAGGAGCTGAGTTCTGGGAGCTTCTCAGGGAGCTGCCTGCCGTGGTTTTGAACTAGCAGGATCCTGCTCCAGGGCCTCCCTGCCATCCCATTTGCATGGTGGTTGCCTGGGCAAGTTCCCTCACGATGGCCCAGCACCGTCCTCGGCTGCTGGCTCAAGATGTGCCTTGAACTGCAGCGCAGGATTTCAGCACAGCCGCCCTGAGGCACTCACATATCAGGCGTCAAGCCCCCACAGATTAAGAGATTTAAAGCAAGGTTGGGTTCCCCTGCTCTGCCACCATGGCCCCTTAGCTGATGGTTTCAAAGCTCTTCACTGGACCCACAAAGGTTGGGAAACGTACTCACGTCTCGACAGGGAAGAGACCTCTTGGAGCCAGGGCTTTAAGGAACACCCTGCATAGCATGAGAGCGGGGGTCCTGGGCTCTGTCTGGAAGAAGATTTCAGGAGCCTGCTGCCCTCCATTGGGTCTGAATTCCCAATAAAGGACCAGGTTTTAGCCGATTGCCCCAGCCGGCCCCGTAGGCTGGGTGCAAGGAGCTCTGATCTGGCAGCAGGAGGGCCCCACACTGAGGCTGCTGGGAGCAGCTGGTGATTGGTAAATGTTGGTTTATAAAGTGGGATCTGTCCCTGCCCCAGGCTCCTGCGCTAGCTCTCCCTTGTGCAGATTTGACTCCTTCTGAGCCCTGTGGGCCCTAGACCCTTCCACCCCCAGGCTGGCGCCAAGCTCATGAGCTGCTGGGGTGGCACAGTGACGCGCTGAACCGTTCAGCCAGGGATGAAGTGGGGCCATGGCAGCTCGGCTTGTAGGTCACCGGGGACACAGACTAGAACTGCCTGGCGGAGCGGGGCTCGCGTTCTCCCCTCCTGTCGCACCTGGCCCACGTCTCCAGAGGAGGGAACAGCTTTCACATGGAGCTTGGTACGTGTGGGGAAGGGGGCCTGCAGTAGCAATGAATCCCCTCCCAGCCACAGGCTCCTAATTGCCATTAAGACAACAGGGCGGCCAGGAGGGGGTGCAGGGCGGTGGTAGTTTGCGGGTGGGGGTGTTGCAAGTAACTTCAAAGTGGGGGATGCTCTGGTTGAAAGGGAGAATTGGAGAAAGGCAAGGGGAGGTCAGGGCATGTCAGCCAGTGCCAGGGTTGGGCGGGCTGTCCGGGTCGGACAGCCTCCTGGTTCCTGCCAGGGAGGGAAGGGGTCTGCGTCTGGAGGTGAAGCAGGAATCTCGGGAGCGGGGTTTTGTTTTGTTTCCGTGCATGGTGGACAGATGGATCCAATCTAGCGAGGCGGGGGCCGGCTGCCCTGCAGCATGGGGGCTCCTCACAGATGTGTGCGCTCGTGGCACAGGGCCTGTGAGCAGGGGGCTGTCGGTGGGATGGGCCACAGTGGAGATAAGGGGACACTTGTTGCTGAGCCCTGTCACTTGGGGAAGGAGAGAGCTGAGCTCAGCCATGGGCACAGGGCCCCAGCTGCCTACTCCCCCACACAAGCTGTGGTGGGGGGCAGCGGCTGCTCTCCTGATCCTGCTGCTGGCTGATTTCCAGACTTTGCATGGAGCTGCCTGGGATCGAAGGGTGAGTGGAGAACGTGGGGCTATGAACGCTCCTCAGGGGCTTTGTGTAGCTGCTCCACTTACGGGGGGACTTGGGAGGCGGGGGGAGAGCTGGGCTGTAGGGGTGTGCAGAGGAGGGAACAGACGGCGGGGGGCCCCGTTACAGTAGCAGAGGGTCAGGAATCCAGCAAGGAGCCGGGTGAGTTTGGGTCTCTTACATGGAGTCCTGCAGACTGAGGAGGAACCAGGGGGCTGTCACCCCGCACCCCTGCGCTCTTTGCTAACCTGCAGCAGCCCTGGGGGGGTGGATGCTGCCCCACGCAACGCCCTCGAGGAAGGGTTTCCCAAGGGCTTCCCAGGCCTGTTACAGGATGGCTGAGACCCACGGCTGGGAGAGCGCAGGAGTCACAAGGCCCACGTGGAAGGAGGTCAGCCCTGGGTATCCCCACCTGACAGTGAAGGGGAGGTGCGAGGCAGCTGCCCGGGGACATCCCTAGCTCCAGCACTGTTTGGATGAAACCTTCCGCCCCCGAGACTGGGCTGGGAGATGCCGGAAGAGCCTGGGAAGCAGAGGGTGGCTGGGTGGGATGCAGTGGGGAGGGAAACCGAGGCTGAGATCCGGCCCGGCCTAGCTGCTCCTCTTGCTTCACTGGGGGCCCTGTCTGGTTTTCCTGCAGGAGGGAGCGACAGCCCCCCCGGAATCAGATCCCACGCTCACTGTTGCACAAGGAGGGCATGTGTGCAGGAGGAGGCGCTATGCCATCAACCCACATGGGCATAAGTGGGACCATGTTAACCTGACCTATAAGTGAGTGTACCGGGGAGGGCAGAGCAGGGGTGCTTCAGCCCTGTCCTACATCCTCCCCCCACCCAGCTATTCCCATATGGGGCTCCCCACCCAGAGCTCAACTGAGCCCGCTCCAGCCTGGCCCACAGCCCCCAGCCCTGGCTCTTAGCCCAGTCCTTGGCTCTCCCTGTTTGGCCTTGAGATGCCTCCAAAGGTGACCTGGATTCATAGTTGCACCTGCCCCCGGCTCCGGCCCCCTGCACCCTCGTGTGTCTCTGGGGTGAGGCTGACTCCATGACACCAGCCTGTGCGAGCAGGAGCTAATTGCTTCCTTCAGAGCGATAACAGCCACGTGGCTGTCAGCAGCCCAGATTCTAACCAGAATCCCTGCCCGATGCCAGCACGGCCCAGGCTATGGGGCCCTGACGCGGTTCCGAACCTGCTGTGGGGGGGGCGGGGGCTGCCTCTTTGAGCCATGACTCTGCCTGCCGGGGGGATCCACGCCCCTCCTGGGGTTTAACCTGCTGCTTAACAGAGGGGCTGTGCCTCGAGCAGTTTGCTTTACTTTCATAACTGACAGGACAGCAGAGGGGCCGGGGCTCTGAAGGGCCGGGCCCCGAGGGGTCGGGGCTCAGCCCTGGCACAAATTAACCGGTGGTTTAGCCAATCAAACTAATGCCCTGCCATGCTGCCCTCTGCACCTCGGCTGTACCACCCCACATGGACATCCCTGCCCGTAGGGATCCTGGCACCCGGCTGCTGCACGTGCCCTATTAGTCTCTTTCCACGCAGGGCCGACAGGCCCCTTCCACGTACCTAGATGCCCCAGGGAAGGCAGCGCCCCCTGCTGGGAGAGGCTGGGGCAGGAGTAACTGAGCACCCCGCACTCCTGCCCCGTCCCCACAGCAGCCCTGGATGCCGTAGTAGACCCGAGAGAGCTGGAGGAGCAGGTGGCGCCCACAGGACACCCTCCCCTTTCCCCTCCTGCAGGATCGTGCGGTTCCCCAGCACGCTGAGCCGGCGTGACACGGAGAGAGCCATCGCCGTTGCCTTCCGCATGTGGAGCCACGTCTCACCCCTTCGCTTCCGGCGCCTGCCCCCTAGCCAGCCAGCGGACATCACGCTAGGTAGGAATGGGGGGTCCTGGGGCTGCCATGGGCCTGGCACCCCCCATCTCTCTCACTGGTGCTCTCCTGCCTCTTCTCGGCCCTCTGGCCTTCTCTCCCCCTCACGTTTGTGCAGATGGCTCTGGGGCCGCTGCGGGGTGCGGAAGGTGCCGAAGGCCCAGGCACCCTGAGACCCGGCAGATCCAAGCACCCCTCCCCACTCTCTGGTTGTTTTGGGGCAGGCTTCTACACCTTTAACCACACTGACTGCTGGTTCTCCCCGCTGCACCCCTGCTTCGACGGGCCGGACGGGGAACTGGCCCATGCCTTCCTGCCACCCCGGGGCGAGATCCATTTTGACAACCATGAGTTCTGGATCCTCGGCCGCTCGCGCTTCAGCTGGAAACAGGGTAGGTGGGACCAAGGGGCAGCCAAAGAGTCTGCCCGGGCATGGCAAGCCAGGCTCCTGTGCTGTCCACTCCTGTCCTGAGATCCCTCCCAAACAAGTCATCGCCTCTGCGAGGGACATCACCTGCGCCAATGCCGGCTGAGCACCACCGCACGTCTATGGCCAAATGCTTTGTCACAACCGGACTCAGCCGTTGCCCCCACTGCCCAGGATCAGGGCCCAGCAGGAGCCCACCCCCTACAGCTCCCTGTAGCAGAGCAGGGCCTTTGAGCGGGGCGTGCTGTCTGCATGTGCTACAGCCAGCAGGGAGGGGGTGCCTTGTTCTGCTGTTATAAAGCGGGGTGCCTGGCCAGGCCAGCCCAGGAGGAAGGCGCATTCTGCTTGAAACTGGCTCATTGCAGCCCCAGCCCAGGGGGGAGAGATTCCTGGCCAAGTTTGGCCGGGCCTGGCTCCTCCCAGCTGGATTTTGGGGGAGGTTTTTTGTGGCCGAGCCCAGCTTGGAGCAGCTCCAGCCTACCATTCTCCCAAGGGTCCCAGTTCGAGGCCCAACTGCACAAACTTGCCCCCTTGGGTGACTTCTTCAAGAGCCCCCGAAGGCTGGTGCTGGGCAGTTGCTCACCCAGCACGAGGACCCTCCTCTGGAGGTGCTGCAGGGATCTGCTGTCTCCTTCTCCCAGCAATCTGGTGAGATGTGTTACCAGATTTGCCCGTCACTTTGGGGTATGCTTATTTATTAGGGTTACTTTCCTGGAAAAGGGGGTGTGATTCTATTAGTGTGCTGCTTGTGGTACTTGTGTGTCCATAGGGTTACAAGTCCCCTCCCAAGGAGCTATCCTGCAGGACCTAAGGTTTTCAGATTCAAATAAACCCCCCCCAGATACACACCCCCATTCCAGATTAACTGAGTGCGTCTGAGCAGGCCGGGCTATCAGCACTCTCAGCTGACCCCTTATACGTCCCTGAACTCAGCAGGCTGGTGACACAGCACTGTCAGCTGTCACCCTCATGTGCCCATTGCACCGCACCAGAATGGAGCACACTTATGAGCAGGCTGGGTCCAAACAGCACTTTTCAGCTGTTCCCTTATGTGCCCCCTGGACTCAATCAGGCTGGGTCAAACAGCACTGTCAGCTGTCACCCTTATGCACCTCTGGACTCCGTAGGCTAGGCAGAGCAGCACTTTTCAGCTACCCCCTTTATATGCCTCTTCACAACACAATTGTTCTAGCAGTAACCCCCTTGATAAGCAAACCCCATAGGATTTTGGGCACTCCAGGGATCTTTGGCTTAGGTAAAAGAAGCGTTGCTGCAGAGCAAGGCAGGGAAGCCAAGAACACAAAGAAGTAAATGTATTTAGAGAGAGAGAAACTGGCAACCAGCTTGATTACAATAGTTAGTTTATTGCCAGGTATATAAAACTTATGATACTAATAGTGATGCCATACAAGGAGAGAAAAGCAATCTAACACTTACAATACAACAACATTACAGCAGGGGTACTGGAGAAAGCTAGCCCAGGTTGGCTTACAAAAGTAGAAAGTTATACCTGGATTAAAGAGAGAGAGAGAATTGGGAAAGATGGGGGGGGATCTCACCACTCCTTGCAGCTCAGAAGTTCCCAGGAGACAGGCTGTTCAGCTTAGGGTCAGGAACACTTGAGGGAGAGGCAAACCCCACAACAGGATCAGTCAGGAAAGCATGTGGGTCCAGGCATCAGAAGAGGAAAGCAAGAGAGGGTTTAAACTTGGGTAGGGGTTTTTTGTAGAACCAGGTTTGTTTGTGGGTAAACAATGTCTCTTCAGGGAGGTTTTCTTTATGCTAGACAATAGGAGCTGATCACTCCCAGCTATGGTCAATGTTCCTTGGGGGAGCTCACAATGCAACCAGGCAGATTCAGTGTTTTGCATGTCAATACTCGAATGGTCTGATAACTGCGGTGTAGGTGTGAGTTCATTTACATCAAGAGCAGAGATCTCCCATCATGCAGTGTGTCCCTGCCTTGCCAATCCCAGAAGTCAGTGCGATTCCTGCTTTGGAGCTTGGTTCTCCATTCCTCATGCTAATTCTTGTTCCATCTTCGATGTAAATGAGGCTCCAGTTCTCCATTCCATGTGCTAATTGAGATGCCTCTTTTTACATCTTCCATGTAGATGAGGCTTGGGGAGTTGTCTTAATCCTATCACCCTTGTTGGGAGGGTTTTAGGTGTGTCTCCCACAGCCTTTTCATAGCTTTTGTTTCTGGTGCAAGCAGAGGCTGGGGGGATTCAGGTGAGCCAGAAATAGAATAGGGGTTTTTCACCCTGGTTCCCCAAGAACACAGAGCTGCCAGGTAACAGATGGCTTGGGTAGAGATCCGTCCGTCTGCAGGTGACACAGCGGCCTTGCCTCTCTCATAGCCACCGAAAGCTGCCGTGGCTCTTCGGGCCCAGCTGAGCCGGGGAACTGGGGAAGAGCGAGCTGGCTGCAGCTTAGTCCACATAGGATGGAGGTGATGGGGTCAGAGGAGCTTTCCCGGTGGTGGTGGGGACTTCAGCCTCTGCCAGTTAGGTTGCACGCTGGGGGGCGCTTGTGGATGCCCCGCTGCTCCTTGAGTCCTGGGGAAGGGCCATAAGTGGCTCTGCACCAGCATTGGGCACACGGGTGCCATTTCCTCCTGGGTGGTGGATGCTTTCCAGTGCCCCCATCCTCCGTCAGCTCAGAGCACTCACATGGCCGCAGCTCAGTGCTTACGGGCAGTTGCTGAAGGCCTGTGTTGCCCAGGGCCGGCCTTGCTCCCTGGTCCCCTCCTGCTGCCGTTCAAGCTGCTGCTGTTGCCCCTTGAGTCTGTTCCGCCCTCTCCCCCGGCCCCTGCAGCCGATCTCTTCTCCCTGGCAGGTCCAGGGGCAGGCTGCTCTCTGCCGGGCGTTCTCCTCTTTGGAGCTAGCTGCTCCTATCGGGGCTGGTGTGCCAGGCTCCTAGCTCCCGCCAGGCTGCAGGGTGGGGGTCCAAATTGAGACCCCACCCCCTGGGCCTCCAGCGCTGATGTGTGGGGCACGGTTTCCCCCTCAAAGCCGACAAACCCTGGGTCTGGGCTAGGACAGGACGGGGCAGAGTGTGGGAGAGGGGGAGAGGCTCTCTCGTGGAGAGAGGTTGGGTAGCAGGGAGAAGCCAGCCTGGCTTCTCCAGAGACCCTCCTTGCGCTGAAGAGGCTGTGCTTTGCCCCGTGCTGGGAGCTGCCAGGCCAGGCTTTCCGCATATCTGCATGTCCTGCTCCTTTGGGGCGCTCTGTGCTCGGCAGGGGCCTGGCTGAATGACCTGGTCCAGGTGGCAGCTCACGAGATCGGCCATGCCCTGGGCCTGTGGCACTCGCAGGACGTCCGCGCCCTCATGCATCCAAACGCTACCTACAGCAGGACGTGGCACGTGGGCCGTGACGACGTCCGGGCTGTTCGGCGACTGTACGGTAAGGGGGTGTCAGGCAGGGAATGGAGAGCTGCCTGGGGGTCACCGGGGGGGCACTGTGGCTAGATTAGCCTGGGGATGCCCCTGCTCCTTAGCTCTGGAGCTGCAGCCTCCCGGAAATCACAGCCACGCTGCACGCTCGTGCCCAGCACAGGCCACCGGCTGGGATAAGGGCTGTGGCAGGGAGGCAGCTGGGGATAGGATGGGAGTCCCAGGTCTTGGGATGATCGTGCTCAGCCCTCAATCAGGGAGTTGCACTGCCTGGGCTCTTCCAGCCCGAATGTCTTGGTTGCATCTGTGCCAAAAGCCAATCCCACAGGCGGCTGGGCCCCAGGGCAGGCGGAGGCGGCTTTGTGGTGCTTGTCTGGGGGTCCTGCCCTGAGCGCTGTCCCCGCAGGCTGCGGGGATGAGAAACGGCCGTGTGCGCCTTGGGCCCGGCGGGGATTCTGCATGCACCGGCGAGCCTTCATGGAGAGGCATTGCCCCAAATCTGCAACTCCTGCTTTGTGAGACACCCCATGGCTGCCTGGAGCTAGAAGCCACAGAAACCAGCTCCCCACAGACCCACCCCGCCCCACTGGCCCTGTGTTCCACCAGCCCCACCCAGCTGCTGCAAGGCAAATGCCACCTAGCACCACCCATGCCCCTCCATCCCCATCACTCCCCTGCAGCATGAGTGAGGGTCTGAGGGAAGCTGCCAGGCCCCCTCAGCTGTTGGCATTACTGCTTTTCTCTTTCTCTCTTTTAGAGCCCCCTGACGCTCCCCCCTTCCCTCTTGTGCAGCCCCCCCGCATTAAGACCAAGTACATCTCCGAAGGCAGAGTCATAACCTTCCGCTGTGGGCTCAACTCCTCCAGGCCACACTTGCAAATCAGGTGAGCCATTCACAACCCCTGCAGCTGGGGGGCCCTTCTCAGGGGCAGAACATGGCTGCGTCCGTCGGGGACGCTCTCCATGCAGGAGCCACCAAACCCACCCCTGGTCTCCCTCACCCCACAGGGCCGGTCTCTGCAGTAACCTTCTTGCCTGGAAGCTGAGGCCTTCAAAGGGGGAAGGTCTTTCCCAGTGCAGGTCGTTCTCCTGGAGCTGGGGTCCGTGCAGACACTGCCAGCTTTGGGGAGTGGAAGGGGAGAGCTATTGCTTTGGAAAGGGAGAGTAGATGGGGTTCAATGGGTGCTGAGCCTTGAACACCCCTCTTTGTAGGAGCAGCCATGGGCTCCAATTCTGACAGTGACTGAATAAAACCACCTCTCCCCTGCGTTCTGTGTATAAAGTGACGAGCAGGCACAGCAGCGAGATGGAGGACGAGGAGAAAGGGCCTGATCTCTGCTGGCTGGGAGTGACCTGGGCAGAGGGAAGGAGGTTGCTACTAAGCCAGGAGTTGCAAGAAAGGCATTTGCACGTGCAGGGTGACAGGCCAGAGGCGGACGGTTGCTAGAGGAGAGCAGCTGCCTTGGACTCAGTGTGCGGCCCCCCATCTCTTGCAGCTGGTACAAAGATGGGGAGCTCCTTTCACGCTCTGTTCCCGGCTTCGAGCTGTTGCCACGCCAGGAGCTGCGTGTTCATGCCACCGAGTCCAGCGAAGGCCAGTACACGTGCTTGATCCACCGAGCCAGCAGGATCCTCCGGGCTAGTTCTTGGCAGATAAAGCTCAAGGCCAGGAGTCCCTTCCCCAACAGGCAACCGCATCGCGGCCGGAACAGGCAGGGAAATGCTCAGGGCTGAGCCACAGGACAAGGGATTGCGCGCCCAATCCTGGCCACGTGTGTCTGGCCCCAGGGCACTGTGCAGGGACGGTATCCTTATTGCTTGGGTTTGTCATCATTCTGCCCCACCGCCTCTGCTTCCTCCTCAGCCTGGGCCCTTAAACTGGGGTGCCTAAACAGCAGAGGGTCCAACAGCAGGAGTCTGCTCCTTTTATTGGCCTGCAGGCAGGAGCTCCTCTGCCAGCTATTCCTGCATGGGGCAGCGACTCCTGCTGGGAGAAGGGGATGGGGGCGATTGCTATCTGCCTTCTTCCCCAGACCCTCCACTTACCCTTTCATTCCCCACCTGCCAGGTTGGTATCTGGGACACCCACTTCCCCCTCCTCTGCAGCTCAAACCTGTGACTATATCTTCCTCCACCCTGCTGTAGCCCTGTCAAACCAGGATCTGAATTAAAACTCAGGCAAGAATCCCTGCTGCATTCTTCTGCCCTTTTTCCTTTGGCTAAGCTGCCCTTTACAAGCCATAACCCTATCCTTTCCAGTGGCAGCTTTAAATTGCCATGCCTTAGCCTGGCAGCCCTTGAGGGCGTGGGTGTTTAGTTTCCGTGGAATAGATCCTTGCAATTTCCCCCCAAACAATTTATCTGAAAGAAACAACAGCTGTTAGAGAGGGCTGAGGAGGCTGACTGTCCAAAGCTGCAAGGTGAGTAGCTGCTGTGATGTCTCAGCTGTGCACCAGCTCCCCCTGGTGCCCAGTGGGGCCCTCTCACTTAGCAGATCGTCAGGTGATGAGAGCTGCTACCTTGCTGGATAGAAATACAGCCAGCCTCTAGCGAGGATGGGAAGGGAATGAGAATCTGAAGGAGAAAGTGGTATTTTAACCTGCTCCCCCACCCCCAAGGCTGCCTTCTCAGCAGCAGATTGAGGCCCCGTCTCATGGAAAAGCTACGGTGGGAGCTGTGCGCAGTGGTGGTGTAGCTGTGATGGTCCCAGGATATTACAGAGACAAGGAGGGGGAGGGAATAGCTTTTGATTGGACCAACTTCTGGCGGTGAGAGACTCAAGCTTTTAAGTTTACTCAGCGCTCTTCAGGTCTGGGAAACTTACTCAGCTGGTCTGTACTTCTGACTAGGTATCCAAATCCCAGGATGATGGGGCCATGTATGTGTTGGACTAGACTAGTCCAAATCATCATTAAAGACAGTGAGTTGAGCCAACATCTGCTGCTGAAAAGGCCAATCGACCCTTCAGAGGAGACGCAAAGGGGAAGGAAGACTGAATCATCCCTAACGCTATGAAGACTAGTTGAGAGGAGAGGTTTCTTCTAGGAATAATTTTTCAGAGCAGGAGACTGTGCATAAACATCACAAATCTGTGCTGGGAGAGGGAGAAATGGGGGCTTTAAAAATGAAATGCAAAATGAACAGACCACACCCTAATTAGTTGTGCTAAGAGACATCATCTGGCCTAGAGCAGTTCTCACGTTCGGCCACCAGTGGCGTTTGTTTTTTTCCAGCCATGAAAGCCTCCAAAGCATGGGCAGAGATGCGGGGAAGTAGCCCTTCCCTTCTCTGCACTGCCTTGCTGTTGCTCCTGAATAGCTGTTCCCCCGGGCAATGAGATGTGCTGCCTTGGGTGTTTGCGCCAGCTGGTGCTGCTAGCAGGGCCTGGCGCCCTGCGCCACACAGCCTCCTCTGAGGCTCCGGGAAGCACCTTGGAGACATGGGGCTGGTGCGTGTGGCCCTGCAGGTGGCTCATCAGTGGAGGTGGCTGTGGCATTTGGTCACAGGGCGCTCTCCTGGGCAGCTCCCCCGCTCTTGCCCAGCCAGAGCACTGGGAGCCTGAGGTGCCTTAGGCAGCCAGTGAGCTTCCGCCCTACCTTCCCCAGGGTGGGCTCTTGCTGAAAGGCCAGGGGAGGCAAGGACGGAAAGAGGGGTCGGTGCTTCCTCCTCTGGGGCCCATGCTCACTTTTTACAATGGCTGTAGCTACTGCAGCAGCTCCAGAGCTCTGGATGCTGCAGGGCTTAGGAGCTTCCCGGCAGGGTGAGGGGCTCCTGCTCTGTGACATGCTCTCAGCAAAAGATTGGGAGCAAAGTGGGGTGAGCTGAATGGGGAGCTCTACTTTCTGCAGCCTCACCCCAGTGCATGGAGGCCAGGCCCCCCTAGGGGACGCCCACCTAAGTTACTGTGGGGTGCATGCAACCTGTCAGCATCTCCCTTTCTCATTAGCATCAGGAGCTCCATGGGGGTTGCGGGGTGACCCTGAGTGCAGGGGATTCCTTCATGCTGCCACTTACAGAAAGGGGTTTGCTCCTTTTCAATGTGTACAGAAGAAGGGGCCCAAGTGTACAAACTGAGGCCAACCCTACTGACTTCAGTAACCCAGCTCCAAGTGTGAACACTATACCCATCTGTGAGGGATTGCAGGATGGGGTCCCTATTACATTGTATTAGTAAAGTACAATATAACAGGATTATTTGTTATTATCATGATTACATTATTTTATTATATTATATTCCTAAATTAGCTGGGAAAAGGGGTAAATAGGGAGGTGGCAAGATTTGCAGATGATACAAAACTACTCAAGATAGTTAAATCTAAGGCAGACTGGGAAGAGTTACAAAGGGATATTACAAAACTAGGAGACTGGGTAACACAATGGCATATAAAATTAAATGTTGATAAATGCAAAGTAATGCAGATTGAAAAACAATTCCAACTATATGTAGTATACACTATACAAGTCTATGTTATCTGTTACCACTCAAAAAAGAGAGCTTGGAGTAATTGTGGAAAGTTCTCTGAAAACATCCACTCAATGTGCAGTGGCAGTCAAAAAAGCTATCAGAGTGGTGGCAATCATTAGGAAAGGGATAGATAAGACAGAAAATATCGTATTGCCTCTTTATAAATCTACATCTTGAATAGTGCAGGCAGATCTGATCGCTCCATCTCAAAAAAGATATATTGGAATTGGAAAAGATAGAGAAAAGGGCAACAAAAATGACTAGGGTATTGAACCGCTTCCATAGGAGGAGAGATTAATAAGACTGGGACTTTTCAGCTTGGAAAAGAGACAACTAATGGAGGGACATGATAGAGGTCTCTAAAATCATGACTGGTGTGGAGAAAGTAAGTAAGGAAATGTTATTTACTCCTTCTCGTAACACAAAAACTAGAGATCACCAAATGAAGTTAATAAGCAGTAGGTTTAAAATGAACAAAAGGAAGTATTTCTTCACACAACACACAGTCAACCTGTGGAACTCCTTGCCAGAGGATGTTGTGATGGCCTAGACTGTCACAGGGTTCAAAAAGAACTAGATAAGTTCATAGAGAATAGGTCCCTCAGTGGCTATTAGCCAGGATGGACAGGGATGCAAAACCATGCTCTGAAAGTGTTCCTAGCCTTTGTTTGCTAGAAGCTGGAAAAGGGCAACAGGATGGATCACTTGATGATCACTTGTTCTGTTCATTCTCTCTGAAGCACCTGGCATTGGCCACTGTCAGAAGACAGAATGCGGGGCTAACCGTGGCCCATTTGCTCTGAAACAGTATGGCTGTTCTTCTGCACATGGATTGATTTTTATGGTCTTTTTGTGGCAGAGAAATTTTCCAGATACGTTTAATTATTATTTGGACTTTTATTATGTAAAAGCATTTTTAAATTTAGTTCAGAATTGATTAATTGATTAGTTCAGAATTAATACTGACCTCCACCTTTTACCAAAAAAGCAAAAGAAACAACAAAAATGAGAACATGCAAAACACTTTACTGCTATTGTGTTTAGGTCCAGTAAAGAACAGAGGCAACTGTACATCATTTTTATTATTGAGTCTACAAAAAAAAGATCCCTACATAAATAAATGACAATGATTTGGACATGTGTATGTCCGTGTTTTCATTTTACGTAAAGTGAATTAAGTACTTTAGGAAAAACTGTCAGAGCAGCCACCAAAAATGTGTTGTGAGAACCCCTGCTTTAGTTTAGAGGCACATATTGGGGCAGTAACATGGACTTTTCCTTGTGGATGCGCCATGCATCTAAAGCAACAAGAATCTGTCACTCATGCACCTGCTATTGCTACTTATTGCTCTATCAGGAGCCTGAGAGACAAGCATCTCTAAAAGCCAGGATCCCAAAGTGGGGCGAGGCCTAGGCTCCCAGATGCCTCTGCTTTCCTTAGGGAGGCCAGGACCTTAGCTGCAGGGAGTCAGAAAACAAACAGCTCCTCTGCGGATGTCAGGATCTCCCAGTGCTGCCAGCTCCACCCTGGGGCTGCTTTGACGCCTGCGTGGGCATGTTACACGCGGGGTAGCAGCCAGGTCAGTAATATTATCTGGGATGCTCATAGCTTGGGGGCCTGGGGCGATGGGTGCCCCCTCGGGCCCCACCCCTTCACCTGCACCACAGTGGACATGGTGCTGGGCGGGGCGGGCCCAAAGACCCCAGTGCCCCTCGGTGGGTCCCCTGCTGCTGGGCTGGGCTAGCTTCCTCCTGCTTAGCCCCAGCAGGCCTCCCCTCCTCCTCTGATCACCAGGGCAACCATCCCTTGCCCCGCCCCCTCCCCCTC
>ML675649.1:7025155-7043888 GCA_007922155.1 Mesoclemmys tuberculata
CACACTCCAGTAGTGTAGATTGACTCTCTCCCATTTCAATGAAGTGAGTCTCCAGCCCTGCAAGAGAGGGTGTCTGTTCCCACCTTACAAATGGGGATTTGAGGCACAGACACACATGGGGGGCCTCATTCTTATCAGTGTCAGTGGAAGTTAGGAACCTAAATCCCTTGACGGATATGGACCAAAGTGACCTTCGTGTGGTCACAAAGGGCGTCTGTGGCAGAGCCTGGAATTGAACCCACCGCTCTCTTATCTAGTTTCCTAAGGCTTGTCTTCTCTATAGGGCTACGTTGATGTAAGGTTCGCTAGTTATGTTAGGTAAGTAACATAGCTTAAGTCAGATTATCTTCTGTTGCCTTGCCGTGATGTCTTCACTGTCCCATGTAGGGACGGGAGACGCTTGCTTGTTGACACAGCTTCTGCCTTTCGTTGGGTGGATTAAAAGTCAACGGGGGGCACTCCCCCATCGACTGAGCACGTCTTCACTATGGTGCTAAATCAGTGCCACTGAATCAATGGAAGTCCATTTAGCGCAGTAGTCAAGACAAGCCCTTCAACTGGCACTGGACTCCTGTCCACTGACTTAATCCCGAAATGGTCCTTGTTGTTCAGGGGGCTGGTTAGGATGGTGGGGAAGCACGAAGCCCAAGACCCTGTTATTTGGGTTGCAGTTATTTAGGCTGAGGTTGCTTCTCAGTGGCTCTTTTCTTTCCTCTTGCAGGGATCCTGCACGATGGTGGCACTGACTTTGAGTCCGTGGATGAGCTGTTTGAAGCAGTGGGAGAGCTCTTGCAGGAAGTGTCTAAAGACTCCAAAGATGATGAGGACATCCGAGATATCTGCCAGAGGATGTACAACACCCTCCACCTGTAAGTGCCATCTGCTGAGGGATGTGGTTGAAGGCTCTTGGGCCTCAATGCAAGGATCTGGAAACAGGCCTGGGGCCAAGGCAGTGAGAGAGCAGCTGGGCTCTGGATCTTGTGAGGAGTTGAAGCTTGCATTTTACTCTGGAGCTGTGCTGACAAGTGTCAGCGTCTGGAGTATACGAAATGGGGATGCTAAATGGGGTGACAAAGAAAAACTTAGGGAAGCATCTGAGACTCATTTGGGGAGATGGGTGGCAGATGGCAGTGTTCAGAAAAGGGTGGTATCTTGGCACCTTTACTCCTTGACACCCTGGTGTGTTACAGGGATGAGGAAAACTCACGGGGATGCAGCCAGGTGCTGTTGGATGCGCCAGTTCAGCTTTCCCAGATCACATACAACTATGGTGAGTAACAAGCACTGAGAAGCCCTTGCTCCTAGGGAATCAACTTCAGTGCCTGAGCTGCTCAGCTGACTGGACAGTCTCCCATCTTATCTGCTCCTTCCATCATTGTGGGGGAAGCGTATAAATCCTGGAGTTTATGGCTCAGAATAGGAATCCCTCCCTGGACTGTTGAGGAGCTGCTCCTGCGTAGTGGTAGTCTTTGAGGCTGTGAGATCTAACGGCAGAAACAGGATCTTGTGTGTGATCTTGGACAAGTCACTTCCCTTCTGGCTAGCTTTCTCCATCTGTCATATAGGGTATTGACCTTGCTAGGGAACTGAGTGGATTTGCATTAAGCACTGAGCTTGCCTTGGCCAAAGGCGCTAGAGAGCGGGGCTGAGTTTGACTGTTCAGGACATGTATTCACTGCCTTTCTTGTTGATTGCAGATTCTGGCTTGGACCTGTTGCCAAAACTGTTGCTGAAGAGAGACCAGACCTCAGTAAGTGGGAAAGGGGTCAGTCCTGCTCATGCTGTTACCGCCCTGCCTGCTGAGAGTCCTTACCTCCCCACTTCTTACACAAGCACCCACGCAACAGGCTGGGGAATGGGGCTTTCTCATTAGATGTTGACATTGCTTTCTCTCTGCTCAGGCCTTCACTTTTATGTGAGGGATTGCTTAGTCTTGGTCTGGTAAATGGAATGACATAAGTAATTGTAGGCCTGTCAGCCTGACATTGATCCTGGACAAAATAGAGGACCAGTTAATATGGGACTCTATCAGTAAAGAATTAGAGGAGGGTAATAGTACATGAGTTTAGGGAAAATGGATCCTGTCTAACCTGATATCATTTTTTGACATAATATACTGGACTTCTCCAGCAGGTTTGACTTGGTACCGCACGTTTTGATTAAAAAAAACTAGACCAGTATAAAATTAATATGGCGTGCATTAAATGGATTAGAAACTGGCTAATTGAGTGGTCTCGAAATGTAATTGTAAATGGGGAATGATAACTGAATGTATGTTTCTAGTGAGGTCCCACAGAGATCAGTCTACACTATTTATTTTTTCAATGACCTGGAAGAAAACAAAATAATTAATGATAAAAATCTGTAGATGACACAAAGATTGGGGAAATAGTAAATAAGGAAGAGGATAGGTCACTGATACAGAGCGATTTGAATTACTTGGTCAGCAGGATGCAATCTTTCAATAGAGCCAAATGTAAAGTTATACCTTTAGGAACAAAGAATATAGGCATGCTTACAGGATATGAGACTCTCTCTTCAGAAGAAGTGACAGGGAGGGAAAACTTGGAGGTCATGGTGGATAAATAGCTGAACATTAGCTCCCAGTGTGATGCTATGACGAAAAGGCCTGTATGATCTGTGGATGTATAAACAAAACTCTCAAGCAGGAAGGTAATATTACCTCTGTGTTTGGCAGTGGTGTAGCCAATACTGGAAAGCTGTGTCCACTTCAGATGTTCATTAATTCAAGAAGGATATTTATAAATTAGAGAGGGCTCAGTGAAGAGCCATGAGAATGATTAAAGGATTAGAAAACCTGCCTGATAGACTCAAGGAGCTCAATCTATTTATTTTAACAGAGAGGAGGTTAGGGGTGACTTGATCCCAGTTTAGAAGTACAAAACGGGAACAGAAATTGGATGATAAAAGGCTCTTCAGTTTAGCAAAGATATAACGAGATCCAAAGACTGGAATTAGATGTTTTGAGATTTAGAAATAGCTTTTCTAGAAGATATGCACTAGTTCAACCACAGCTGTTTGACTTGAAGCAGGAATAACTTTAAGAAAGCGCTCTGACCGTTGATATACAGGAAGCCAGACTGGATGATAACAATGGTCCCTTCTAGCCTTAAAATCTTTGAATTTATTAAATATTGGAGTCTCAGCTAGACTTATTAACCATGTAGCTGGAGTTAGTATCTATCTGCCTAAGGCCCATTTTTCTGGGAAAGTGGAATGGTTAATGGGGTGGAGTGAGTGGCGGGGAGGATGGGCTGGCGGGGAGGGGAGTCGTGGTGGTGGTGGGGGGAGTGTTGGAGACAGTGAATTGACCAAGGAGACTAAGACACTCTGTAGAATAATAAAAATAAGACTTAGCGGAGAGCAAATAGTTAGATCCCTTCTAGTCTGTCCACTGCCCTAGGGAAAGACTGTTCCCTACAGACAATTGATTCTCCAAGGATTTGTCCAAACGGCTCCCAGCCAGAGCTGCGTCCCTGAAATACTCTTTAATCCCATCCCCACCCTCTTGGTCACGTCCTCATGACCCACCTAAATAATTTACCCTCCCTCCTCAAAATTCCCACCCATCAGGGATTTGTACTCCTCTCTAGGCTCTTCCACCTCACTTGAGTCAATTGCTTCAGGCCTTTGATGGTCATTCTTGCTCTTTTCTGAATTCCCTTCCTTGTGCCTCAGATGGTGAATGTCAAGAAGCTGGAGAAGGCAGAAGCCAAACTGAAGGCAAAGCAGAACAAGAAGACAGAGCGGGATATCCTGAACCCTGCTGGCCTACTGTGAGTGTGCAGAGAGGCCTAGAGCGCAGACTCTGATCACACTGATGAGTGTGGCTCTCTCTGGAAGCCTCATGTGCTCTGGGGCTTCCCCACACTGAAGCTTTCCTTTTTCATGCATGGTCACAGGGTCCTGGAGGAGGCATCTGCTAGCCAGGCGTCCAGCAAGAAAGAGACTCGCATGGAGTCATCGGGCAAGAACAAGTCGTACGATGTGCGCGTAGAGAACTTTGACGTGTCCTTCGGTGAGCGGTGAGTCCCTGAGAAGTTGGAAGGACTTGAGAGAGGCTGGGATAGGAGGAGCAGGGGGTCAGGATTGACAGATGGTGACTGCAGTGTGGAGTGGAACCCTAGAATGGGGAGGTGGTGGGCTAGGATTGTGGGGCAGCCTGGATTGGATTCACGGGGTGAGGAAGATGCAACAGGTCAGGATTCAATACCACTGTGTGGGAGCTTGTCTTCCCTCTGGCTTTGGGCAGCAGCTTTCATGAAGTCTAACTGAGTTCCCAGCCGAATCTAACATCCAGTGGGAGCGCTGCTGCTGGGTGTGGCCGGGTCCTTGCAGGTGAACAGTCAGGCTGACCAGATACTGGTCTTGTCTCTTGCTGTAGTGTCCTGCTAACGGGCGCAGACCTGAACCTGGCGTTTGGCCGGCGCTACGGGTTGGTGGGCAGGAATGGACTGGGCAAGACCACCTTGCTGAAGATGATGGCCAGCCGCAGCCTGCGCATCCCCTCGCATATCAGCATCCTCCACGTGGAGCAGGAGGTGGCAGGGGATGAGACACCAGCCCTGCAGAGTGTGTTGGAATGTGACACCACCCGCGAGAGCCTGCTGCAGGAGGAAAAAGAGCTGACGTCCAGGATCAACGCTGGCAAGTGAGACATTGCTGTGTAGACCATGCCGTGAGTTTAGGGCCTTGCCTGAGGCCAGGCATCCAGCCTCCTAGTGCCTAAGCCTATTCCTGAGTGACCAGTGCTTTCTCCTGCCAGGTGTGGAGGCTGGTAGCGCTGAAGTCGAGCCTAGGGTCTGCTATCGGCTTTGCCCAGGTTCTATTCCCCGTCTCCTCCCTGGGACTGATCTTGTTCAGATGAAAACTCCAGTAGGAATGGACTGTGTGCCTCAGGAGCTTGAGTTCTGTTAGAGGAGACCCCCTGCCTGTCTTCTCCCCTAACCCAGATGCACACAACCTGAGAGAGTGATTTTTAAACCCTGACCTTGCAAGAAATCCCCATGCTGCCCTTGTGTCTCCTACCAGGGGACAAGGTACGGAAGGTGACAGACTGTCAGAAATCTATGCCAAGCTGGAAGAGATAGAGGCAGACAAGGCACCAGCCAGGTAAGACAAGCCCCCTCTCTGAGCCAGACTCAGAGGCTGCCCCTTGGCTATCTGCATCCTGGGTCTTAGACTCTGAGCCCTATGCTGCAGGCAGCTACACACAGCTGTTGTGTGGATTTTAGTGGTGTCTCTCTCCTTCCCCACAGGGCATCTGTCATTCTTGCTGGGCTAGGCTTCAGTGCGAAGATGCAGCTGCAGACAACCAAGTAAGTCTCCTCTGGTCCATGCATCAAGGTGTCAGTGCTAGGGTAGATCTTTCCTTGCCCTAGGCCTGGGGCACAGAAGACCTGAGCTGCCTGACCCCAGTGCTTCTCTCTTGCTAGACTAGAGGCATCAGGCTGAATGCTGGGTGCTCTGTGGGTCACTGGCGTCCCCCTTGCTGTTGCTGTAGGGGGAGGGGGGCTCGTGGTGGATGTAACAGCAGCTGGTATGCTCTTTGGGAGGATTTGTCCCTTGGCTTTTTCCCTCCCGAATCAGGCTGCTGCACAGGGATACCTGTTTGCCACATGGCAGTGCAGAAAGCAACATGTGACGCTGTTCTCAAGCTCAGCAACAGGGGAACCACAGCGAGTTTTTGCTTCCCCTTGGAACTTGTGAGCCAGGGCCTGCTGCAGTGATAAGTGACAGCAGAGTGTAGAGGGCACCTCCTCCCCATGCAGTGCCGAGCCCTGGCATTTCTGCTGGGGTGGGGACAGGAGGTGAGAGAAGCGTGGCTCAGGAGTGAGGCTTTACTGTGGATGAGCTAAGTCAGAGCAGTTCTGTATTGAGCTCTGATACCTTCTGCATGTGGCTTTTTCTCTACCCAGGGAATTCTCCGGGGGCTGGAGAATGAGACTGGCCTTAGCCAGAGCCCTTTTTGCGAGGTAGGTCTCAGTTTGGTGTGTATTTGATCTTCCTATGCTCAGTTCATATCTGTTAAAGTAGGTTAGACTCCTTGATGGTAGAGTCCAGGAGCTATGTTGGGGTTAGCTCACACTTACTCTGCCAGCAAGAGACATTGCAGGGAGCAGGGCAGGAGCACTGGCTGTCGGGGGAGCACCCAGCGGCTCCAGTCCTAGCCTCTCCCAGCAGGAAGCAGGTTAATAAATAATTGAATAAAAACAGCCAACCCGTATTAACTGTTCTTTCTCTCCTCTCCCCAATCTCTCTCCTCCTATTTGTCTCTCTCAGACCAGATCTTCTTCTGCTTGATGGTAAGTGAATGCCGAGAGTCCTGTCTCCATGTCTGAGCTGTGGCCTTACGGAGTGGGTCTGAATGCCTTGCTGGGAATGGGAGACCCCGTATGGTTTTTGGCTGCATATCTAGAGTGAATATGCTGCTGCACGCCTGGTGCTGCCAGGGCTATGGGGATGTCTTGCTAGCATGGGGTGCAGTGAGACCCTTGTGTACTGTCCCACCAGGAGAGTCCAGACATCTAAGGAAGCCAAATAGCTTATCCTGTCCCCTGTTCCTCCCCGGCCATTGACTTTGCCAGGCCTGGTAATCTCTACGTGTGAATGGCCAGAGCCCTGGCTGGATGAGGACGCCCAATAGGCAGATGATTAACATGGAGGGCTCACTGAGTACCCGGGCCTGCAAAGCCCTGGCATGACTGCTACAGTGTTCTCCCCAGGAAGATCCCTTTCTCAATCTGTGGAGAGGAAGCAGGTTCCCAGCAATAGCAAAGCCACCATGGTGGAACAGTTGAAGAATCCCTTCCCTAGGAGAAATGAGGCAAAGTGCCCACTGCTGAGTCACCTACGTCACAGCATGCAGAGCAGTGGCCCCTGGCTCACTGTGGAAACTGCTCCAGTAGCCCTCTGGGCACAGAGGGTTCCCCCTCGTCTGTCTCATGATTCCAGCTTGAGTCACGGGAAAGTTCCTCTGCTCTGGAGTTGTTTCAATGGGGCACTTGTTGGCGTGTTCAGGGGCTCGGAGAGCTTTAGTATTTGTGTATATTGCCAAAGAACACTTGAAACCTGCTAACCGTGCAAACTGGGAGCTACCAGATTCCCACTAACTGTTGCCCTGGCTTGTTGAATCTTGTCTTGCATCACACCATAAGTTCTTCAAGGCAGGGACTCTCATCCTGTGGGTGTATGCAGTGTCCAGGACACTGGACTCGTGAGTCTCTGGCACTACTGTAACAGTCCCCCTTTCCAGTGGTCCTAGTTCCTGTCTGGAACAAGTGGGAGCTCTGCATGTTCTTACCAGCTTGATGTTTGCCATCCTTTGTGTGGGCTGAATGTGATCTCCTGATCTCTGTTCCCTTGCAGAGCCTACTAACATGCTGGATGTGAAGGCCATTCTGTGGCTAGAGAATTATCTGCAGGTAGGTGTGGATGGCAAGGGGGAATGGGACCTGGGAAAGGCTGCTGTCTGCATAAGACCATTGGAGACTCAGTCCTGGTTCTTTGGTGAGGCACCCTTGAAATTGAGATTACTTCCTGGTGCCTAAGGGACATGGGCTCCTGTGGCACAGGCTGGAGTTCCTCATTGGCTCGGTGAGGTGCCCCTGGGGTCAGTTCATGCCCCGGCTCAGGCCTTCCCACTGCTCTCTCCTCTAGACCTGGCAGTCAACCATCCTAGTGGTGTCCCATGACCGGAACTTCCTGAATGCTGTGGCCACTGACATCATCCACCTGCACTCACAGCGGCTTGAAACCTACCGGGGCAACTTTGAGAACTTCATGAAGATCAAGGAGGAGCGGCTGAAGAACCAGCAGCGCGAGTACGAGGCCCAGCAGCAGTACCGTGAGCATATCCAGGTACAGAGGGGATGATGTGGCATAGATGTGAGCACACCCTCAAGAAGAGCATCGCTGTACCAGTTTACAGAACTCATGGCTATGGTGGTTGCAGGGGGTGGGCTGTGGAGAGGGTTCAGGTGGGCCCAGCTCTCTCACTCGGGGCGTCTCTAAGTCCTCCTTCAGACTAACAGCCAGAGACTGTTCTCCGGCTGTCCTGACTCTGGATCCTCTCTGTTGCTCTGACTTTAGAGGGGGATTTGGCCCACAGCTCCGTATCTGTTGTAGGAGGACAAACTCTAAGGTGGGGTCTTGGCTGCGGGCAAAGGTTAGTGGCTGGAACAGGGGACTCTGATGTTCTGTTCTCTCCTAGGTCTTCATTGATCGATTTCGCTATAATGCAAACCGGGCATCCCAAGTGCAGAGCAAACTCAAGCTGCTGGAGAAGCTGTGAGTGCTCAGCCCTGCCCCTCACTTGGGCCTGTGTGGAGGGGAAGCAGTGGCATGTGGTTGGGCTGCGCCATTGGCACAGCTGGTGGGGAAGGGCTGAGACAGTGCCATGCATTTAAACCATGCCACTTAGCCAGGTAGTAGGGGCAGCTCTGCATATGTTTTAGATGGTAAAGCACCTCATCTCATTGGAGAGTGTTGAGGGCCTTTCCTGGCGGCTGCACATGAAACACAGTAGAGCTTCTCTAGGCTTACAGGGCTGGCTCTGAGGGCTGGGAATGGCTCTGAGCCCAAATATGGCTGATTTCTGGTTGACCAGACGTAAGGTCTGGAGGGGGTCGCCTGACCACCATGGTCAGTTCGTCATGGGTCCATCTCTTCGCTTCCCATCCTGTCTCCGAGGCCACTGTCCTTTCCTCTGAGATGACTGTCTGGGTCTGGATGATTGTATAGTAATTGGCTGGGGGTATCACTGATGTGCTCCCAGCCCCTGGCGTGTGGCACGAGTCTCTCACTCCACTCTAGCCCAGGGAATTGCATGGCGTGTGGGGCAGGGAACTGTCCTGGTGCAGGAATATCCCAGCTCAGAGTGACAAGTTTCTCTTTTCTCCTAGACCGGAGCTGAAACCTGTGGACAAAGAGTCTGATGTGATGATGAAGTAAGTAACCACCAAGCCCCATGGCAAGGAACTGGAAGCCTGGTTCCCTCTATTGGTGACTGGGCAGCCTGAAACCTACAGCTTCCTCCCTCCCAGGTCCTGTTACTGGGAATGTGCTCTGTAAAACATGGCCCAGCAAGGCACTATCAAGGCTGGAGAAGCTGATGCCATCTCCCTGGGTTGCCTCCGTCCCTGCCTCCCATGGGGTCAGGCCCAGGCATGCACCTAAATCATACCATTTTCTTGGTTCACTTGCACTGTTTTCATGAAGGGGCAAGGATTCTGATCCCAGGAAGGTGGGTTGGGTGGGCCAGATACAGTGGTGATGGGTGCACACAGCAGGCAGGTGGGGCTCTGTGCTGAACTCATTCCCTATCCCAGGAGGAGGGTGGCAGGTGTAGAGTCAGCAAAGCAGTATCCCTTCCCTTTCCCTGCCTCCTGTGGCGTGTGGGTATTCCTCGACTTCCCTGCCCTTGTACTCACCGCCCTTAGCCTCCCCCTCCCCCTCTTACAGGTTCCCTGATGGCTTTGAGAAATTCTCTCCTCCAATCCTGCAGCTGGATGAAGTGGATTTCAGCTACAACCCAAGTCACTGCATCTTCAGTGGCCTCTCTGTCTCAGCTGACCTGGAGTCCCGCATTTGTGTAGTACGTACTGGGGACCTGGTCTTCAAGCTGGCATGGGGCAGCAAGAGGATGCTTCAGGAGAGATCTGGCAGGCCCTAGAAGTAGGGATTTGCGCAGTTGGAGCAAATGCTGTGCAAAGGGATTGCAGCTAGAGTATGGGAAATAACCCTTTTGTGGCCAGCTGGGGCTCTGGGAGCACCTTGGATTGCTGCAGTATCTGCTGTGCTGTGGCTAGCTCCCTCGGCATGATGGAGGATCCTGGACAGTGGTCATGGGGGATAGTTAATTATACCTCCCGCCCCTGAAATTCAGCCTAACCTCGAGTGAGGAAAGGAATTCCCATGGGCACTAGGGCCCCAGCGGTGTCCTTGAGGGACTTAATCTTTCATCTATTCTTCTTTGTCCAGGTCGGGGAGAACGGAGCTGGCAAGTCAACCATGTTAAAGATCCTGATGGGAGACCTGGCACCCGTACGAGGGATTAGACACGCACACAGGTATAGCATGTGTTGCTATCTCCTGGTTTTAGCATATAGGGAGGGGTTGGGGGGATTGTGGGGAAAGGGCTGAGAGGCCTCTGGCCCTGCAAAGGCAGAGGAGACTGTGGGAAATTGCCTTCCCCTTTGCAGATTGCTGGAGGGAGTGTGGATTATCAGCCACTTCCCCAAACGCGCTATGGGTAGGTGCCCAGAGAGGCTGCTCCTGCCCTGGGGCCACCTCCGAGCATCTCTGGGAGCTTAACATTGTTCCCCAGTAACCAGTGGCTGAGACTTAGTGGCCAAGAGCTCTAAGCTGTCATGGAGCAGCCAGATCTCCAGGGCTTGGGGAAGGCACCCCACCCCACACGCCTACTCTTCCTGCAGCCTACGTCCCTTCTGGGCAGTGAGCAGGTGAGGCCAATGGGCCAGAGGAGCCCTGGGTAGCACTGCCGGTAATGGCTTCTCTTCTCTGGCTCGGCAGGAATCTGAAGATTGGCTACTTCAGTCAGCACCACGTGGACCAGCTGGACTTGAACATCAGTGCTGTCGAGTTACTGGCCAAGAGGTTCCCAGGTGAGTGTCAGGCTTCTTCCATGGGCACTGACTCTGGGCTAGCTTCGGAGCTTGATGGTGCTAGGTGCAACCTACATTTGATGTCTTGCCTCCTGGGCGAAGTAGGGCTGGCACCTGGTGCATGGCACCCTCCGCCAAGCAAGGAGCAGCACTGATGCACTGAGGAGGCCTCCCCTGGAGGCACATAGACGCTCCTGCCTAGAGATCCCTCACAGTGCTCTGGGGTCCTCCTCTTCGCTTGCCCAATATTTCCCCCCTCAGATGGGAGCTGTAGGCACTCTGATACCTGGCCCGAAAAGTTAAAGTAGCTTCCCACTGTGCGAGCTGCAGGGTTGTCTGACCCTGCAAACAGCCCGCAATGCACTCTGGGAAGCGAATGGCCCTGTTGATCTCCGAGTTACTGCATTGCTGTCATTAGGTTTCAGGGTTACACATCGGCATTGCAGACTGTTTCATTACTTGTCGTTTTGGCAGCAAAAGCCTCGACTGCTCCTCTTCCAGCTGCTGAAACCTCCTCTTCCTCCTCACTGGTGTAGTTTTGCGTTATATAAAAATGCGACTGCATGCAGGGATGGCGTCACTTGACTCGGAGCTCTCAATCAGTACCCTGGAGCTCCTGTCCTGATTGTGTCACTCAGGTTCATAGTGAAGCCTCTGAATTTCTGCTGCTCCGTTTCCCTTCTGTTGCACTTGAGCACTGTAGATGCAGGAGGCCTGGGGATGGAACCTAGTTCCAGCTTACTACAAAGCACACAGGGCCTTGTGTGACACCCCTCTCCCCACCCCCAGCTGGCTGGAAGCTCTGAGTTCATATCTTGGGGGCTAATGCCAACAGGCCAGGGCTGGGTTGGGACATTCGCATTATGTGCTGTTTCAGGGAAGACCGAGGAGGAGTACCGTCACCAGCTGGGAAGTTACGGAGTCTCAGGGGAGCTGGCCGTCCGCCCTGTCGCCAGCCTATCGGGAGGTCAGAAGAGCCGAGTGGCATTTGCCCAGATGACCATGCCCTGGTAATCCTTTCCCATATGCTGCTCTTAGTGAGATGGCTCTGTCCCTTGGTCCTGTTGGTTTAGGGGAGGAAGCAGAGATGCTACGTGGCTCTGGCTGAGCAGGAGACCCAGTGTCCTGGGGCTTTGTGAGGAAGCACAGTCACCTTGAGGGAGCTATGCCTGGAGCGAGGCATGCAGCTGGCTCCTGTCAATATCCTTTTGGGTTCAGTCCACTGTCTCACTCCTGGGGATGTAGGGGTGGGACCCTATAGCCCACACCGTAGGACTGGGCAGAGCAGACACTTGGGGACCTGAGCCTTGACAAGAGACGCTCCCAGCCAGAGACCCATTACCACTTTCGGAGCAGCATGACTAATACACTTGGCTCTCCCGTCCAGCGTGAGGCCTGGATCTCTAGCCCCTCTAACGGGGCCTGTCGTTCTTGACGGTAATGCCAGAAAGTGACTGTGCTGCGTGCTGTACATGAGCCTCTTCCAGTGGTATGGTGAGTTGCTGATTCTTTCTTCTCCTTCCAGTCCCAACTTCTATATCCTGGATGAGCCGACAAACCACCTGGACATGGAGACCATCGAGGCTCTGGCGAAAGCGCTGAATAAATTCCGGGTAAGACTTTCCTGGGTCTTATGCTCCCTGCAGTCTCTTGTGCTTCTGCTGCATCCCGGCCTGCTGGCAGCCGTCGTCGTTAAGGTGGCCCCCAGATTATGCTGGCCAATGAAGAACATGGCGCATTTCCACCTTGAATCTGGGCTTCCTGTCGCTCAGCCTGTTTCAGACTTCCCTTGAAAAACATCATTATTCTTCTGTTAGTGCCCAGGCAAGAGCTAGCCAGAGAGCAGCTCTGTGAATGTCTCGACCCACATCATCCACTTGGCTAGTCCAGGGTCTCCTACAGCTCTGCCAGCTCACTTCAGCCTTGGCCTATAGCATGTTTTACTGTTCCAGTCCTAGTCAAAGGTGCCACTTGTGCCATATTCTGTGGTGTTTTCCTGGGGACAAGCTCGTTTGCCAGCATGAGATATGGGACCGTTATAATCTCATTTACAGTAATAACTTGACAGGTCAATTCAAAAGGCTACAGCTTGGTCAGGCAAAGCTGAGGGCAATGGCTGAGTCCTGCTGTGAATGTGGGAGGCCACTGGCAAACTTGAGCCGTGGGCCGAGGAGTGAAGTGAAAAGCCAGAGTCAAGTCCCTTCTCACTGCACACACTCCCTCCCCAGACTATGGATTTGCCCTGCCAGCCTTGGCCCCAGATCTCCTGGGAGGAAAGGTGAGGGTCCCATACCAGGTTGGAAGTAGCTTTATTTCCTCATTTCCACCATTGTCCCTTCTGCCTACTTGCACCATGTATAAAGTAGGAGTTCCCAGGGGGGCCCTTCTGCAACAGCTGGAGACCAGAGGTTCCAGTATGCAGTGCAGCCTAGTTATTGGACTGATGTGAAGTGGGAGGATGTATCCAATGGAGCCTGTAGGGGGTCACTCCTAGGACTGGAAACTAATGAATATTTTCATTAATTACTTGGAGGATGGAGAGGAGGGTATGCTTATAAAAGATGCTGATGACACCAAGTTGGGAGGGGTCGTGAGCTTTCTGGAGGACAAGATTAGAATTCAAAATGACCTGGACAAATTGGAGAATTGATCTGAAACCAAGAAGATGAAGTTCATTAAGTGCAATACTACACTTAGACAGGAAAAATCAAATGTACAACTACAAATGGCAAATAACTGATTAGACAGTTGTAATACTGACAAGGGTCAGGGTATAGCAATGTGATGGAGTTATGAAAAAGGCTAATCTCATTCTGGGGTGAGTTAACAGGAGTGTTGTATATAAGACGGGAGGTAACTGCACCACTTCACTCTGCACTGGTGAGGCTTTAACTAGAGTATTGTGTGTAGTTCTGGGCACCACTTTAGGAGAGAGATGGACAAATTGAGAGAGTCCAGAGGAGAGCAACAAAAACCATAAAAGGTTTAGGAAACCTGACCTATGAGGAAAGGTCTTGTCGAGTCTAGAGAAAAGAAGACTGGGGGAGGACCTGATAAGTCTTTAGACATGTTAAGGGTGTTATAAAGAGGATGGTGATTGATTGTTCTCCATGTCCACTGGAGGTAGGGCAAGAAGTAATGAAGAGATTAATATTCAATGTCCCTTGCTGCAGTAAACAACACATTCTAACTTTAAGGGTGGATAAGCTCTGGAATAGGCTTCCAAGGAAAATTGTGGAATCCATGTCACTGGGGTTTTTAGAGCAGGTTGGAAAACACCTGTCAGGGATGGTCTAGGTTTACTTGGTCCTGCCTCTGCACAGGAGGCTGAACTTGATGACTTCTTGAGGTCCATTTTAGCCTTACATTTGTATGATGCTGCATTGCCTGCCCAGACCTGTGATCTGCATGGCTTGCATCTCCAAGGGCTGAGGGACCAAGAGGCATGCCCAGGCCACCCCTCTGGTAGCAGCAGCCCTTTGAATCTATTGGCCTTTAAGCAGTGGGGTCAGCAGACGCAACAAGATGTGTTGCCCTTCCCAATAGTATTCAAGTAGCCAACCTCTAAGTAGCTGTTCCCATTGTGCTGATTCCTGTTCCTCCGGTGTAAAGCATTTTCTCTTTGCACCTCAATCTCAGGGCGGTGTGATCCTGGTGTCCCACGACGAGTGCTTCATTCGCCTGGTGTGCAAGGAGCTGTGGGTGTGTGAGAACGCTACCGTGACGCGCATCGAGGGCGGCTTTGATGAGTACAGGGACATCCTGCAGGAGCAGTTCCGAAAGGAGGGCTTTCTATAAAGGAGGCACCCAAACTGTGAGAGAGCTGGCTGCAGTGGGGAAGTGCAGCAGCCTCAATGTCCATCTGAAATGTGCCCGGCGGAGCAGCGGGGACACCACTCGCACCCCATGGACTGTCCGCTGTGCCACCTGCTCTACTGTCTGTATTACCCTCCCCCCAGAACTGCAAAGGTGCTTGTGGGGTATGGGATGGGCCCTCTTTCCTGCTTCTAGAGCTGCACCAGGCCTCTGCTGGGCAGGGGTGAATGGTCAGCAAAGTGATGAGTTCAGGAGTCTAAAGCTGCAGAGAGAGTGGAGGGGTGCACAGGAGCTATTCTCTGCTCTGAGCACTTCCTCTCCTCTGCCACCTGCCCACTGCTGCTAACTCAGCCAGCCTCCGCAGCTAGCAGACGATGGGTGCTCTGTGCGCGCAAGGAATGCTGGGCGTGAGTGCTGCTACCTGTTGCACCTGGAATTGCTTCTCTGCTCTGCTGAGAAGAGGGATGGAGTTTAGACCCCCCTTTCTCTCCTCCAATTTTAACTTAAACCATCTGCGATCGTGGGACAGGCCTCAACCCCTCTGCAAATCCTCCTGGCTTTTCAGTCATTTTTACTGGCCAAACACTAGTCAAAACCCTCTGAGAAGCACATCTTTCTTCCTGGCTTGACCCTATGCTGCTGTCCCCTTCCTTCTAAGGAGGGGGGAAGCTTATGCTGCTGCTGAAAGCGCCCTGCTTCTTGCTAATGTCCCTTGGAAACCCTTGAAACAGTTTGTTTTAGTTTTCCCCAGGCTGTAGTCAGCAGAAGCCAAGGGTTTGTGGTGTTTGAATCACAGTGCCCCACTGCTCTGCTAGCCAGGGACAAGATCTTGCCCCTTTTCCGGGGTCTGCATACAAGCTTCTATCAAACTGAACTACTGCACAAACTCCTGCTCCCTTCTCCCAGCTAAAGCCCTCTCCATGCAGGTCTGGGCTAGGTCCGTCCACCTACCATCCCATGTTTCATTTAAAAAAAGATGAAATACTGTACGTTGCAAGGTAAGTTGGGCTGTGAGTGAAACTCCCTGTTCATCAGCCCCGTGGTGGCAGTGTAAATAAAATGAGAACTTGATGGCTGTGGAACTCTTATTTCCCTAGTGAATTCCACTTCCTGGCTTCCCAGCTGCTGCTTCACCCTCCTCTCTACTGATAGTACATTGGGGCAAGAGGGGCTGCTGACAGTAACTGCACATCTCTGCGTTGGGTCAACAAACACGCTATGAATGGGGAGACTGGTTATTTAGTTGTTAAAGGACTGGGGAGGGGAAAGACCCAGCCCTCCTGAGCAAAGCACATGGTGCCAGGAGCTGGTGTAGGAGCATATCTTGAGCACAAAAATCTTGGGCTACAGCGCTTAGAATGGTGGGGTGTTACAAAGAGGCACAGGAAGGGGTGGTGGGGTGATGTTGCTTCTGTGTGGCCCGATGAACTACTTGGGGGGAACTTTTCTAAAATTACCATCTGCGAGGATTCTTATTGCTTGGTCTCCTCTCCCTAACATGAGGCAGGCATAACTCACGCTCCAAACTCGGAATGCTTTCTGGCCACGGGCAGTAGTAACTTTCACCTCCAGGCCCTTCATGGGCGATCATCCACCCTCTGAACAGGACTACCGCCCCTCACAACCTCCATCAGTTCTTCTGGACCACAGTTAGCGAAGGAGCTGCAGCTCTTCCAGAACCTGCCAAGAGGAGTTAAGATCCTTTGTCATGTCCCATGGCAGGCCGAGGTTGTTAGTGAAATTGTTCGTGGCATACTTGCTTTAACATTCCTGTATTTTCTTAGGGCAGGAGTATATAGCAGCTTCAACCTGTCCTTGTAGCAGCAGGACATGGGAAACAACTGTATAGTCTGCATCTGCCATGGTGGTGTCCATGGAGTGAACGGATGTTGCCCTGGGCTCTGAGGAAATCTATCAACCTGACACAAGGTCTGCCTGGACTGCTAGTGCTGAGCAGGGTAAAATATTAAGGTAACAGCTTCAGCTGCCCCTGGACACTTGAGTGCTGGCACTTGAGCTAGTGCTGTCCCATGTTAGGATGAACCTAGCTGCCTGAGGACCCGTGGGAGTTTCCCCCTCAAAGCATGGTGCACTCCCTGCACAAAGTGTAGTGCTCTGCTGGGTGTCAATGGCACTTGAAGCCTCTGTGCTGGAAATTGTGGGTCTGAACTTCAGCCTTTGCAGAAGAGGCTGAAGCAGGAAGCCGCAGGAGCGAGCTATTCACTCTCCTCCCGCTAGAGGGTTTGACAGCAGCCTGGCAACTCCTGCATGGCTTCATGTGCTTGACACGGATGGAGATGGATTTAGTGCTAGTAAAAATTCAATTAAGTCATCAGTATCAGCGAGGACAGTGGCTCCTAATGTTTCCAGACTACTGTACCCGTCAGGACTCTGTCTTGCGTACCCCCAGGTTTCACCTCACTTAAAAATTTGCTTACAAAATCAAACCAATACAGAGGCGTCACGGTGCACTATTACTGAAAAATTGCTTGCTTTCTCATTTCACCCCATAACAAAATAAATCAATGGGAATATAACTATTGTACTTACATTTCAGTGGACAGTAGGTAGCGCAGAACAAACAAGTCCCCATCTGAATGCAATTGTAGTTTGTACTGACTTCACCCATGCTTTGTATGTTGCCTGTTGTAAAATGAGGCAAATATCTGGATGCGGTGATGTACCCCCTGGAAGATTAGTGTCCCCCAGGAGGCTGCATCGCCCTGCTTGAGAACCATTGAACTCGACACATCTTGCCTTTCAGTGGGGAAGCTCAGACCCCTGTGCAGTTTGAGCTTTCCCTGCCGAGGCCAGAGCCTGCTCGGTGGGAGCTGGCTTCAACATCAGTCCACACATCCACCTAGCACTGTGTGCAGCAAGTGGATGGCCCTGCTACTGGATTGCCTTGACAACTCTAGCTGTGTGTGGTTGGCCTTGGACTTCCCATATGGTGCAGCTGTGCTCTCCCTTTTTCTTTAGGGACATGGATCTGTTGGAGCAAGACTCCTGCTGGCTGGCAAGCACCAGCAGGAGGGGGATGTGGAAATTACTTTAGCTTCTCTTAACGTTTGTTTCCTTTTTGTGGTTAATTTTTAATGACTTGATTAACATGTTGGAATGGCCGTCTCTCCTGCTGTTGTGAGGGTAAGTGGCAGCAGCTGCCTTGGGCCCCATGTTCCATACTGTAGTGTGGTAAAGACAGGAGACACTTGATATTTTTTTTAAAATGAATGCCCTTAAAATAACCAAAAAGCCCTATAGTGGTGGTGGGCCCTGCTCATTGAATGACTCTACCCAGTCTCACCCTTGGCCTTCTATGCTCTGATTCTGCTGCACAAGGCCCACCCAAGTTCTGGCCTGGTTGTGGTTCTCCTTTGTAAAGTTGCAGCCCTGTTGAAGGTACAGCTCAGATTTCTTTGCTTCTCAGCCTTTTCTGGGGGGATTTTACCTGTTGCCTGCTCCCTAGGTTTGTGTTAGAGAATTTTGGATGGCAGTAGTTCCCCAGCCTGATCCCTTTTAGGCTGCTGGACAGGGCTTTTACTGCTCGTGCAGGACCTTGGGTTGGCTTTGACAAGGGCTGTCTCCCACTGAGCGTTGTGGAAGGGTTGCAAGGCAGCGGTCTCAGAGGTTTTCTGGGCAGAAGGTCTGAGCTCCGGCGGTGGAGTCCCCTCCTTTCATGTGGGAAGGGGCTGTGAGATGGACAGCAGCGTCCCATCCCACAGGCAGGGCCTGCACTGATGCACCTCTCGCTGTATCGCGGGTGGCTCGAGTCTGCTCTGGGAGCCGGCGCCCCGGGGGCGGGCAGGCCCAGGTGTGCTGTGACTAGCTGTCGCGTGCGCCTGGGGCGGCGCCTTCACCTGGGCAAGGACCAAAAAGCTGCAGGAGTTGCCCCAACCCCCTCAGGCCCTGCTCCAGCTGTTGCCACCAGCCCCTCTGGCCTCTGCTCTCCGCCGCGCTGGTGACCCCGCCGGGGGGGGTTCATGTGCCCTCGGCTACCAACGGAGCGGAGCTACGAGGGGCCAAGCCGGGCCCCGCACCGCTCCCGCGCTTTCCCTTGGCGGGAGGTTCCCGCTGGCGGGAGCCCGAGTCCGGGCCCAGCAGGAGCGGCCCGAGCCCGCACCCCCGCAGCTCCCCGCCACTCGGGTGGCTCGCCCTCGCGGGCCGCCCAGCTGGCGGACGAGTCCAAGTGGCGAGGGGCCGGGCGCTCCCCCGCCCTGGGCCGGCTGCAGGCCCCCCCTTCCCCGCCACCAGGTGGTTCCGCCCCCGCCCCC
>ML675649.1:7044288-7130513 GCA_007922155.1 Mesoclemmys tuberculata
GGGGGGGAGTCTGGGTGTGCGTGTGAGAGACACACACTCTGGGCAGTGTGTGTGTGCCAGCGAGCAAATGAGCTCTGGGCACGGGGGTGTGGGGAAAGTCTGGGTGTGCATGAGAGAGATGCGCTCTGGGCAGTGTGTGTGTGTGTGTGTGTGGTGTGAGCGAGCGAGCGAATGAGCTCTGGGCACTGGGTGGGGGTGTGGGAGGGATGCTCTGGTCAATGTGTGCATGTTGGGAGGCAGTTCTGGGCACTGGGTGGGGGTGTGAGTAGGCTCTGGGTGCTGGGGTGTGTGTCTGGAGGGAGGTCTGGGGGCTGTGTGAGGGTGTGGTAGTTCTAGAGGCTGGCTGTGAGTGTGTGGCAGCTGTGGGCATCGGTGTGTGTGTAGCTCTAAGTGTGCGCGTCAGGGTGGGAGGTTCTCTTTCTGTAGCCGTGTGTCTGTCGTCTCTCTCCTTCAGGCCACTAACTCAGATGGGAGGGTCAGGGAGAGGTTTCACGGGCAGGATGCTGTCTAACCTGGCTCACTGTGGTGGACCCTAACCCTCTCATCCACCATAGGCAATAGAGGCCTTTCTCCTGCTGCTCTTCAGGAGGCAGGTGCCCCGCCCCTCACCTGGGAGTAATTGTCCTTTAGCCCTTTGGGATAAGGGGGGGTTGGGTGGAGTCCAACCTCTGGAGTTGGGATGTGACCAGGCCCCAGGCTGTAGAAATCCTACGTTTCCCCTCAGTGTTTTTCATTAAATGGGCCTGGCCCAGGCCCCTTCCCCCTATGGTGCATGTGAATTGATGCTGCCAGCTCTGTTCTTTGTTTTGCTGCCCTTCCGCAGGCCCTGGTCTTTCTGGAGTTCTAAGTTTCTGGTGTTAGACCAGCAGGGAGGGAGCAGTCAAGCTGCTGGGGTTGATTCAAGCTCAGCCATAAGTTCTCACTGCCCTGGGCTGGTTGACACGGCCTGCCTGGCTGGGGTAGATGGCACCACTGTGCCCATCTGGCCTATTCCCAGTCACTCAAATAAGTGCCCCCTTGCTGGCTGGGATTGTCTCCAATGATTTCATTTCCCTTTGTCTTGAAAGAGGTGGGTGCAAGAGGCTGTTCTGGTAGGACTCTGGCAACTTGTTTGTTCTGAGAGGAAACGCTTTCAAGTGTGTCCCTGCCATTGTGGCACTGCTGTTCTGATTTCCCTACGTAGAGCTGTAGGATCAGAACAGGATGGTTCCCTAGCTTCCAATGCCCAAGGCTTTGTCCCCAGCTATTCTGAACTCTCCCAGTTAACTGCCAGTGTAGGGGCCTGTTATCATTGCCATTGGAGCTCAGAGCAGGATTTCTTTAGGCACCGAACATGGTCCCAGCCAGAACCACGCCAGTCCTGTGACTGCAGATAAATGGGGCTCACTGCCGGGGGCTCTTCCACAACCCTGGGTTCTCAACCTGTTTAGAAACCTTAGAAGTTCAACCTTCAAATCTTTTTTGCCTTCCTCTGCAGCATGGGGCACCGGTCACTTGCTGGTGGATTCTCTGTACCTTGAAGTCTTTAAACCATGATTTGAGGACTCTAGTAACTAAGTCATAGGTTAGGGGTCTATTACAGGAGTGGGTGGGTGAGGTTCTGTGGCCTGCATTGTGCAGGAGGTCAGACTTCACTAGATGATCAAATTGATCCCTTCTTACCTTAGTCTGAGTCTATCATCTTTCTGTATTAGATTGCCTTTCCACATATTGTGTGCATGCAGATTTGATGTGGGGGTGCCTTCATGGGCTATGGCTGCAAGCTCTGGGTGTATCTTTGAAGGGGAAAATCAAGGCAGGCTGAATGCCTGGGTTGGATTGAGGGAAAGGAGGGTCGCCCAGGTGGGTTGGGCATTGCAGGCTTCTGTGGTGGTGGTATTCAGGCAGTCTGGGGCTCTGAGTGGGGAGAATTGCTCCGGGATTTCAGGGCTGCTTGTGCTGGCCATGTTATGGAGTCTAGCTCGGCAGCTGGGGTTGCGCACACAGTCCCTTCTGACTCTCAACAGCATCTTGTAGTATAAGATTTGGTCACCCCCCGCTTGGCCTTTAGTGCAGACAATGTTTGGTCACAGTTTTTTCCAGCCATCAAGTTTGAGGTTAGAGGTAGCTGGAGAATAAACGTAGGTACTAATCAACAAAATGTCATTCTTTGCAGCCACCACAGAAAAGACAAAGAACGGTGGAGGACTTTAACCAGTTCTGCACCTTCGTGCTGGCCTATGCCGGCTATATCCCCTACCCTGAGGAGGTAAGGCAGCTTGGTGTGTGTGTGCACCATTGTTTTGCAGTGTTGTGTGAAGGGGCCAATCTGACTTATTCAATGTTCTCAGAAACAGACCTGGATCCTCTTCTTTCTCTCTCTTTCTCTGTCATTGAGGGTTGGAGACTTCCTGCTGTGTCATTCCTCCACCTCCTATTGTCCCCCTAGGCCCACCCGTCACTCCAAGAAAACCACATCTGTGGTAGCATCTTGTGCAGGTCCTATGTGCTTTTCTCTGTCCCTCTTACAGAATGAACCCTGGACCCTTGGAGGCAGCATGAGTCCCCAGAACAGCACAGGCAGCACTCAGGATAGTGACAGCTGGGCCTCATCCCAATCCTCTGATTCCCAAGTATTGCCAGATGAGGGGAGGAGCAGAAATGCCAAGCACAAAGGGGAAAACCTACTCCTGAACTGCCCTGACTTCCCCAGCAGTTTCTATGCAGCCCGGCCCCAGCAAATCAAGAAGAAGAAACTGTCTGCTAAGAAGCTCATCTTGGATCAAGAGATGGAAAAGAAGGTGGTGCTGGGTGGCATGAAGAATTTAGGCGATGTTCAACAGCAGAGGAGAAAGTCGGATGTGCTAGAGGAGCAGGCATCTTACATAAGGGGAGAATGCCTGAAGTCCTTGGTTGTCCCAGCTGGTGAGCTCCGACCCAAATCCCTCCTGGAGGAGTTCATGAAGGAAGAAAAGGATTGGACACATGGGGTGCGGGGGACTGAGGTGCCAGCAGGAGGCTACTTTCCACCAAAGGAGCAGGAAACATGCCTCGAGGAGAGGAGCTCCAACTGTCAGAATACCTTGGATCAAAGCGAAGAGGAGCGTACATGCAGAGTCAGCTCCCAGATCAATTGTAAGCTTCCAAGCCAGTTTGTGTGGGGAGTACAGAGGGGTTCATAGGAAATGTGGGACGGGGTCCCTAGTCTGGATGGGTGGTTATGTCAATGCTTTGTTCTCACTGCAAAGTGTTCCAGTGTCCAGCACCTTTTTGCTTCCAGCTGGAGGGATCATAGGATCACTGGCTCTGTGGTGAGCCCAGTTACTGGAGTCATAGCCTCACCCAACAAGAGGTGCTGCAGGGGAACTGCAGAGCATAGGGACAGGGTGTTGGATCTCAGCCCCTCTTCCCCCAGGTGCAAATAGTGCTGGAGCCATAGTCGAGATTCATTCTCCATCTTGGGAGACTCTCAAATAAACCATCTGACTGGTTTTAATTGCTCTCTCTCCCATTTTGCAGCTGCACCTGTGGAATTTACAGTGGCACCTCCCAACACTAAATCAGAAGGTGAGTGGAACCCCATTGTGTGTGATACTGGTAACATCTCCAACAAGGGGAGTTGGGAGTCTTGCTTTGCTGCTGGGCTCTTTCCTTAAATGGGTGGGGAATTGAACCAGTCAGTGGGGAATGCAGGCCAGTGTATAACAAGCCTGGTGTTTCCTTAAAAGCTGATCCCTGAAAGGTCTTCATGCCCTGGGACAATGTATACTGCCTTCTCCTTTGTGCACAATCTTACGCAATAAACTGGGTTTGCCTGGCATTTTCTAATAGAGGTCTGTTTCTTCCCTGCTTAGAGGATGATGCTTGGGACCTGATCACTTGCTTCTGCCTGAAGCCCTTCGCAGGGAGGCCCATGATAGAGTGTAACGAATGCACAACCTGGATCCATCTGTCTTGTGCCAAGATTCGCAAATCCAATGTGCCTGAGGTCTTCATCTGCCAGAGATGCCGTGATGCCAAGCAGGAGATCCGCCGCTCAAACCGAGCTAGGACAGTGCCCCGCAAGCGCTTCTGTGACTGATTCTCTTCCACTGAGGTGGTGATTGTGGGCAGGGGCCCTTAGTTCTAAGACTATGGCCCAAGTTGGCTAGACAATCGATGCACAGTGACTATGGGAGGCCTGTGGCACTGGAAAGTGGAAGCATTTGTGCTGGATATGCCCACTGCACTTCCAACTCCAGGAAGCTGGCAGGTTGAGACTCACTCCATAAGGAATAATCTTCCTGTCATGGGGATCCTGTAAACTCTGCAGCTGAGATATCAGTTTCATGAGAGCAGCAAATGCAGTGGGGTCAAGCAGAAGTCTGGCTCACTGGAATCCAATGCATAGGTGAGACAGAAGCCTCCCTGTTGTGTCTCAGATGTGGTTCAGTGCCTTCCCCCAGGCAATCCAGGAGGGCCTAAACTGTTTCCCTCTGGTATGGTGGCTGCTTAGACTTAATCCAATGGTGGTTGTTATCCTGCCTCTTCTCAAGTCCTTTCTTGGCCTTGACCTGACCACACCTTAGAGTGAGTTTAGTGAAAGGTGGCTAGCCCCAGTGACTAAAGTCCTCTTTACTCTGGGCTGTATCTGCTTTATTGAGTGCAAATTTCTCCCTCTACAAATCATGCCCTGGAGTGACACAACCTGGAGGGGGAGGAAGAGAAAGTGGTAGTGATTTGGACATCTGCTCCAGGACATGAGTTGAGCACCTGTGCCCTCAAACTCACTTCACATGGAGTAGCAAAGAGTAGTTCCTATCTCTGATCTTAGCTTGAGGTTGTGAGGAGGGGGGCAGTATGCAGTTACTGTAAATATTAGTGGAGAGTGACTAAATTTGTAGCAGATGTTTAAAACATTATAAAACAGTTCTTGCTAAACTGTAAAATTATGGAGTCCTCTCTGCTCTAGAACTTCCAGTTGCACTGAAGTCTCCTGCATGAGGGGGACTTGGGAGTCCTGGCAGGAGATCAAAAGAGTTATCAGTGGGGACAGGGGGTAGGAGGCAGATGGCTTCAGAAATCCATGGGAGGAGGAAGAGCCCACAGACAGCAGAGAATAAGTAAAACCTCTTGGGCAAAAGTAGATCCATTTCATCCCCTTGGAATGGGTTTTGGCCCTGCTGTTGCTGTGGGTGTATTGGTCTGTCTGTCAGGAAAAACCTTTCATAAAAGTTTGGTGAGTGATGGGAAACAATTCCTGAGAGAGCAGAAAGTAAGTGATGCTTTTATGTCTGAATTGTCCAATCCCCAGAAGATTTCTCCAGTTAGTGATGATCTAGGCTCCTCAGTGAAATTTGGGGAATGTTAGTGTCTCATACAGACTAGGGGTCTTGTGCCTTGAGCCTCATCCACTATGCAAATTGCTGCCCCTTAGATTGGATATGTCTGCTGTGAACACACCTTTACATTTCTAGATAGGATATTTGGTCTTCTGTCTCACTTTCTCCTCAGGGAGAACAGGACTCTGCTGGCTGGTCTTTGGGGTCTTCACATGCACTAAGTATTAGATTCCATCTTCTAATTTTCCTTTACCCCCACCCACCAAAGAACCAGACCCATGTCATGTGCCTTCTGTGCTGCATTTCAAGGACTCTGCTCCCCCTGTGCTGGGGGCACATGGTTTAATCATATGAATGGCAGGTGTTCTGACTCTTGCACTGCACACTGGTACGGAGCTGGGCCTCTCCTTCTTGAGGTGACTGAGGGGTGATGGGCAGAATGTAGGATCATAATTCCATTTTGTTTTTCCAAATGGGGCATTGGGTTGCCCTGAAACATCTTCCCCATTACTCAGCAATGTCCCTCCTGGAGTGGGAAGCCTAGACCCCTGAACTGCTTTACATTTTTATAGTTTGTAGTCATTCTATTGAAATTATGTAAAATAGCAAATTCTTGGTGTGTGGGTGGAGTAATATGTATATAATAAAGTACTTTTTGCCATAACCCTTGTGATCTTGTCATGGTTTCAAAGCCTCACCTCTAACCACTCAGGTAAGTTTCAGTGAATATTTCCTTTGGCTGTGCTGGGGGGTGGAAATGGGCCCCAACCATGTCCCTTCTATCATGGCTCATGGTCTTCCTTGGCAGTTTGGTGAATTAAAAACCCAAAACGGGAGAAAAGGCTGTCTAAAAGTGTTTTAAAGAGTACAAACCTGCCTGGGGAAGTAAGTGCTGTGTAACTAGATGAAATTGAGCAAAGAAATGTAGGGTAAGGAGTATATCAGACCCTGGACTCTGAGCTGGATCGGAATCCCCCTTGAAAAGGTGAGACAATCAGCTAGGGCACTAAAGTCTTGGACTAGAGCAGCTCTAGTAGCTAGATGTGGAAAGAAAGATGAACTAAATGGGACTGATAGCATTTCCCCACCTGTGATGCAAAGAGGCCTCAGAAGGGCATGAGTGTAAAGTTACAGCTGCTTTTCTTGAGAATTATTTGAAAACTGCATGGGGACTGCTGATAAGCAGTAGCCTGGCTCCCAGTGTGCTATAGGCAAGTATAGAAAAGGGGCAGCTCCATCACTTGAGAAAGCACCCCTTAAATTTTGGGAGGCAGGAACAACCCAGAGCTACCACTTAGCTGAACATGTCAGTGGAAACAGCTCAAAATGCCAGCCTTATATGAGACCAGACCCTTCTTTCCCCTGAGCTGCTCTGGGGCCATGCCCTATCCTGGCCTCTAAGGTTACTTGTAGCTCAAGCCCCAGCCTCCTCCAGAAATAACAAAAATACCTAGAGTGAAAGTTGTGTTTAGAGAGATTTTAGTTTTCCAAACAGGACCTGTTTGAATTAACAGTGATTTCAAACAGACACCTCTACATACTGTTATGCACATGGCGTAGTCTCAGGAATCTCTTGATTGCATTGTTACTTGGTTCACCCTTGAAAGTTTAACAGATGCAGTGTTTTCTTCCTGAGTCTGCAGACAGCTATTCTTTCAAGCTCAGATGTAAGCCCCCCCCCCCCACACCACAGTCTCATAAGGGGAGGGATTGATACCACAGTCAAGCAATACTTTAAATGTAAGCAGCTAGCTTCTTAAAATGATCAGCCACCTCACTCTGGGAAAGAGGGTAGGAGTGAAGATAAAAAGATGGAAGAAACAGCTGTGTAAGACTGCATTGACTAAGGCACATGTTACCCCATAAAGGCCATACTTTACACTTGATCTTCAGCAAGCCTGCTACTGACAGCAGCAAGGATCCCTTGGATAAAAATTAAAGTTTAGTACTAAACTAATAATCCAGACTATTAAATTGAATCCACCCCCCTCTACAGAGTGAGTCTGACCATTTCAGACAGGCTAGCTTATTTCCTTAGAGATGGGACAAGATGCACCAGCAGCCAGGCACTGGAATTAAGAAATTTAACGGTAGCTGTTAAGTCAGTCATGTCTGCATAGAGACATGGAATCCATTCAATCCCAGGGCACCATATGCCAACAGTATTTGTTCTGGAGCTGGGACAGAATCACTAAAGCATTGACTGAGCCCCCAGTCCTGTAGGAGACAAAAGGTACATACAATCTTTGCTCCTTGGAGCTTACAATCTAAATAAGGAAGAGTCCAATCTGTAGGCATATTTTAGATCCCATAGTTCTGCTCGGGCAGAACCTGAGTTCATTAATCTATCATCCGGGCATATGGTGGAGACAAGTGTGTGGTGGGATGGTGGCCAGATGTCCTCACTACTTTATTCTTCCTTAGCCCAAACTGCATTGCTTCCTTTCTCCTCCAGGTGTGGCATCACAGCTTCCATGTAGAACTTCTCCAGCTTGGGTTCAGTTCTCTCCCAGAACCCTGCATCAAAATCCACTGAGCTGATGACTGTATCTTTGTTGGTGTGAACCACGAAGTCAGCCTTGTCCAAGCCTGTTGTTGCCAGCTCGCACTGCACTTGAGTGTAGTAGGGATGGTCTCTCTTCAAGGAGTAGGACTCACCATCCACTTCCAGGCAGAAGGCTTTGTCTTTACAGGCCTCTTTCACTGTCTTGTCTCTGTGCTTATAAGGACACTTGACCTCCAGTAGCTTCTCTGTATCTCCTTCCCTGACAATTCCATCTGGGCTGGCTGCGAGCCACTCCTTCTCTTGGTGAATGAACAGGCCACATTCCTCCACCTTCACAGGCCTACCTATCTTCCTGGACTGGAGCTCCTCATATGCCTGCACTGCCTTTTTCTCATTTCGGGTGCCCCAGGACATGGCTGGCGTCTGCACTTTGGAACCGGAGCTCACCACAGCCTTTAGGTAAGACTGTGGCACCTCTGAGCTCTTGCCATTGACAAACTTGCTGTTAGCAATCCTGGGTGCAACTGAGGCTGTGATGCGGTTTTCCCGCCACTCATACCACTTGGGATTGTCCCGCTGTCCCCGGGTTTCCCTCTCCACTTTTACCACATCTTCACTTGTCAGCAGGGAGGGAAATTTATTTGCTTTGCTCTGGCTAGTGGCTTTGGCTGGAGAGAGGCTGGACTGACTCCTTCCCAGGCAGGGGTCAACACTGGCAGGTGCTTCAGCAGCTGTAGAGGAAGGCTTCCCTCCACGAATCACTAAGGGGTTCTTAGCTGTCGCCCTGTAGCTTATCTTGGTGTCTCCTTGATCATGTGCTGCAACAGCCCTTGATTGGGAAGTGCTTTGCCCTGCTCTTCTGGCAGTGGTGCTGTTAGCTGGCTTGTCTGTCTGTGCCCTGCTGGTGCCTGAACTCCCAGCTGCCTGAGCACTCTTAGGTCGGCTGGCTATGGGTGTTGTCTTGGCCTGGGTTGAGGCAGCAGATGAACGGGGTGCTGCTGGGGTGGCTTTGGGCACAGCTGTAGCATGATGAGGTGAGGCTGTGCTGCCAAGGGTTTTCCTGGGTCTTCCCATTGTTCAGTGTCAGGGGTCACGCTGTGTGGATAGAAGAGAGGTGAATGTACATCCCCGTGCCAGGTTAGTTTCCTGGTTCTGGCAGTGGCCTCTGTGCTTGATGCTTCAGGAGGGCTACATCCCTTTTCTCTGGGCTAGTTATGCAAAAAGGTACAGCTCCTTGCTGCCCCCTGCAAGAATGGTCTATATTTCCATATTAAGCTGTTGACACCTTTGCCTCAGTTCTATCCTTATGCAAGACCCTTCCCCAGGCTGTGGTGTCTGCCTGGCTAGCCAAGATATAAGGTGCATGCACCTATATCAGTGCTCCACCCCTCCCTTTACTCCTCTTTAGGGCTGTGTGATGTCTGACCTCCCTGTAGCCAGCTGGTACTTGCATTCTGCAATTCCACAGTATGCTTGGTTCTGAACCACTAACCCCAGCACAGAATTGAACTGGAGCTAGCCCAGAGGGTTTAGGGAAAGGCTCTATCAACCTAGTGCTGTCCCCTGAAAGCTGGAGCTGTGATGGAGGGAGGGGATGTAGTATAACAGTAGCTGGTGTGAAAGTTGAGAGAAGTCTCATTTTGAATCCCATTTTGTTTTGTGACACCTTTTGTGATTAACCTTCATATCACTATAAAGCTCAAGAGTATCCATTTTGTAGCACAGCCTTGAGAGCTACTGGACAGACTGAGAAGTTGAGAGCAATCAAGGGCCATCAACACTGAATTACTCTTTCCTTGTGGAACAATGGCTTTTTTACTGGAAGGGCCATTGACTAAATGTCTCTCTACATACAATGGGGGGGGGGGGAGAAGAGGGGAGAGGGAGCAGGGAAGATATAAATGTAGCCTGGACTTTCCCCCCAGCTTGCAGCACATGAGGAAAGAGGGAACAGGCAGTTTTATAAAGAGTGCTTCCCTAAGCAGGGAAGGCCAACCCAGCCCATTCCACTACTATTGCCTAGCAGGCCAGAAGGGACCGAAAGGCTGATGAGCTTAAGGACTCGGACCAAACCTAGGACTTACAGGCCAGCAAGAGCCTTTTTTTGAACATCTGTTACTCGTAAAAACTAAAATCTCAAAGCTCAATACCATAGTAACATTTCCTTGAATCTTTAAACCTACCAACCTTCACCTGTAGCTTGTGGAACCCTAACCACAGGATTGCCAACTTGCAGGATAAGGGCCTCCACAGAGATACAGTCCAATCTGCAAGAAATGCAAAAGAGAAAATCAAAGGCCCATTTGCTAGCATTGCTGCATGACTTCTCAGAAATCAAAGATGTAAAATTATGGGTGCACTGGGATTTCATTTCTCTTTTTGCCAGGAAAAGTTGAGACAACAGCAGAGTCTGCTTTAGCAAACATGGCTCCTGCCTCCCTCTCCTCCATGCAGGGGAACCTTAGATTTGGAAGGGTTGATGGTCTATTTCACCAATTCTAAGGGAGGAGAGTGAGCTTGAGATGGCAGGAAATCTCTTAACATGGCAATAATGAACATTTAAAAGATTGTTCTTAAAGAACTGAAAGGTTATAACCACTTTTTACTTTTGAAATGTACCTGATTCCCTAAGTAACCCTCAGGCCATTAGCTTAACTTCCACCCTGATTTAACACCCTTTACTCCATTGGGCTTTTGGATGGCAGTCATTTTTGCAGCTGTTTATTTCATGATAAACTTTAGAATGGTGAAGTTTTCTTGGGATCCCATAGTGACAACTATTCTCATATTCAGCCCTTAAAATGGCTTCCCCCCTCCATTGTTTCTTATTGGTCCCATCTTGTCTTCACAACTGCATTGCCAGGAGCAGGACAAGATAAAGTGGTCAGATTCCAGTGACCCAAATAATCCCTCTGCCAACAACTCCAGGCATATGTCAGGATGATTTGAACTGCTCTAGTTTGCATCCACATGTGAATGTCAGGGGAAGGAGGTTCACTAGTGCCACACTCTGCAACTACAATGCACAAAGCATCCAAATATTAGTTTCATTACAATCGTCATCCCCCTTCAAACAAGCCCCATGTGTCTTAAATTTGGGGACTTTTTCAAAAAGAAAACAATGTGGATCATTTCTAGACTTGCCCATGTTATTTGTTGGGCAGCCCCTTTGCTCAGTTATCCATTGTGTTTCAGTAATCCACCCTCGGTGGATCCAGTTTGTAGTGATACATTAGGCTTCATTTTAGGTGGAGCACCATCCCTATGAATTGGGATTTACAAGGTGAGGGGGGAGGAGCGTGGAGCCTTTGGCCTGTAAGTCACTGATCTCAGACCCACAGACATCTAATCTAGAGCAATGTCTGGTTCTGGGACCAAACGGACAGTACCTGCTCAGGGGCTCTGTGAAGCAGGGCTGGAGGGCTTCGGGCACTGCTTAGCAGGACAGCTGTTCACAATCCTGAGCCACCCAGAGGCTAGACTGGGGACACCAAGGGGGAGGCCACCCGTCCAGCAGGGCTGTGGCTGGGCAGGGGAGCAGCTGCAGCTCCCTCCAGACCTGAGGGAGTCAGGGCCCTGATCCTTACAGCCTGAGAGAGGCCCAGGGCCCCCCAGATGCAGGCAGCCTGCCCCCAGCACACCGCAGGGCAGGGAGAGGAGACCCTACCTCAGCCCGTGCCAGGCGGGCCCCGGGGCATGAACGGAGCCCGGCCTCCAAAGGGGAGGCCCCCGGCGCGGCGCGTCTTCCCCCAGGCCCCGCTGCCGCTCTCCCCGGGAGGCCCGTGGCAGAACCAGGGGGCGGGGCCGGGCCAAGAACGGCCGTGCGGACCGAGCCGGCCCCCGCCCCCGCGGCTCTGGTTAGCGCCTGGCGTGACCCGCGGGCGGGCGGCCCCGGCGCGGAGGGAGACGCGCTGCCGCGGGTCGGTTTTCGCAGGGCTGGGCCCAGCCTGTCCCGACGGGCCGCGAGCGGACGCAGGTCCCACAGAGCGCGCGCCAGGCCGGGCGCCCCTCAGCCCCAGGACCGTTCCCGCCCGGCCCGGCGGGCGCCTCCCTCAGCTTCCCGCCAGCCCAACGGCGGGAAGCGGCGGGAAGGGAGCGGGCCCGCGCCCCGCGCGCGCACACAGCTGCGCTCGCCTCAGCCCGGGGCCGGCAGAGGCCCGCGTCGCCTACCTGGGCCGGGAAGAAATGAAGAGCCAGGCCAGCAGCCGCGCGACACCCCTCCTCAGCGGGCCAACGGCTAGCGAGGGAGTCAGGCGCGCGAGGGTCTTGACATAGCCCCGCGGAGCCAATCAGCGACCGTCCGTCGCCGCCTTTTTTTTTTTTTTTTTAAACAAAACAGTGAGCGGGACGGCCCGGCCAATCAAGGGCCTCCGCTCACCTTAAAAAACAAAAAAGTCCTTGCAGGCCATTGGCGGCCAGGCAGAAGCGGAGGCGGGGCTCGGCAGTCACGCTCGGCAGAGGGCGGGGCAGGAGGGAAGCGCCACAACAAAAAGCCCGGAAGGAAAGCGCGCTTCGCGTTGGGGCGCAGAAGAAACGACGCAGTGACGTAACGCGCTCCCGTCACGTGACCACCCGGCTCCTTGCGCCCTTCTGGAGGTGCGCAGCGCAGCCAAGGCGCGCAACCCAGGGCAGTCTGGCGGGCAGGACTGTGGCGCGGGTCGCGCGCGTTGGGCGACCAGGGAGGCCAGCCGCGTGGTGGCCTCCCAGCTGCTGGTGCTGACTCGGGCTCAGCCCTGAGTTCTCCCTGCCCGGGGCTGGCTGGCACGGACTGCCTGGCTGGGGGAGATGGCACCCCTGTGCCCATCTCTACAGCCCGGCAAATATGCGGCTCTCCGCGGACGTGGAGAGGCGTGGACCGTTTTCACAGCTTGTGGATTGGATGCAAATCCGAATTGTATCCAGATCTGTGGCTATCCGCTTTATAGCCGTGGACAATTTTTGCTGATTGGCTGCAGATGCAAATTTTGTACCCATGCCGGGTTCTAGTACCATCGGGTCTGTCTCTAGTCACTCAACTTAGTGCCGCATGCAGGGTGGGATTGGCTCCAGTGCTTTCATTTCCCTTTGTCTTGAAGGAGGTGGGTACGAACAGCTGTTCTGTGTAGGACCCTGGAGTGCCATAACAGGCAACTTGTTTGTCTTGAGAGAAAACTCTTCCCAGTGTGTTCCTCCCATTGTGGCACTGATTTTCTGATTTTCCCTACACAGAGTTGGTGGCACCAGTCATGTGACTGCAGATAAATGGGGTTCACTGCTGGGGGCTCTTCCACAACCTCAGAGGCTCTCCCTGTTTAAAAACCATGCAGAGGCTCAATATTCAATTCTTTCTGTATTAGATTGGCTTTGTGCACTGTGTGTACGCAGATTTGATGTGGCATGTTATCTGCACACTCCAGGGCACCCCACCTTTATCCTTCCGGGAGCTCAAGGTGTAACCTGGTTAATTTAGCCATACTCACCCGTACCCAGTTCCTAGGACTCAGGGCATAATCTTCAGTGGGGCCTTTTACTGGTGTCATGGAAAGAATCACGTAGCTACTCAATGGATCGTGCAGAACTTTAATCTTGACACACAGACACACAAGGCCGTAGCTATAGGGAAGCCCAGGCAGCACATCCCTGTGCTGATCTGGGGAACGTCCCTGGATTCAAGTTACAGAGGGCTGAGATAGGTTTGTTAAAGATTACACATTACAGACAGATGTATAGTGGAATTTCCAATACTTAACAGGTCATTTACCACGTGTTGGGCACTTATAACACATAATGGGATTCTCCCAGTGTCAGCAAGTCCCGGTGATTCTCTTGGTGCCAGCAAGTCCTGAGTCACCTACAGTCTTTGGTATCACAGGAATTTCTGACAGGGTATGGCTGGGTGTGGTTACAAAGGTAGTTAATGTCTTATAACAGAGCCCAATGAATTATTTTGCATTTCTATCGTAGGTCCAGTCTAAGGCCTCCTGCCTGAATTCACACCAGTGAAAGAGCCTTACACAGCAATATCCTTAACTTCTGTTTATTAACAATTGCCAAAACAATACACACGGTAAGTATACAAGGCTCACCACTCCCAGTAAGGCAGATGAACTTTTCTTTGAGGACAGTCATCCAGTGCTCCAGCTTCTGCACAGTATGACTGGCAGTGTTTTGAGGTCTGGCAGCTCTGGGCTAACCTGGAGTTAGGTTCCAAAGAATGTCCTTTTAGACCCATATATATAGTTAAAACTTGGGTTCTACTTAGTTATGCCTTAATCATTAAAACTAAGTACCACAAAACAGTATTTTTCACTAAACCTAGCCCATTACTAAACAATTATTTAGCCAATCATGCCCTGTCATTTTAGTTGATTCATTTTGCAATATTTAAGTTATGCAACAGACGGAAACAATTAACGAATCAGACGGAGACCACACAGATAAACAATAGAAAAGTAGGGACTATAAAGGCAAAACAATAAAGTAGAGATTTCACAGTCACGACTGTTGATAAGTGGTTTCTTGCCAGACAAGAAATGCTGTCAAACAAAGTTTTCTTTAAACATTTAAGATCTGTTTCTTTATCTAGTGCTGGTGGGTACTTTTAGGACAGGAGCACCATCTTACCAGCCCGATATTACATTGTTTTGATTTAATTTACATGGAATGTGAGAATGTGACTTTCTCCTTCTCAGCTCACGGCTGTTGATTATTACAGAAAAAGGCCTCAGATCTTATAGGTGGGGATGCCTACATGGGTTATAGCTGCAGGCTTTTGGTGTATCTTTGAGGGGGAACATCTAGGCAGGCTGAACATATGGGTTGGTTTAAGGTAAAAGAGAGTCACCCAGGTGGGCCGGGCATTGCAGGCTTCTGTGGTGGTGTTCAGGCAGCCTGGGACTGCGTGTGGGTTGGTTGTAGGGAAGCATTGCACAGATATTCCAGGGCTGTATGAGGTGGACTTGTAGCGGAGTCACTTAGGGGCTGGGGTTGCACATGCAGTCCTTTCTGGCTTGCACAGCAGCACCTTGTAGCATAATATCTGGTCACTGCCAGCTTGGCCTCTAACTACAGATGATGTTTGGTCACAGTTTTTTCCAGCCATCAAATCTGAGGCTGGAGGTAGCTGGAGAATAAACTTAGACTCTAAACAACAAAGTGTCATTTGCAGCCACAACAGAAAAGTCAAAGAACCATGTAAGACTTCATCCACTTCTGCACCTTCATGCTGGCCTATGCTAGCTATACTCCCTATCCTGAGGATGTAAGGCAGCTTGGTGTGTTTGTACTATTTTTTCACAGTTGTCCTGTGAAGAGGCCAATCTGACTTCTCCAATGACCTGGGAGACAGTCCTGGCTCTTCCTCTCTCTTTCCATTGAGGGCTGGGGACTTCTTGCTGTGTCATTCCTCCCCCTCTGCTTCTCCCACATACTCCTCCCCCCCAGTCTGGTATGGTCTTGTGCAGGTCCCATGTGCTTTTCCTTGTTCTTCTTGCAGAACGAACCTTGGACCCTTATAGGCAGCCTGAGTCCTTAGAACAGCACAGGCATCACTCAGGATGGTGACAGCTGGGCCTCATCCTACTCTTCTGATTCCCAGGTACTTTCAGATGACAGGAGGAGCAAGAATGTCAAGCACAAGGAGACAACCTGTTCCTGAATTACCCTGACTTTTCCAGAAGCTTATATTTAGCCTGGTCCCAGCAAACCAAGAAGAAGAAACTGTTTGCAAAGAAGCTCATGTTGAATCAAGAGATGGAAAAGAAGGTGATGCATGAAGAGTTGGGATGACATTCAACATCAAAGGAGAGAGTCTGCTATGCTAGCGGAGCAGGTGTCTCACATAAGAGAGTGTTTCCAGTCCTTGCTCATCCCAGCTGGTGGGCTCTGACCCAAATCCCTCCTGGAGGAGTTTGTGAAAGAGAAAAAGGACTGGACAGTTGGGGTGTAGGGGACTGAGGTGCCAGCAGGAAGTGATTTTCACTCAGAGCAGACAACATGCCCTGAGAAGAGGAGCAGCCCCAGCTGTTGGGGTATCTTGGATCAAAGCAAAGAAGAGAGTACAAGCAGTCAGCTCCCAGCTCAGTGGTAAGTTTGCAAGCTAGTTCTTGTGAGGAGTGAGAAGGGATCTGCAGTAAATATTGGGCGGAGGTCTGTTGTGTTTAGAGGAAATAAATGGGCTAAAAGTATTAATATGGCTTATTTATTGTTTAACATTAAACAGTGTAAAACAAGGTTTGAGTTTTGGTGAGATGTCAGCTTGGTGTAGTTCTATGGCAAACGTACTTCGATTTTTTTAAACTTTAAAGTAAAGAAGGAAAAACAGTTAAAGAATTTGATACGTAAAGTATTGTATAAGGGTGATTTTAACAACATTTTTTGTTTTCTGGTTTTTTGGCTGGAGAGAGTTTTTAGAAGGAACTCTCCCCCCCTCTTTTTTTTTATACAGTTTTTAGATGATTGTAAAGATGGCAATTGTTTTTGGGGGCGGAAAGGTAGTTGAGATGAGCTGGAACTGCTGGTTTTGAAGTCCAATCTCAAGAAGACAAATGAAGACAAAATGCTACAAAAGGGGGAGAGAAAGGAAGATCAAAGATAGAAACTGCATTATCTGTCTCTGATGTTCACACTCACTTGCAGCCTTACTGTTGGAAAAGCACAGTCTTATCAGCCGCTCCGAGACCTGGTAAACTCAAACCAGCACTGGGCTATTCAGGGCATTGCTTTTATCTGCCTTTCTGGTCACGGTCTTGCAGCACTGTTGCAAAATATACAGTTTTGGCCAGCTGAATCTTATTAGATGGAAGGAAAAGGGAGAGGGATGGGAAAGAGAAAAAATAAGATGGAAAAGGACACACTGATGATGAGGGAGGAAAACAGCGAGAGAAACAAAAGTCTCAGATTCCATGTGGTGGTCAGATTTCAGCCAGTGGAGGTTGTGATGTCATATGGCTTCTTTTCTCTTTGGCTCAGTCTGGTCAGAACATTTTTTAGGATCATGATGAAGAAGGTCCAGGGCTCCAGAAGACAGTTTGGGGGTGAAGGGGCAGCCATGATGGTGAAGCTCGCTCCAGTAGCCAACTTTGCTTTCAAAGTTTTTTGTTTCCCTTTTTTTTTAAGGACCCACAAAGGGATTGATGGGAGTAACAGCTGATCCTCTCATTATTTTGTTTACCAGTTAAGCCTAGTTTTTGACACATTTCTTCTTTGTATGGCTGATGTAAATATTGAGCAACCATAATTGACACACTCATTTTGGTTCACTGATTTTTGGTTTTACACTTTTTTATGTTTACTAAGCACGATTAACAGTTTTTGACTGATATTTGTAGGCTTTCTTGTTTGGACTAATTCAGTTTTTCTGCCTCCCTTTGTACTTTTTTCTCATTAGCATTTGCTGTTATGGCTATTCTGACATTTTATTAATTTGCACTCAGTTTTTACAAGTGAACTCAAAATTATGGTAAATTTCTAGGCCCAATTATCACAACAGGTCCCTGGTCTGGGAAGAAGGTCATGTTGGAGCTTTGTTCTCACTGAAAAGTTTCATCATGTTCTACTGCCCAGCACCTTGTTCTCTTCCAGTTGCAGGGATTGTAGGACCACTGGCTGTGTGGGGAGCCTATAGCCAGTGAAGTCCTAACCTCACCCAACAAGAGGTGCAGTAAGGGAACTGCAGAGCATAGATGTAGGATTTGAGTCTCAGCCTGTTAGAGCCCCCCTTTCCCCAGTGCAACAGTGTTGGAGCCAGGGTCCAGACTCATTCTCCAGCCTGGGAGTTTCACCTGTGGAATTCACAGAGGCACCTGCCAACACCAAAACAGAAGGTGAGTGGGATGCCCTTGTGTTTGGTACTGGTAGCCTCTCCAGCAGGGGGGAGCTGGGAGTCTTGCTTTGCTGCTGGGCTTCTCCTGAAATGAGTGGGGGATTGAACCAGTCAGTGAGGAATGGAGGCCAGTGTGGAACAGGCAAGAGTTTTTCAGAGCTGATCCCTAATCTGTAGGGTTCAGTGCTGAGCCCTGAAAGGTCTTCATGCCCTGGGACAATGTATACTGCCTTTCTCTGTGTGCACAATCTTATGCTATAAACTGGGTTTGCCTGGCATTTTAATGGAGGTCTGTCTCTCCCCTGCCCAGTGGATGATTCCTGGGACCTGATCACTTGCCTCTGCTTGAAGCCCTTTGCAGGGAGGCCCATGATTGAGTGTAACAAATGCTCCACCTGCATCTACCTTTCCGATGCCAATATTCACAAATTCAGCATGGCTGAGGTCTTCATCTGTCAGAGATGCCGTGATGCAGGAGATCTGCTGCTCAAACTGAGCCTGTACAGGGCCTCACAAGTGCTTCTGTGACTGATCCTCTTCCACAGAGATGTGGTTATGGAGTCTCCATTAGTTCTAGGACTGTAGCCCAAGTTGGCTAAACAATCGATGCACAGTGACTACAGAAGGAGGGTCTACGGCATTGGAGAGTGGGAGCTTTTATGCACTCCTAGTTCCAGGAAGCTGGTGGGTTCTGACTCACTCCCGGAGGAATAATCTTCCTCTCATGGGGATCAATAAACTATGCAATGACGACATCAGTTTCATCAAAGCAGTGAATGCAGAGGGGTCCTGTGGGAGAAGTCTGGCTCGCTGGAATCCAATGCAGTAGGTCAGCCAGAAACCTCCCTGTTGTCACACAAATGTGGCTCACTGTCTTCCCTCAGGCAATCCAGGAGAGCCTAGTCCAAGTAGTTTCCCTCTGGCACGGTGGCTGCTTAGACTTATCCCTAGCTGGGTGTTATCCTATCGATGCCCAGTTCCTTTCCTGGCCTTGACCTGGTTTTCCCTTAGAATGAGTTTAATGATGGTGAAAGGTGTCAGCTGGCGAGCCCCAATGACTAAAGTCCTCTTTCAATATAGCAGATACAGCCCAGATTAGAGTGCAAGCTTCTGCCTCTACAAACCATGCCCTGGATGACACCCGCTGAGGAGGAAAAGGAAGTTATCCTCTCTGTTGTCATGGCCAATCAATGTCAAATGTAGTGATGTGGACATCTGCCCCTGGGATCTGAGTTGAACACCTCCTCCCTCAAACTCCCTTCACATGGAGTGAGCAGAGTAGCCCCTATCTCTTATTCGTCTGCAGTCACTAGCTCCGGAGATCGAAGAGGAGCAATACGCAGTTACTGTAAATAATAGAGTGACTAAATATTTTTAACAGACATTTAGAAAATTATAAAATGGCTCTTGCTAAACTGTAAAATGGAATCCTCTGTGCTCCAGCACTTCCAGTTGCACTGGTCTCCTGCATGAGAGGGACTTGGGCATTTATGGCAGGGGACCAAAGCAGTTAGCAGCAGTGGTGGTTCAGAAAACTCTTGGGAGGGGAAAGAGGGAGAGTCCACAGGCAACAGAGAACACATAAAGCCACTCTAGGTAAAAGCTGATCAATCTCATCCCCTGGGAATGGCTTTCAAGCTTTCCCCTACTGCTGGGCTGCGTTGGGCTCTCTTCCAAAAGGCATCTTTCATAAATGTGTGATGGATGATGGAAATCAAGTCCTTAGAGAATAGGAAGCAGGTGAAGCATCTTTCTGGAGTCCCCTTCCCTGAAGAATTCTCAAGTTTTGGCAATCTTGGCTCCTCAGTCAAATTTGGGGAATGTTAGTGCCTCATACAGACCAGGGGTGTCTTATGCATTGCACCTCATCTGCTATGCAAATTGCTGCTCCTTGGATGCAATGTGTTGGCTATGGAGTTTCTAGACAGGATATTTGGTCTTCTGTCTCCTACTCTTTTCTTTAGGAGGAGGACATGACTGAACTGGTTGGTCTCTTGGAAGCTCCACGTACACTAAGAATCAGATCCAATCTTCTAATTCTTCCTTACTCTCCTCCTCCCGCAAAGACCAGATCCATATAGAGTGACCAGATGTCCAAATTTTATAGGGACAATCGCAAAATTCAGGGCTTTTTCTTATATAGGTACCTATTACCCCCACCCCATCCTGATTTTTAACACTTGCTATTTGGTCACCCTAGACCCATGTGCCTTCTGCACTGCATTTCAGAGACTCTGCTCCCCCTGCATTGGAGGCACTTGGTTTAGTCACATGAACTGCAGGTGTTTTGATGCTTTTGCCTAGAGTTCATGTTGGTACTGAGTTGGACCTCTGCTTTTTGGGGTGACCAGGGGGTTGGAGAGCATGGAAGGAACCTAAGATCACAATGCCACCCTATTTTTCTAAACTGGGTTTTTTCATACTTGTCACATGGGAACCAAATATACCACTTATTGGAGGGGGGCCATGGGGCATCTTACCCATCACTCAGCAATCCCTCAATTTGGGATGGTTCACACCCTGTTCACATCTCCTGCAATGGGAAGCCTAGGCCCGTGAAATGCGTTACACTTTTATAGTTTGCTATTTTGCATAACTTCAACGAAAAGTGACAACAAATTCTGGTCCTTGCTTTGTGAAGTGTGGCTGGGGCAATATGTCTATAATACAATACTTTTGCAATAATTCTTGTGGCCGTTGTGACCCGTCTGTGCCTACAGTAGCCACTTGAAAATACCAAGGGCAGGGCAGGCTGTAAAAGGAGAGCAGATTCTCCCAGCACTGGTGTGTGACACTAAAGTCAGACTTCCCAACCAGCCACAAACAGTGCTTCTGATTCCCCTGACTGGTTAGCAAGAAGCCAAAATAAAAATATACACAGCCCCCCTTTACTGCTCCCAATTGGCCATTAGGTCCAGTAAAGACATCAGTTATTTAAAACTCTATGCTCTTTACCAAAAAGATTTCTCCTGACCCCAAAGGGTCAGCCACAGTACCAGATCAATATAAGTTTAGATCTTACCCAAAATACCACACTGCCAGCCAATCCTTTAGTAACTAAAACTAAAGGTTTATTATAAAAACTGTAAGAGAAATGTTAAAGGATTAAAGCAATCAGATACATACAATTGATTTGAAAGTCCATATATATCAGGTATATAGTCCCTCTGGTGTACATCCAGTACCTGGATGGGTCTCAGTCTTGTTTCATTAGTTCAGTTGTAGATGAATGATCCAAAGGTAGGTAAGTAAATGGCTGAAGGCTGGTGATGACTGAAAAACAAAATGGATCTTGGGCAGCTGCCTTTTATGTCCTTTGGCCTTTGCCATGCTGCTTGTGGGATTTTACAGGAATAAGATGGAGTCCAGAGTCACATGAGTAAGTCCTGATGACTCATCAGGTGTATTCCTGGCTTAGCCCCCTGGGCCCCTTGTACCTGTGAATTTCCTTAATGAGCCATTAAGCAGGCTAGTGCTGCAGCCCTCCTGTCTTGGGTGTAGCCCAGACACAGCACAATTTGAAATTCAGATATATCCACCATATCCATAACTTCCATTACACACATAACACATGAACATAAACATTGTTTTACTTAGCACATTATAGCCTTTCCAACAGTAGCTGACATGGCATATCTCATATGAATTACGATGGTTCTGACGTATTTATGTTAAACATGATAAATGTCGTGCCGCCCCACGCCAATCCAGCCAGCGTGACAGCCTTGTCTTGCTTTCATGGCCTCAACTCTAATCCCACTTGGTGGTAAATTTCACTGAATCTCTCTTTTGACTGAGCAGGGGGTGGGTGCAAGGGAATGGTCTGTAACCATGTCTTTTCTACCTCAGTCTTCATTAGGAGTTTGGTGGATCCTGGGGAGTTAAAAATCCAGATCAGGGAAGAAAGAGTTTGTCTACATATGTCTGAAGCGTACAAGCCTCTTGCCCTGTGAAAGAAATGGTTGAGGAAGTGCAAGGATGTGTAAGCTAAGCAGAATATGGTTAAACTGAGCAAGCAGAAATGAAGGGTAAGGAGCAGGGAGAACACCAGGGCTCTGAAGTGGATCAGGCTCGGAAACTCTCTCTCAATGTAAAAAGTGAATGAATCAGCTGGGGCATTAAAAACTCAGACTAGATCAGAGGTCTCCAAACTGTGGGGTGTGCCTCCCTGGGGAGCATGGGGGAACATTTGGGGGGCATGGCAGGGCTCAGGATAGCTCCCATGGGGAATGGGGAGTGCTGTCTAGCCCCTCTCTGCTCCAGCCCTGCCCCCAGATGCAGCCCTTGGCTCCACTCCCAGCCTCGGCCCCGGCCACAGTCCAGCTACAGTTCTGCTTCTGGCCCACTCCGCCCCAAGCTGCGGGCTTGGCTCCTCGGCCCGGCCGTGACTGACCCCGACTACAGCTCCGCTCTCAACCTCAGCCCCAGCCCTGACCCTGTTCCTGACCTCAGCTCAGGAGGTGGGTGCAGATGGGGTAAGGGGAATGTGACACAAAAAGTTTGAGGACCACCAGCCTAGACTGTATCTGCTAGCCACACAGGCTGAGAGATGGGACTTGGTCAAGTCAGAGTGTGAGTCAGTAGCACAGCCGGGAACTGAGGTCAGATCTTCTGAGTCCCAGTCCAGGGCCTGACCCATATAAAAACATCCTTGCAGTTGCTCACTCACTAACTTTCCATCTGTGATGTAAACAGCTGGAAACAGGTCTCATCTAGTGCCTTGGGAGTGAAATTACATCTTGATAACTATTTGAGAAATGCATGGCATTATCGATCACAAGGGGGGTGGCAGTAACGTGTCTCCCATTGGGCTGCGGGGAACTCTGGGAATAGGGGAAGTCCATCACCCCCTGAAAGCACCAGACCAACCATGGGAGAAACTGGGATGCAGGCACAACCCTATGCTACAAGGCACGTATGTTAACACAAGCAGGTCAGAATACCCGCTGTTCTGCTGTTGTAGAGATGCTTCCTACATTGATGGAAGAGGCATTTCCATCAACTTAGTTAACCTACCTATTCAAGAGCAGAAACTAGGTTGTTAGAAGACCTAGCTGCCTCTAAAATGGAGGTTAGGTAGACCTAATTAGAGCACAAATGTAGCTAGCTAGATCTAATTTTTAAATTTAGACCAGGCCTCAAACAGGCTTCTAGATCCCATATTTCTTGGGCGGCAGAACCAGAGAGAGTCCATTAATCTATCATCATGGCGTCTGGTGGGGACAGATGTCCATGGTGTGGTAGTGGCCAGATGTTCACACTACTTTATTCTTCCTTAGCCCAAACTGCATTGCTTCTTTTCTCCTCCAGGTGGGGAACCACAGCCTCCACATAGAACTTCTCCAACTTGGGCTCAGTTCTCTCCCAGAACCCTGCATCAAAGTCCACTGAGGTGATGACTGTATCTTTATTGGTATAAACCACGAAGTCAGCCCTATCAAAGCCTGTTGTTGCCAGCTGGCACTGCACCTGGGTGTAATAGGGATGGCTTCTCTTCAAGGAGTAGGACTCACCATCCATTTCCAGGCAGAAGGCTTTGTCCTTACAGGCCTCTTTCACTGTCTTGTCTCTGTGCTTATAGGGACACTTGACCTCCAGCAGCCCCAGTAGCTTCCCTGTATCTGCTTCCCTGACAATTCCATCCGGGCTGGCTGCGAGCCACTCCTTCTCTTGGTGAATGAACAGGCCACATTCCTCCACCTTCACAGGCCTACCTCTCCTCCTGGACTGGAGCGCCTCATATGCCTGCACTGCCTTTTTCTCGTTTCGGGTGCCCCAGGACATGGCTGGCGTCTGCATTCTGGAACCAGAGCTCACCACAGCCTTTAGATAAGACTGTGGCACCTCTGAGCTCTTGCCATTGACAAACTTGCTGTTAGCGATCCTGGGTGCAACTGAGGCTGTGATGCGGTTTTTCCGCCACTCATACCACTTGGGATTGTCCCGCTGTCCCCGGGTTTCCCTCTCCACTTTCACCACATCTTCACTTGTCAGCAGGAAGGGAAATTTGTTTGCTTTGCTCTGGCTAGTGGCTTTGGCCCGAGAGAGGCTGGACTGATGCCTTCCCAGGCAAGGGTTGACACCGACAGGTGCTTCAGCTGCTGTAGAGCAAGGCTTCCCACCACGAGTCACTAAGGGGCTCTTAGCTGTCGCTCTGTAGCTTATCTTGGTGTCTCCTTGATCACTGCCATGTGCTGCAACGGCCCTTGATTGGGAAGCGCTTTGCCCTGCTCTTCTGGCAGTGGTGCTGTTAGCTGGCTTGTCTGTCTGTGCCCTGCTGGTGCCTGAACTCCCAGCTGCCTGAGCACTCTTAGGTCGGCTGGCTACGGGTGTTGTCTTGGCCTGGGTGGAGGAAGCAGACGAACAGGGTGCTGCTGGGGTGGCTTTGGGCACAGCTGTAGCGTGATGAGGTGAGGCTGTGCTGCCAGGGTTTCTCCTGGGACTCCCCATTGTTCAGTGTCAGGGATCACGCTGTGTGGACACAAGAGAGAGGTGAATGTACATCCCCCGGCCAGGTCAGTTTCCTGGTTCTGGCAGCAGCCTCTGTGCTTGATACTTCAGGAGGGCTACATCCCTTTTGTTCCCATGTGCCCCGGGCCAGTTGTGCCACAAGTTGGGACAGGGCTCCCTGCTGTCCCCTGCAAGGATTTGTCTATATTTCTGTATTAAGCTGTCCTCATACCTTTGCCTCTGTGTTGTCCCTATGCAAGTCCCTTGCCAGGCTATGGTGTCTGCCAGGGAAGCCAGGGTGAAAAGAGCATGCACGTATATCAATGGGCTACCTCTCTTTATCCCTCTTCTTTACAGCTATGTGATGTCAGACCTCCCTGCAGCTAACTGGTACTTGCATTCTGCAACTCCACAGTATGCTTGGTTCTGACCCTATGAAATCAGCCCAGAACTGAACTGGCGCTGGCTGGAGAGGTTCAGGGAAGGGCTGTGTATCAAGCTAGGGCAGTCCCATAAGAGCTGGAGCTGTGATGGATGGGAAGGGATGTAATGTAGTAATAGCTGGTGTGAAAGTTTAGGGAGATGTCAGTCATTATGAATCCCATTTTGTTTTGTGACACCATTTGTGAATGTAACTATCACTAGAGATTAGAGCGTCCATTTTATAGCACTGCCTTGACACCTAGTGGATAGACCGTATCTGAGACGCTGAGAGGGCAATTGAGGACCATCAACATTGAATGAATCTTCTCTACCAGGAATGATGGGTTTTCTACTGATAGGGCTATTGACTGAATGTCTCTCTACACTGAACCTAAGGGTGGGGGGGTCAGGCCAAAGCCTGGATCTTCCTTCAGCTGCAATACATGAGGACTGCCATTCTACTGCCAGGCCTAAAGACTCATGCCCAACAGAGGCCTCTCAGGTGGTGAGATCTGACACATGAGTATTGCACTCAGGAGTTTGTTTGCCACAGATATGGAACTGTTTTGTATAAAGAGCAAAATGTTTGTGTTTAAGAACTTCCTTTGCTAAGACTGTTTTCATTGCTTTAGTGCCACATTGACCCTGAAGAAAACCAGAGCTCCTACAAGTCATGAATGCTGGGGGGAATATGATTAAGCACTTGAGGGGGACTGAGTGGGTTGTGCCACTGTTTTCAGGGTCTCAGGAAAGGTCTCAGAAATGGGATCTGCATTTGGGAATATGCCTGAAAGACCCTGAGACTCAGATCCAGCTAGGAACAGTGATCAGTCTGTATCCAGATCCAAGGGGCTCAGGCAAGTGATTGGATTCAACTACTGAATCCCACAACAGACTGGTGATCCAGAGAGTAGGTCTGGACCAGGTTCCGCCAGCTGGTTCTTCCCATCTTGAAAATGCTGCCCAAAGACTAAAGAGAGATACTCTAACTGTCTGGTCCCACGCTCAAGATTTCTGTAAAAACTTTCAAACCTCAAAGCCCAATAGTAACATTTCCCTAAATTTTTAAACCAACCAATCTTTACCTGTAGCGTATGTAAGGCTAACACAGCAGAAGTGGCAATGTGCAGGGGAAGGGCCTCTACGGAGATTCACTGTCCAATCTGCAAGAAACACGGAAGAGAAACAGCAGGAATTAAGGTTAAGTAAACTGAGGCTCAGTAAATGTCATATCTCCATGAGGCAGAGGGCTAAACTGAGGCACAGTGTGAAGTGACTTGGCCCAAGCTGTTGGAGAGCAGCTGTTTGTGCCAGCAGTGGAACTCTGGTTTCCTGGCTCCTAATCCACTGCTCCTTTTACTAATCTAAGGTATGTTCAACCTATTTACAAGAAGTATCCACTGGATTGATTGTTCATTAAGCAAAGACACTTTGCTCAAGAGAATAAATTAGAAGCTCCTGGGGCAAGAGACTCCCTCTCTTCTGGCCTATGAGGGGTCATGCTGAGCTGCAGTGCTGGGTATATAGAAATAAAAGGGTTAGTGTGCTTGTTTATCAGAGAGCCTCAAGGTAACAAACAGAGCCACCACAAATGCCTAGTCTCCTGTGTGCTTGCCCACTTATGAAAGGCCCACTTGCTACATGACTTCAGAGCTTTGACTTCTGGGAAGTGATGAGTGTGCTGCTCAGATTTCAGTTCCCTTTTTAGCAGGAAACTTTATTAAGAGCCAACAACAGATTCCCTTTCAGCAAACATGCCCCAGCATGCCTCTCCATGCTGGGGAAACTTAGATGTGGAAGAACTGACAGTCAATTTCACCAGTGCTGAGGGGTAGCACTAACACTTGACATGGCAATAATGAACTTTTAAAAGACTAATTACAGAACTGAAAGGCTGTAACCACTACTTTGACTTTGGGAAATGTACCTGATCCCTCGCAGTAACTCTTAAGCTAGTATCCTGATTTGAAAATCACAGAATATTAGAGTTGGAAGGGACCTCAGGAGGTCATCTAGTCCAACGCCATACTCAAAGCAGGACTATCCTCAGCTACATAAAAATCTTAAATCCTTCCCTGGTTTTTCTCTCCAGCTTAGCGGCTCTATGGGACTTTTTGGATGCCAGTGTCAATTTTGCAAACAGCTGCAGCTGTTTATTTCATGATACTCTTTAGAATGGTGACATTTCCTTGGGATCAGAGGGTGACACACACTCTCTTATAGCCCTAAAACTGGCCTCCCCTTCCATCGTTTCTCTCCCTGGTCAAACCCGGTCTCCCCGGCTACCTTGCCAGGAGTGTGACAAGTGCAAAGGGTCAGACTCCAGTGACTCCAACAGTACATTCTACCGACGTGTCCGGGCTCGAGTCCGCACCAGCCACCGGTGTGACTGCAGCAGAGCGAGGGGGCTCCTTTGCGATGCACAGAGCACGCCCCACAGGACTGGGTGTGATTGCTACCGTTCGCCCCCAGGCTCTTCGCTGAGACGTTACCTGCAGACACGGCCTCCAGCCCGGCTCGTGGCTTGGCAGAGGCGCGCCCGGCTGCCCGGGGCTCTCCCTAGGCGCGCGGGGCTCCATCCCCGGCCCAGCACCATCCCCAGACCCTCTCCCGAGGCGCGGCGCCGTGACTGACCGACCCACGGGCGGAGAGGGCCGGCTCCTGAGGGGGCTCCGGGGACCCCGAGCGGGGGGGACGCCCGTCCAGCAGGGGAGCAGCCAGGCCTGAGGGACAGAGGCCGGGGCGGCGCGGCCCGGAGCCCCTCCTAGGCGGAGAGAGGCCGCAGGGACCCACCCCCCGCATCGCGCCGCGGGGCTGCCTCACCGGGGCGGCGGCGGCGGCGGGTCCGGCTCGTCTCCGTCCGGCCGTCACTCGGAGTTTCCGGGCGGAGGGAGACGTTCGGCTCCGCCCCGGCGGGCCCCGTGACCGCCTCGGGGGGCGGGGCCGTGGCGTGACACAGGGCGGGGGCGATTGGGAGGGGCCGGGGTGCGGCAGTTGGGAGAGAGGGAGGGGCGGTTGGGCGGGGGCGGGGCCGTGGCACGGGGCGAGGCTGGGGCGGGTGGGCGGGGGGGGCGGCACCGCGGGGGGCGGGGGAGGGGGCACGGCTCGGCACTGGCCGGGGCGTGCTGGGGGCAGGGAGGCGCACGTCACAGGGAAGGGAAGGGGCAGTTGAGAAGAGCAGAAGTCCCCTGTGGGGGGAGGGAGGCCCCGGCTGCCCAGGGGCAGGGGGGCGAGGGAGGCGCTGTGGCATGGGCAGGGCAGGGCATGGGCAGGACGGGGCAGGCTTGGCAGGGCGTGGGAGCCTGGCCCAAGGCTGGGAAAGGCAGGGCTGAGCCGGGATAGCCAGTGCGGGGCAGAATCACTGCAGAGCAGACAGGCCCCGATCCCCGGGGAGCAGAGGGGTGGTATTGCCAGCGGAGGGGACCGAAGGGGGGCGGGCAGTGTGAGGGGAGCTGATGGGGTGAGAGGACCCCAGGAGGGGTGGAGAGACATTGGTGGAGCAGCAGGAGACAAATGGAAGGAGAAAGGCAAGTGGGGGAAGCTAGAAAAGGCCCCGCTGCCAATGCTAGTGGCAGCCTTTCTTCTCCATTGTTGTTTGAACAGTGCCCAGCGCGATGGGGCCTGGTCCAGTAAGGCTGCCATGAACTATGGCAATATAAGTAAGTAGGAATCATTAATAGTCAATAGCTCACTTGCCGGCTTCTCTGGGGTCAGTTGTTAGTCATTACAGCTGCCTTGACTCCTGCCTGCTTTCTGACTGACCACTCTTTTGCTTGCTTCTTGGCAATGATGACCTATCTCTGAAATGGAGCCATGAGATTGTGGCTTTGTAGGGTCGTCACTCCCTTCCTCTGTTTGTAAGCGGGTCAACAGCAAACTAAGGATTTCCTCACTCTATTGAGGCCCGGCCCTGTGCTGCAGATCAACCACAGCAGTGTAAGGTCAGCAACTCCCGATAAGATGCTAGCGCTTGAGGGGAATGGTGCTTGTGAAGAGGAGTTCCTTGTCTCTGGTGGGCCTCGTTCCTTAGCATTGGTTAATGCTAAGTCATTACCAGCTCTGTGTTATCATTACTGAAATTGAACAGCCATGGATGAAACTGAAAACATTTGCAGGGTGCTAGAGCCTTTTTAATGGGCATAGCTGGCTTTTCCCAGTAGAGGGAGTCATTCACTCAAATATACAAAGAACAGCACAGCCTTTACCAAAACTGGTAGATGTAGGGGTTGCCCTGAAATGTGTGCTTCAGAGACAAGTGATTGGGTCCCGTTGAATGTACAGATGCAATACAGAGAGGCTCATCTCTTAAATGAGCCTGCTGCCCTTAGTCACTGGCAAGCAGAAGGAAGAGTTTGTTTTTGGAAGTCTCATCACCAGTGAGAAATCACATTGTCCCCTGGCTCACCAAAAATGAAAATATTTATGCTTCAACTTTTATGTGGCTAAAGTGAACTTTGAGTGTGAGGACTTTCCACAGGGGGAAATTCTAGGCTATTTGTTGTTTCCTTGGAGCGGGATGGGAGGGGTAGTGTGTGTCAAATTTTGCTGTATAAAACCAGGATCTAACAAGTTACATTTCACTCTGGATGAAATGTATTAACAGTGTTGTGCTTGCGTAGTTCTGCTCTCAAAGTCAACATTAGAAAATTCATCATTTCAAAACATTCCAACCCTTTTATTTGAGGCTTTTTGTCTCCCTGCAGGGAGTGGTATTAGAAAATGGACCCATAAGGTGGAGGGTGTTCTGTATCTCAGAGTAGGCCTAGGGAAAACCTGTTCTCTAGACAACAGCTGTTACAGGGTCACCTTGCTGTGCTCCACTCCTCTGGATCCCAGTCTACGGCAGCCATGTGAGCTCTTTGGAACACCTTTTTCCTATCAGGCAAGATACAGATTAACAGACCCTTGTCAATTGCACTTTCTGCTGCTTAATATCAAAAGGCAAAATAACAGTTGCCATGGGAGCCTAGCAGCAGCTGTGTGGGATTTGCTTCCCTGATTAAAAGCTGTGGAACAGAGGGATGTCCTGCCACCCTAGAGGGCATGTTCCTACTCTGGCTGCTGAGCACATGCCACCTCCTTTATTCTTTCTCTCTCTCTGGCACAATTCAAATGGGAAAGTAAGGGGACATCCCACTTCAGCACAATCCAGGTAGGAGAAGGGGAACTGTAATAATTTAATCGAGAGTGGGAGAGGAGGAACCAACCCATTTCAACATGATCCAGGAGGCTCATTACAACAGTCTGTAACTTACTAACCCCTTCTTTTTGTCCCCTGACTGCAGAGGTGTTAACGGACATTCTGCCTTGAATGGTCCCTTACTCGCTTCTCGACCTTATGGCTAAGATCAAGTGTACCTTTTGGTTGGATCTGGGCTGCTAGGTCTGGGATGGTCGTTTAAAGGCTATGGTCATAGTTGGTAAAAGACCACTACCAGGCGATAAACATACCCTCAGAGCTATTTTTTTCAATCTTTCCCCTTGCGGGTCTGATCATTAAAGAAATGCTCTCCAAAAGTTATATCTACTTATGCTAAACAATCTGTTCCACATTGCATTTAGCTGTGATGCTGGGAGTACGTTTCCCAGACTTGAAGAAAAGCTCTGTATGGCTTGAAAGCTTGTCTTTCTCACCAACAGAAGTTGGTCTGATAAAAGCTATTTCCTCACCCAGTATGTCTCTAATATCCTGGGACTGACATGACTACAGCTACACTGCATACAGAAATGGAGCAGCAGTTTCACAGTAGCATGATACGGATGGGGAGATGAGTAATCGTCCTGCTCTGTTACTTGTGTGTCTCCTCATGGTCTTCTCCCAGCACCTTCTTGTCGCTTTCCTGCTGAATTCTCCCTCTCCTCACGTTATCATCTTGTCCCTCAGCCCTCTTTTCAGGTCTTTCCCATCTTTTTCGAGCCATCAGACAAACACCTGTCAGATGAAATTAGAATCAGAGCCACTCTTGTGGCTAGATAGGCCTTTTGGCCCAATACTGGATTTGATTCTGCAGACTGTATCTCAGATGGCCTTAAGTACATGATCAAGCATCTAGCCCTTTTTGGCAATCTGTAAATAATTACACACACAAAATACATTAAAAGAACATTATTAAAGTGGCAAAGTCAAGAATTCAAAAATTAGGAAGTACCAGAATTAAAGCTGCCTGTGCAACCTTAATTCAACCCCTTGTATGTGTGCATTATGCTACAGTCTTTAATTACATGATCACCTCCTACTTTTTCCATAGGAAGGGTTCACCTCACCTCCTTATGCTGCTCACTTGTCTCTTAATACCAGTCGTCTTGCCCTGCTGGTCCCAGTCTCCCCCTGACTCCTCATCTGATCCTAGTTTCTCTGCCACTTAGTGGCTCCCATGCCTCCATCCCTTGTTTCCCTTCCTGGCTCCCAGCCCAGTCTCTTATGCAACCAATGCCAGTTTTCTCTTTCCCAGCCAGACCCAGATTCTTTGATCAGCCAGATTCAGTCTCTCCCCTGGCTCCAAGTTTCAGTCTCATTTCCTGGCCAGTCCTTCTCCTCCCACCCTGAACGCCCAGTTCCAATTTCCCTCTCCCTCCCCCCACCAGCTTCCAGTTCCAGTTTCACCCTCCCCAGGTTCCTTATTCCAATCTACTCCCAACATCCAGCTGCAGGTATGGCTCTTGTCCCCTCTGCATTTGACTCAGGCAGTTCCTCTTCCATGCTGCCTGGGCCCAGCACGGGGGTTACTGTGACCACAGAAGAGAATCTTCCAAACTCAGCACAGATCAGAGCTGCAATTGCAGGGAATATCATGCTCAGCCCTGGGCTGGAGCATGCGCAATGTGATTGGAATCTTCAGAGACTTTAGCTGCTAAAATCTAAAGTCTCTACTGAGCATGTGTGAACTGTAATTTTTTTTTTTAAAGGCTTCTAACTTGGCAGAAATTTGGGTGGAGTGTCACAGGGATGGCAAAAGGTGCGTTCCTGACAAAAAGGCCACTCCCAGCTGCCAAACTTCAAGTTCCTGCTCCAAAACATGGGGGTGCTAAAGCCACATACCCAGATAGTGGTGTAGATACTATTTTTCTATACCTACCAGGTGTGTATTTGGTAAACCTCCGCCTTTGCAGGGAGTCAATTGATGGCATATTGCAATGTACATGCTTTAGGGTTAGTAAACATTAACACTCACAGTATATTTGCTGTAATACATGCATATGTAAACAGTGCAGGAGATAGAATATTGCAGTATATACATTGTAGGAGGTGGTATGCTGGAGTACATATACCGTGTCGGGTAGCATACAGCTGTACGTGTACTCTCAGGGATGACACACTGCTTTATGTGATCTGTAGGGAATTAGCACGCAGGAGAGCAACTTACGGTGATGAATGCTAGATTGGTCACCCACAAAACCAGCACTATCTGTGATCTGTTTTGGATAGGACACCCGACTTTGCATGCACCAGTAACATATAACACGCTACCTGTGTCCCATTGTAGTTTTGTTAGTCCCCACAGGATACTGAGAAGGTTCCCAAAAAAGGGTAAAAAGAAAAGAGAAGGCAGATTAGCAGTCTTGATCTCTAGCCTCAGATACAGAAGATTTAGAAACCAAAACCTTTCACCTGCATCCATGTGGTCTGTGAGACTAGAGACAAAAGGAACCTAGAACTCCTGCTTATCTACAGACCTCCAGATGAAGACTTCCTGGAGGAACTAATGGATCTGTTGCCTAGCATAGTGCCAGAAACACTCAGGTTCCTCATTCTGTGTGACTGTATCCTATACCTAGATGACACCAAGTATATCATAACATCTGAATTCCTCAGTTGTATGGAATCCAGGGAATTCATACAATGTCTGGCACATGCTAGATTTGATCTTCATCCTAGGAGTAGACATGGATGTCACAATCTTCCCACTGTCCTGGTGAGACCATTGCCTCATCTAAGCGAAGATCATAGTCTTCCTTGTATCTCAATAGGGAAGCGAAAGAAAGATCCAGTTTACCTACAAAAAACATTGGAATGCTTTAAGTTTTCAGCTTACCCTAGAAGGGTTAAACTGACTAATTGCAAAGGAAAGGTGGTGATGAGCAAGTAAAATAGTATTGCCTACTGATTTCTACTGACAGCACTGTTGCTTCTTCCTATCCCCTGGCCCCAGGATGACCAAGATCACCATGGTTCATCTACAGTCTGCATCAGGTGAAGAACACGAGCAAAAGACTAGAACATCCATGGTGTAAAACCTGTTCTAGATCCATCCACCAACAGCACAATGACTTCTTGCAGGTCCATGTCACTGCAGTAACAAGCAAAGAGAATTTTCTTTTCCCACAGAACCAGAGTTTCCAAATCACTGATTTTGTTCTATAGACTGAACTGGCTAACTGACTTGGCCTGCATCATCCAGACATCAGACACACACATCAACTGCAAGGTCTTATCTTACTTTCCAGAAAAGATCAAGTATGAATACATGAGGTAGAATACTGTGACCCGTCTGTGTGTAGGGTAGCCCACTGAAAATGCCAAGGGCAAGGCAGGCTCCAAAAAGGAGAGCAGATTTTACCAAAACTGGTGGCTAACACTGAAGTTAGTGTCCCCAACCAGTCACAAACAGTGCTCCTGATTTCCCACACTGGTTATCAAGAAGCCTCAAAAAGGTAATACAGAGCCCCCTTTATTGCATTTCAGTCTCTGGCTCCTAATTAGCAATTAGGGCAAGTAAAGTTAGGAACTATTTAAAACTCTGCTTATTGTATAAAATATTCTCCTGATCCCCAAAGTGTCAGTCATATCACCAGATTAAGATTGGTTAGGATCTTACCCAAAATACCAGCCTGCCGGACAATCCTGTAGTAACTAAAATTAAAGGTTTATTATAAAAGGAAACAAACAAGCAAGATGAGAAATGTTAAATGATCAAAGCAATCCGATACATACAAATGACCTCAAAGTCCATATAATATCAGAATTTTAGCAGTGTTGCAGTTTATAGGCTTGTACAGTTCCTCTGGAGTTCATCCAGTACCTAGATGGGTCTCAGCACTTTGCTTCACAGCTTCAGATGTAGAATAGTTGATCCAGAGGTAGGAAGCAGAAATGAAGACAAAATGGAGATGAAGTTGCATTTTATAGCTTCTGCCATATGGCCTGTTCCAAACACAAGCTCTAGTACTATGGGCAGGGAAAAGCTCTTAGGGCCATGCCTGTGGACAGGAACTCTATGTCCTGTGACTCAAAGGCGTAGCCCTTGTCTCCTCTCTCTGGGCTCACAGTATAGACGGTTGGCCCTCAGTCAGGCTGGACAGTACTGAGACTAATCTGTTGGGGGTGTCACCTAGTAGCACAGCACAAGTTTTAGATACAGAAATATCACACACATTTATAGCTTACAGTACGAAGGTGAAAGACACATGAGCTTATTCAGTATATCATAGCTTTTCCAATGATACCTTACATGGCATATCTTGTATGAATTATTGCAATTTTGCAATATTGATATCAATAATGTATATTTATAAAAATATATACCAGACAGTGTCACAGCTAGTGCTTATGAAAATAATCAACGCATTCTTTAGAGAGGTAAACCTGCCAGCTGGTAAAAAAAAAAAGCAAATAAAAAAAAAAAAGCAAAGTTAACACAATCTTTAAAAAAGACAGCACTTGGTGCAGAATATATATCCAACTAGTGCCCCGTCTTCAGCGTCTAATTCCTAGGCAAAATCATCAAGAAAATAATGACGAACGTCATGTGACCTCCGTCAATATCCTGGCTGCTTTACTACGGGCCTCAGACAGGATACACAGTCCAAAGACAGTGCAAATTGGTCAAATGTCAGCCTCCTTGTGGCAGTGAGCGTAGGCCACATCTCAGTGTGGCTGCTGCCCAATCTCTGCAGCTTTCAACACATTTGAGCACAAGGTGTTGATGACCCACCTACATGACATAGGTAGAGTAAATGGTGCACCTCCAACTTTTCTGCTCCAGCATGACCCAGAGAATTGTGATGAGCAACTGCTCCTTGCACAGCCTTCACATGCAGACTCCTACAGGGATTCATCCTGTTCCCATTCCTCTTCCATATAGACAGGAGACTACTTGGAGAGATGGTGAGATGACTTGGACTGTGCTGCCAACAATACACCAGTGATACTCAGGTGTACATTTCATTTTCCACAGACACAGTCAGTACCATCATAAGGATGTTGTGATGCCTACAGAAGATTAGCACCTGGATGAAGAACAGTTGGTTCAAACTCAATCCAGGCAAGACCACAGTAACGTCTGAAAGGGAAAAATGCTTAGAGGAACAAGCTGGAACCCTGTTCTCTGCTTCTGTAGAAGGTTTCTCTACGCTATTTGCCTAGTACTACAAATCCTCAGGATCATGTTAAACTTATTAACATAATGAGGTAGCTTGCTAGAAAGTTTTGTCTCTTCCTCTTTTAGGATTAGGATTTTGTCACGTCTGGGTTGGATTAGCATCATTTATTATCTTTGGTACTGAAAGTGAAAGCAACACTGAATCTAGTTTGTGTAGAATGTCCCTTGGCTCCTTAACATGATGGATTGCCATGAATACATGATCCTCATCCCCTGTTCCTTTTTCTGCATCCTGGTCTGCTTCCAGTGATAGTTCAGTTCAAATTGTTGGTGCTGATCTTCTGAGCAATTAGTAGATGAGGATCCAGCTACATCTATGACCATATCCCTATCTGTGACCACTAAGTCAGCTGTGTTCCTGTGGGACAATTCAGTTCATAAAGCCCAGGACAAAAGATGTGAGAGCCAGGGATAAAGGCCCAGGTTCTGACTTCCATTGCATCTTGATTTGCACTGCTTAGGCTGTACAAAACTAATGGAAAACCAGATTAACTAGCCAATGGGGATTCCCCCAGTGTAAGGGAATCCATAGGTGGCAGAGAACTGGTGTACTTACTCATGAGGGGGTTGGCAGGAGTGGTCGTTATATTAGTAAAACTTTACTTTCCATGCTCCCTAGTGAGAAATGATACCATGCTCTTTTGGACCCGCTGCTATTTCTATCCTTTTTTTTATTATTTGTCTGTGCTTGCAATTACTTGATTTGGACATGCAGTAAGTGCGCACATTAGGAACAGAAATGTGCATATTAATTGTTTTACAATCTAGCTGTTAGCTTTAACACCCTGTTGAGGTTAATGGAGGCAATTCACATCTCTCAAAGCTGTTTCAGGCTTCCAGCAGCTTGTGAAAAACATCACTGCATCCATTACTTTTATTTTATTTTATTTTGTGTGTTGTGATAGCACCAAGCGGCCCCAGTCAGAATCTTATGCTATATGCCATGAAAATACAGTGGGAGACACTGTCCGTGGTCCAGTGAGTTTACATTTGGGTCATATTTGGAAATTTTTCTTAGCATCTGTAAGAGCTAGAAACATCCTTTTTAAAAATGTAAAGTCTGCATTTTGCAGCATCTGAATCTGTTCTGAAGACCAGATAAAGATCTCAAACAGCCTGGGATTTTGACATTACTGCTGTAGGGATGGCATACTACAACATATATACTGTACAGGGAGTGGTAGAAACATACTGCTATATATGCCATATGCTATGGGGATTAGTATATTGCAGTACATGTACTATAGAGATGGTATATAAGGGTTAGCATATATATACAACCTGGTCAAAGTAGAAAATGTTGCAGTATATAAACAATAGGCCAGAGAAGAAGCAGCATATTGTGGTATATATGCTATATGTCTTAGCATACATATTCTACAGGAGTGAGGACAAACCATACTGCAGAATATAGAGCACAGGGGAAAGAGGAGTGTCTCAGCACTCTGTTGTCTATACGTCTTTGGAGGAAGAGGAAGTGCCCAGCGGTATATAATGGGTGGTTGGGTTTGCTAATGTGGTTACTAAAGGATTTTGTTTTACTCTAATGCGGTAGGGGTGTGGGGTTCCGTGGGCAGAGGAAATGCATTTTCATCAGAGATGTAAACTGACCAAATCTGCTGCTTCTGGCAATGTCAGCAGAATCCTCAGCTCACAGTCAACAGGAGGAAAAGTGTTAGCACTACATGCATGTATGTAACAGATCAAAGTCAAGGTCCTTCCCAATGTTCTCCCAGGAGGGAGGGCAAGAAAAGGCTGGGCTCTGCCAGTGTGTGGGGCTACTCACTTAGGCTGAACTCAGGGGATCTGGATCTGGATCCACCTTTTGTGCCGGAGAGGAACACTCGTGTGTTGCCATTTACCCATGTGTTTCATTTCTTTCCCAATTTCTAAATGTTTAGACCTGTGCAGTTCTGGATAAATGATGACTATAATAGTGGATTGTGTGGTTGTTTATTACGTATGAGCTCTACAAAGAGAGGGGTAACAGCTTAGGGAAGGCTATAACATAGTGACAGAGAAGCTCATAAAATGGGAGTTAAGTGTAGAAAACTATCCAAAATGCGCCTGTTTTAACTGAACCTAATTGGAATGGAAATATCCAGCCTTTCCTGCTTTCTTCTGGGCTGGAATCTCAGACTGGGCCCTTTCCCGCAAGATTTGTCCTCCTTCCCTTCCCAGTTCAACTGGCATCTACTGAGACAATTAAGAGGGGGTATGATGGAGAACTATAAAGTAATGAATGGTGTGGAGAAATTGAATAGGGAAGTGTTATACACCCCTTCATATAACACAAGAACTAGGGGTCACCCAAGAAATTAAGAGGCAGCAGGTTTAAAACAAACACAGAGAAGTACTTCTTAACACAAGGCACAGTCAACCTTTGGGAGTTGTTGCCAGTGGGTGTTGTGAAGGCCAAAAATAGAACTGGGTTCAAAAGATGGTCAGGGATGCCAGCCCATGCTCTGGGTGTCCCTAAATCTCTGATTGCCAGAAGCTGCGACTGGACAACGGGATGGATCACTTAATATTGCCCTGATCTGTTCTTTCCCTCTGAAGCATCTGACACTGGCTGCTGTTAGCAGACAGGACACTGAGCTAGATAGACCATTGGTCTGACCCAGTACAGCCATTCTTATGAGATTGGATTCCCCCTTGAGATTCTGCTTTCCTCCTTCCTGCTCGCCTCTGGGCTGGAATTTTGCTCTGATGAAATCAGGAAGTGCAGAAGCTTGCAAAAAAAGCTTTAAAATGTTGGACCGAATCTCCAAATAGCTTTTGGAGTTTGAATTTTCGGACAATCTGTGGAGTCTGTTATCATTCTGTGGAATCCTTTCCTAGTGCTGATGGGTTGTTGTGGTGCAGTTTGGCTCTAATGGGGATTTCTGTGGGAGCTGAGCTGTAATTCTTGAATTGTGACACCAGACTGCTGTGTTGCTACATTGATAGGACTTGTTTGGATTTTTGCCTCTGTGAAGTTTGGGGCTGGTATAATTAGATGAGAGGTTTTGGTCAGTTGAGGTGAGGGATTTGATCTGGGTAGTGGGTTGCAGCATAATGCTGGGATTGTGGGCTGGGAAAGTTGGTAAAGGAGTCCTGATTGGGACTGGGTACACTGGTGTATGAGGTAGATAAGAGCCAGGGCTGTGCACACCATGAGCAGTGGGTTGGGATTTCATCTCCTCAGCCTAACAGGCATTTGTCCTGACACCTCTGAGCTGGGCCTGCAGACAGGGATCAAAAGGATCAGGCTTGTCTCTGCTGTAATCTGCTTGTTGTGTATATAAGTCTGTAGCTCCCTAGTGCTTTTCTGCCTGTCTCTCAAATACCTCTGACAAGGGTCACCGTCCCCCTGAGAAACAAGACAGCACATGCAGAGCAGGCTCCATCCCCTCCCGAGTCCTAGGTGCCGCCAGACCCAATGCGTGTGGCCCTTTAACTAGGCTGGGCTTGAAGCTGCTCAGCTCCCTTACTTCTGGCACTGAGGAGGGAGAGATGTAGTACTGAGGAAGCCAATGTCGAAGAGAGGGAGTCTGCAGCAGTGAGAGAGAGAGCGAGAGAGACAGCAGGCTGGGGAGGGAACCTGTCATTCTGGAGAGGAGAAAGAAGAGCCTGAGGGGCAGGAAAAGCCAGGTTTCTGTTGAGTATCCCTGGCAGGACACCATCCAGAATAAGGCTGATCCCATTCCTCCTCTTTATGTGTTTCTAATTCATCTGAAGCTGGGTGAGTTGGGACTGCAGACTCTGTGTCATCCTCCAGGTAAGTGTTTAACACTCAGTTCTGCCAGGCAACTTTGCAGAGCAGGAAATGGGGGGTTTGAGCAAGGTCTGGCAGTGGGGGGATGGATTGGAGACCTTTGCTCTCTCAGTCTCCCCCCCTTTGGGGTAAAAGGTGGCCAGCAATCTCTTAAATGGGGAGACTTATGTTTCCTTGTGGTTTTCATGGCTAATGACTGGGAGACCCATTGCAGGCTGGTACTAAATTTTGTGTATTAGCAAGAAAGCAAATAAAACACAATCAAATAACTCTCCAGCCAAGGCCGCTGCATCACAGACTGACCGGCTGCGCTTAAGTATTTGACAAGTGTCGTTTTTAATTATTTATTATATGTCATAGTATATTAGCAACTGTTCCCTGGTCTGTACTGTATAAGTTCCTGTATCTGAGGAGAGCAGAGCCCCTCCCTACAGTGCTGCTTTAGCTTTTGCTCATCAGGCTTTGTTTTTTTTGCTAAGAGTTACTGGGTATGGGGATCAGTGGTTTGAAAATTAGCTGTTTGGGGGTACATGGGAAAGAAAGTTCTCTCCGTTTCCTGCTTTTGATTCTTGCTGTGAAGATTTGAATTTTATCAGTAGCTTCAGGGAAGGCAGGAATGGAGACTTTTCGCTGGTCTGAGGTCAGTCTGCATGAAAAAGCTGTTCATGCAGTTTCTTCTTGATGTCAAACTCCCCTAAAATTCGGTGGCTTGGAGATGAAGGGGTATCACGAGCCAGAGAGACTTTGGGCATTTCCTTGGTTTGTGTCCGACACTTTGTTAACATGACATGTTTCCCTCGTCACCTGAGAAATGTAGCTGGGAACAGATCGGGACTCCCATAGCTCCCAGCAGGAGGCCCCGGTTTTTTAAAGTCTGATATGTGTATTGACTTGGGTGGGTGGGTGGCTCTGTCTCAATGAACTCAGGTTTGTGTTCTTTTATTTCACCTTTTGCAACAGCTTCCCTTTGCTAGCGGGAAATGGCAGGGTATGTATGCAGGAAAGTCTTGGGAGCTGGTAGAGAGCAATGCCAGTCAGTGGTGGGGACTGCTTCTTTGAAAACTGGTGACTAGCCTCAGTGAAGCCCATAAAGGGTCGTGGCTAAACCCTATTTAGCCTAATGTCCTTATCGTAGAGTCTCCAGGAAAATTCTCTTCCCCCTGCTACCCCACTGTGCCTGACTCCTCCCCCTCGTGCAGATCTCAGCAAGGTGAGCTACGATGCATATGTTGACTACTTGTGGGTGCCTTGTAAGTGTGGGCACTTGGCAATTTTGTGTGTTCACCAACAGGTATCTTCGCATTCTTCCTTGTCTTTGTTTTTCCTCAAAGTGTTGTCTTGCACACTTAAGGGTTCGTTTGACCCTGCCCTCAATGGTCTTATGCTCAGCCCTGGCCTGGTGATGTGAGGATTTCCTGAGATATTACCTGGTGGGAAGCAGGAGAGGGTATTGATTTCCAGCACTGGTAGGGAAGGCAAGTCCTCCTTTATTTCCAGATGAGTCTGTGCAGTGTGTGTTAGATGGAGAGGCAACTAGAGACAAATGTGAGAACTTTGGCCCAGACCCTCAAAGGAATCAATGGAAATTAGACACCTAAATACCTTTGAAGATCTGGGCCATTGTGCAAATATCTGAACCTGGGCTTGGTGAAAACATAGTTCATAAGGGACAAGAGGCTCCATTGCACCCATAACAGACCTGGGGGCCCCTCTTCTGAGATGTGAAGGAAATTCATTCTCCATGTGCACCCCAATATTGGCACACATGCTCAGAACTGTAGGATCCCCCCTCGGGCGGGGCAGAATAGCTTTTAACCTTCTGGATCTCAAATAAGAGACAACACCAACGAAAAGGAGACAGTCACTAGAAGCGGAAAGTAGATAAGAGAGAACAATCTGGAGTTGTTTCTTCAGACAAAGTTAATGGGTGCTGCTGGAGCTGCCGACTTTTGGCTGAGGAGTAAAAACCAAGGTCCTGACCACTTGTGCTCAGTAAGGATCCCATGGCTGGTTTTGGATGAGTTAGGATTTGACTGGCTAACTTCCAGGCTGGATGGTTACATTCTGTCTCCCCAGATTGTCCCTGCAGAGTCAGCTGGACACAACATTCTGCTTCACAACCTCCCCTAAACTACAGTGCATTGCCACTGGACGCTGCTAAACGGCTGTTACGTTGCACCCTAGGAGTGGGAGTGTTATCACAGGTGAGTTTAGGAATTCCTGTATATCCTACTTTAAAAAAAAAAGTGTTAAGATTGCAAAGTGAAGCATTCAAGTGAGGCTGCCTGCACAACGTTAGCTGTGCCCCTTTGTATGTGTGCCTTGTTATTACCTGTAATTATACATAGAGCTTTTCTGCAGGCTCTTTGCCTCGCAGAGTATTCTAGATGACTGTTGCTCAGTGATTGAGGCAGCTGTTCAATATTTTTTCTTATCTTTTTCATTCAGTTTATGGCCTCTGGGCCCATACACTGCTCACCCTCCGACCCCTACAATGAGTAAGGCAGTGGTCCTATGGACCCTGGATTAATTTGTTACATGCTATAAAACTTCAGCAACAAATGAAGTTTGGGTCCTTTGTACTGCTTCATTCCATGTCCAGCCTGGTCTCTGAATGAGGCTGGGTCTGTGGGAAAATAATAGTATGTGATCATGTAATTAAAGAATATAGAACAGCTCCTCAACTTGTAATTTGGCATACTACTCTGTTTTTTCACCAGCTTAAGATCAAGTCCTATATCTTGACATGGACAAAGAAGCACAAGGTTCTGTGGAGAACTCATGTGAATGCGTCACTTTCCAGTCTTAATATTTTGAATAGTTTTGTGTGGAATTTCCTACTTTTTCACAATGAACAAACCCCCTGTATTGTGTACAATTATTTTTAAAGCGTTAGAAAGCTCTGTCCTATATAATAATTGCAATCAATTGCTTCATTCTACATTCACCCTCACAGATAATATCCCCCACTCCCCATGCCCTTAAAATCGATTTCCTGCTTTACTTTCTTACACATGCATGTGAAAGTCCACTGTAATGTTATGAGATCACCTTTTCAGTGGACGTGTCCCCTGGGTTTGCGTATGTATCTGTGTGCATTGCAAATGAGGCATTGGCAGATTGTTAGATTTATCGTATTAAAAAGCCCTTGCATATGCAAAATCATGCTAACTTGGGAAAGTGATTCAGAAATATACATGTTGAATTTCAGCAGAACATGGAAAAGTTTGACAAAGTTACAAGCTTCTGAAAATGACCTTTCAGAATTGAAGCACTTGAGCATCCTTAACTATTGCTGTCACTTCACCAGGAATACAGTGAGGCAAGTGCTTTGGGATTCATTAAGATGAAAGGGAGCAACAGAAATGTCAGACTGTTTCTTTGAAAGAAGTACAGGAGGAATAAACTCTCAGGAATGACGTGAATCTTAATACATGTTTACATGAATGTTCTGAGATCATTGGATGAAAGAAGTTAGAGTATCTTGTATTTCGTTATCATTGCCTGATCTTACAGACACTCTGGGCCAAATTCAGATCTGGTTTAAGTAGATTCTGTTGTCTTCAGTGGATTTCCACTTCCTTACACTAGGTCTGAATTGGGCCCTTCTCTCAATATCTACTGCAGATGTAGTCACCTTCCCTTGCAGTTTCCCAGCACACAATTTATCCCCCTGGATTCTGAATCAGTTGATCCATATCAGGGATGCTGGCTCTTTAAATTACAACTCTTTTTCCCCTGCCAGATGAAAGGGATATTAAGAACAGCACCCTCAGGTAGAAGTGACAAGTAGAAGTGGGGTAGGAGACAGAAAGAGCTGGCAAGCTGTGTTTCCCTCTGTACCGTTCGATAGGCAATCTGGAATAAGAGAGAGGGGCTGACACCCTGCTCAGGTGAGGGGACCTGATCTCTCTTGCAGGAAATGCTTTGAAGAGAGCAGGAGGAACCCATAGTCTTTGCAGTCACTGCCACAGATGATTTGTTTCCCAGTGAGGAGGCAGGGGGCAGGAGGAGGAGGAGAGGACAGGGTGAGGACCTGTGGATCTGTTTTTATTCATTACCAACTGGCTTACCGCAGCCTACATAAAACATGAGAGGGCCAGATGGGGCTTGTTTACTTTGGCAGAATAAATGTAAAGACTATCGATAAAAAGCAGCCAGTACAGCCTCCCTGGTAACTCCATGGTAAACAGCTAAATGGCACGCCAGCCAATCAGAGGCCTAGCAAATAGCGGGCTCATTGGTTGTGCATTAAGCACACTTTCTTGTGAACAAGTGGAGTGGCTCTGAAGTGAAATGTGTCTACGAACCCCCACAGCTTCCCGGAGTTGGCTTGGTGCTTTCTTTCCCCTTTGCTAATGCTCAAAGCTGCAGAGGGTCCTAGCAGGGGCCTGGTCAGAAAGGATGTACATCATCCTGGCCTCCCAATGCCAGCTGGCACCTTGAGCATTGGGAGTTTCTCTCTGACAGTTCCCTGTACCACTGTAGTCTAGAACCCCACCAGAGCTGTAATGCTAACCTGGTGATCCTCCTCAATGACACCTGGAACTACAGCACCACAGTAGTGCCAGGACTCAAACCTCCAGCCCCTGAGCACAGTAGGACCTTTACATTGGGGTGAAATCCTGGCCCCATTGAAGTCAGTGGAACTTTTGATATTGACTGAACAGAGCCAGGATTTAACCCCTGGACTCTAGTTTTATGAAACGCAGTCCCAGCTCCTAAATGCAGCAGATCCACACCCAGATCTGGATTACTACCCAGATTCACACTCCTAGCCTCTTAGGATCTGTGCACTAATCTAATTGTCTAGTAGCTACATCCTGTGGGATAGGTAGATGGATGACATGGTAATGGCAACCTCATGTCTATTTTCCTAGGTTTTACATGCTTTCTAATGATCATCTGTATATCTCTGGAACATCGTTCCCAGCCTTTGTAGCCACTGCCCTCTTAACAGTGATTGACTTGATCACAAGCCTGCGTCCTCAGATTTGTTTTGGCTTTATCACTCCTCCGCTTCAGTGTTTCCATTTTCCAAGTGGCATAACGTGCTCTAATCAGATGCATCCTTGACCCATAAACTCTGGGTATGTGGAATCTTAAGTTACAGTCTGTCTCATAAGCCTGCAGTTCCTGAGATGAAGGCCGCTGGTGTGAGATGAAACCACATGCTTTGTTTCCATCTGGCCTTGCTCTTTTTTCTTAGCCTGTTCCACTCAGAGCAGCTAATTCTACCGCCCATTAGTGATGCTGGGATATCTCTATCCATTGCGCATCTGGGTGTATCAAGAATGCGGGCTGAGGTGAGGTGTGTAGTAAGCTGGGTGGGCACAGACTGAACACTGCGTGTGTCTGGAGAAGAGGGATCCAAAGAATCTGTTTTCAGGGAAGATGCATTGAGGCTTATCTGAATGTTTTATGGAAATAGGTTGAATTCACCATTTTGGGATCCATTGACTTACAACTGTGAAGCGGCTCAGCTCTGGCTGGACACTGAGCCGAAATCTTTTTCTTACTTCAGACCCATGCGATCTCTTCCTGTGAAGGGGTGAGAGAGAGTGGTGGAAGAGGGGCCAAAAAATCCCTCCACATAAGCAGTGAGGCCTGTTGGTGGAAGCAGGTTCAGGTACTCCCTCCTTGTGAGTCTCGAGGCACGTTGGAGGGAGAATATTACATTTCACATCTAATTCAGGAAAACGCTTTGTTCCGAGCAATAGTTCTGGAAATGTCTCTCAGCTGATATGGGGGAATGAAAGTAGGAATGGGGTGGGAAAGTTTGATGGCCTGAGGGGTGGGCTGGTGTCCTGATCTTTTGGTATAATTCGTGGACTTTTCTCTGGGTACACGACTGCAGGTAGAAGATGGGCATAGCCTGGGAGCTGCTGTGGCCAGAAGTGGATTGTTCATGATCTGCCTGTGATCATTGCTGAGATCCATGCTGTCAAGGCTGCATCCTCCACCCCGCAATTCCTTTCCTGCTCTGTGGTCTCAGATTTAGTGTTGACCTTGTTGTTAATTATTAATCCCCCCGCAAACACTCCAGTCTCTGTTTCGTCCTAGCTACTCTGTGTTTTTTGCCTTCACTTGTTTATAAATTACCCTGGTAACCTTAGTGGGTGGTGGACAAAGATGAGAACAGCAGATGCCGTGCTCTGGGGCTGCATCCTGGTTTGGTGTCTCCTGATGTCTGGTTCCTACTGACAGCAGAAGAGAGCATGGACCCATAGTCTGAGATGAATCTTCCTTTGCATTCAGCGTCCAGATAACCCCCTCTGGAGATCTTAGCATCTAGCACTGGTTTCATTGGAAAGTTCCGGCTGAGTGCTCAGCTGCTGCTGACATGGAAAAACAAACAGAGAGCAAGCGCATGTCTTTTTGATTCCCAACATGCTTAATATTAGTCCTTGTGTTGCTCTTTTCCTCCCAGGGACTGCAGTCAGAATCCATTCCTAAGGGCCACAGGAACTGGGATTTTTCTCTTAATTGCCATTGAATACAGGGGCTGAGGAAGTCCTCGCCCTGCCTGGTGGGTGGCTCATTTAATTCTGCTGCTGTTGTGGCCAATGAGCACTCTCTGAGTGGCTGCTCAGCCTGGCAGCGTGATGCTACCTTCTTCAGGCCCCTACCCACAGTCTATATGGTAGGATTGTTTTTGAGAACCACTGTATGCTCAGCCCTGTACAAAAACACGAGAAGGCCCAATCTCGCAATAAGATCTAGATGGAGGCAATGGAGAGCATAGAGAGCCACTCTAGTCAGTGTAGGTGTGAGCTTGAGGTGCTGGAGGGATCGTGCCATGCTCATTATAGGAAGGCTTGGCAAAAAAACACGTGAAGAAGGATTTGAAAACATAGCCGGAGATGGTTTGGTATCAGAAGAATCTGATTGTTCCTGGCGTAAGGGGACAGTGGCATGGAGAAGGCATGAAGATGGGTGTGGAGGAAGGATAGAGAAGGAAATTTATGCTGGAGCCTTAGCAGGAGCAAAAGAGAGAGCAGGAGAAATGAAGGCAGAAGTGTGCATGATTGTGGAGATGATGATGATGGATGAGACGTGGGTGATGCTGCAGGCCAGGAAAGTGAGGGAGGGGGCTCAGAGGGGGAGTGGAATGGTCAGAGAAGCAGTGGCAGACCAATGGGGGGGAAGAGAGGGGGCCATGCCCCCTGGTGCTGGCCTGGGGGGGTTGCTGGCAGGGCCCTTCTCAGGGGAGCAACCCCCTGCAGGCAGGCCTGGGGCTGCCGGGCTTTGACATCCCTGGCAGCCATGCAGACCCCAGCTCAGACCTGCCGGCGGCCGAGGGCTCCTGCTGCGGGGCGAGCAATTGTCTTCCCAGCCCCTCTGCCCGCAGCTGGGCACCCACAGCGGAGGTGGGGTGGGGGAGGGCAGGAAATGGGCCCACAGGCCCTCCCGACCCCCATGGGGTGCTGTTACCTTACTTGCTGCTGCTGATGGGGGGGCACAAATGCAAGCATTACCCATGCCACTGCCGAGAAGCGTGTTCAGAGCTGAATTTGACAGCAGCACTTTGGCTAGATCGGGGGAGAGCAAGATGAGATTCAGGGAAGCTGGAGAGGAGCGGGCTGAGTAGCTGAGATGAGAGAGGACCAAGGCCCAGAGTTTGAGATGAAGGCTGGGGTGGAGATGACAGGGCAGTAGAGAAGTTGTAGAGTGCGAATTAACAAGAAGGGATTAGAACTGGGATGTGAGGAGAGAAGGGAGATGAATGGTACTCCAAGGCACTAGGTGGAGGATAGTGGAATTATAAAGGGTAAAGGAGGAGAGGAGAGAGTTTGAGAGGAAAGATGAGAATGTCCAGGAGAGCAAAGCATCATGGAAGCCCAAGTAGTGACGGGGGAGGAGGAAGGAATTGAGGAAGGAAGAATACTGTGAAGTCACCAGCTTCGTTTTGCAATGTTTTAATCTTGCAGTTGATTTATTAACACCACTTCATTACAAACTGGGCTGAGGGAGACGTCTGAACCTCTCCTGGTAGTTAAAGGCAGCGTTCAGTCTGACCTGTCCCTCTTGCCTCCACACTTCAGTGCTTGTTTGTGTTTTTTCCCTTCTCTCCATAGCCCCAGCTGGCAGGACCTGGTAGCTTGCCTAAAGATCATGCCAGGCTTGTATTCGCTAGCTACCTGGACAGCTCTCCCTCTGAAGAGCTCATGCGTAAAGGCCTGTGCCAACGGGTACTCCCTGGGACTCACTGCTCGCCTGACTTACATCAATTCAGAGGAGGAGCCTGTAGAAGGTAAAATGTGTCTGTCTAGAGCTAAAGAACATTCTGTATTTATTTAACTAGCCGATAGCAGAAATACAGGAGCAGACCTGATCTATCGTAGTGTGGAGCAGTGGTGCACCCACCCACCTCTGCCCCGTTCATCCGTGGTCTCTTGAACTCTTGCCTCTACTTAGTGAGCTAAAGGAGGGGACTCGCTAGGATAGTCAGTATAGGGAACTGATCTACACAGAACCAAATCCAGCCTGTTCCAGTAGGAGGCAGTGGAGTACACAAGCCTGAACCAGGACATGAATGATTGGCAAATGGCGTCTTCCCAAACCCAGCACAGCCATTGAGTAGGAAGAGGCGGAAACACTGTGCTTTCCTTCTCCCTGATCATATCATAGGTGAATATGGGCTGGTTTGCATCCAGGAGGCTCTGATCCAGTCACCTTTCCACAAGGTAACAACGCCAGGCTGTTGTGCATTTAAATGGCTTAATCCTTTTGTGTATTAAGTAGATACTAAAATGGATCTGAAACAGTTTTCTAGCTGCCTTGCTGCATCCTGAAGCTGTGTCGTACCAGGGGGGAGGGCCAGGCCCCAGGCATTGGTCTGTGTTGGGGAGCCGGGCCGGCCCTTCATGATGCACAGGTGTTGGGGGGCACTGGCTCCTCTGGTGTCCCCTGCATGTTGTGAAGGGCTGGTCTGGCGCGCCCCCCTCCCCAGGCCAGGGGGTGAGGCTGCCCTGTCTGAGCCAGTGTTGGGCTGAGGGGCTGGAGCAGAAGAGGTGGGCGCTGCGCAGTGGGTAAGTGCTGGGGGGGGCCACAGAACCAAGCCTGCATTTGTGCCCCTCCGGGGCCTCATGCCCCCCCCTGCAAGTACAGACACCCCCTTCCATGAGGCAGCTGGGGGGTGGCACCAGGACCCCTCCTGCCCTGTGGGGGGAGGCATGTGAGACAGGGAGAGTGTGAGGGGGGCGCAAATGCAGGCTGGGTCCCCGGACACCGGAGACTGGCTAGTTCAGAGGGGACTGGAACAGGGATACAAAACCGTGCATCACTAGGTCAGCTGCTCCATTCTGTCAGCTTGGGGAGCAGTGATTAAAAGTCATTCCCATGTGATGGCCGTTCAGTGGTCTAGGGGAGGTGAGTTCATAAGTCTCAGCCCAGTCACCAGAGAGCAGGTGTCCCAATCATAAAAGCCACCATCAGATTTGACCCCCTGGCTGGGAGTCTCAGCAGAGAGGCTGTGGACTGAACAAACAGTCTGAACTCTTCTCTCTACAGTAGAGGGGTTCCCTCCAGGGCGGAGACAAGACGTGTTAGGGGTGTGAGAAGTGGGGGAAGCTGATGTCGCCATTGCCTGTGCTATAGCTGCGCTGAGAGTAAATGGGGTGAACGCTCTCCGGACCTTTCACCGGTGGTAAAGCAGACTCTGAGGTGAAGAGCTAATATGTCACGTGGTGCATCCTGGGAACGTTGAGCCCAGGCTTGGAATCTGTTCTGAGTCAGGCTGGTTTTCTTCTGGCTGCTTTTGAGGTCTCGGCCTAAGCCCTCTCTCCGCTGCCCTCTGTAGGTGTGTTCGTCTATCCCCTAGAGGAGACTGAGGTGGTGGCAGCATTTGAAGCTGTGACAGGAAGCCGAAGCATCACCTTCCAGATCCAAAATCGACACCGAGCAGAGGACTGCTGCGTTGACTGCAACCCCAGTTCAGGCCAGCCGTTGCTCTGCTCCAATGGTAAGTATACTGGTGGTCACCTAGCCATATTATGACAAGGGTGTGGCTAAAATGATGTCTAAGCCCAGGGTTGTACAGCTCAAATAAGCACAGATAGAATCCAAGACTTTCCTGAGGGCTGAAAAGTTACATGTGACTTTCAAGGTTGGCTTTGTGCTCCTGGATGTTAGCTGTGGCTAGGGATCCCAACCTCCGCTGGAAAGACAATTCCCAAAGCAATGCAAACACAGCTGGAATCAAGAGGTGCAGTGTGTCTGGCCAGAAACCCCCACTCACGTATTTCCAGTCTTAATTTCTCAGCCAACGAAGTTTGGAAAGCAGCATGTGAATTTCCAGATGTTGCCAAGGGAACTGAAACCCTAAATCCTTTGAGGTTGCCCATCACAAATGAATGCTGACTTCTCTCCCAGTCAGGGCAGGCACTGAGGTGAGTTTTGTCCCACCTGGGGCTAGGAGGAGTGAGGGGTATGGGAGTTCTTTGAAATTAATTTTTCCTCCTCTTTGAATCCACTGTCCAGTAGTTGGACTGTCTGTAATTTGGGATTGATCCCTCCAGTACCAGCATCCCAGAGCCGGCCAGTTTGTCAGTGAATGAGGACAGATTCTCCTGCACCTGTTGTCCTGGACCAAGCTGTCTCTGAAAAAGGAATAATCCTCATCCTTGCTAACATTTAATTCCTTTCTCTCATCTTCTGAGTGTGAGCCTATAGAAACCTCTCGGTGAGTCGTCTCACTCCTATCCTTTGCCTCCGAGTTCCCTGAATGTGCCACCCAATCCCACTGCCTTGACCTCCTCTGCCCTAATTCTGTCTTGTATCCAGTGCAATCCAGTTTCTGTTCTTTCTCCTCCACTGAAACTACTCTGATTTAGCTCATTAATCATCTTCAGGCTCTCCTCTCTTTTCTCCTCCTCTATCTTCTACTGCTTGTAACAGTCAGCCACTACTGCGTCTTCCTCTGGGACATTTGCTTCTCAGTTCAGTTCTGCTGCTCCTCCTATCTCTATTCACTCCTTCAGTGTCTCCCCTAGTGGCTGCTTTTCCTTTTCTCTCCCTCTGTTTATTGACATCCCTGAAGATCAGGGCTCTGTTCTTATTCCCCTTCTCTTCTGCCTTTGTGATTTCTCCTTGGGTGACTGTGTCTGTCCCAGTAGTTTCAGCTACCATTTCTTTGGCAGTGACTCCCAAATTTTAACTGTGCACCTCCAACATCACACGCTGTGTCCCATCTCACATCTGCAACCTTTCCTCCTGGATAGATCACCTCTCCAATATTTCATTCTGAATGTTTAGTTCTACATCTCTGGCTGCCCAGATATCCCTAGATATCCTATCTCAAGCCCCTGAACTCTATATAGTCCCCTAAAACCACCCTCTCCTTCTGCAAGGATGATGTTGTCATTCTCCTCTGGGAGCATTCTCTTGTTTCACAATTTAACATTCAATGTTAAAAGATCCTTTCAGTTCCTGCTCTGTAACATCTCCAACATCCATCCCTTCCTCTCCTTTCCCCCACCAAAACCTGCTCTTTGTATCTCCTGCCATGACCGCTGTAACCTGTCCGTGCCCAGGGTAGCCCACTGATAATGCCAGGGTCAGGGCAGGCTGCAAAAGGAGAGCAAATTCTCCCAACACTGGTGGGTGACACTGCAGTCAGACTTCCCAACCAGCCACAAACAGTGCTTCTGATTCCCCCACACTGGTTATCAAGAAGCCACTGTGCAAATACACACAGCCCCCTTTACTGCATTTCAGTCTCTGGCTCCCAAACTGACACTAGGTCCAGTAAAGAGATCAGTTGCTTTAACTCTATGCTCTTTACTAAAAGATTCCCTCTGATCCCAAAGGATCAGCCACAGTACCAGTTCACTATAAGTTTGGATCTTACCCAAAATACCACGCTGCCAGCCAATCCTTTAGTAACTAAAACTAAAGGTTTATTAATAAAAGAAAAACAAACAATAAGAGAAGTGTTAAAGGCTTAAAGCAATCAGATACATACAGATGATTTAAAAGTCTATATACATCAGGTTTCTAGAACAATTGTGGAGTTGCAGGCTTGTATAGTTCCTCTGGTATACATCCAGTACCTGGATGGGTCTAAGTCCTTCAGTTCAGTTGCACAGTGTGTTAATCCAGAGGTGTGTCCGCAGCTGGACAGGAACAAGGACACAAGGCAAAGACCAAGACGAAGACAAAATGGTTTCTGTGGTTTGATCTTATATACCCTCTGTTACTGGCCATGTGGCTTGTGGAACTTTACTGGAACCAAAATGAAGTCCATAGTCACATGGGCCAATCCTGGTAACTCTTCAGGTATGCCTTTAGTTTCTTCCCGGGCCTCTGGCTTCTGATAAGGCCTTGAATGGGCTATTAAGCAAGCTATTGTCCTGCCGCCTCTCTGTCTGGGGTGTGTCTTCCACAGCACAGTTTGAAATACAGGGATATCAAAGATCTCCATAACTTTCCTTACACATATTACACATGAACCCAAATATTATCATCTTATTCAGCATATCCTAACCTTTCTAACAGTACCTGACATGGTATGTCTTACATGAATCACTATGATTTTGACATATTAAGGTCACATAACACAAATGCCCCCCCCTCCTAATGCAGCCCGCGTGACAACCGCAACCTTCTCCTCTGCTCTGGCCTCCCAGATTCTCCTTTCTGCTCCATCCTGAACACGACTTGACATCCATCCTCCTTTCCTTGATTCTGACGACTCCACTCCATGATTGTATCCCTTCATTTGGCTGTCTCTCACCTTTCACATCCAGTTCGAACTTCCCCACCTTCACTTTCAGGATCATGCATATATCTGCCCAGCCTACACTTCTGCTTCATTTCCTCCTGCTGCTTCCAGCTCCACCCCCGCTTCCCTGTGCTTGTGCACCAAACGTCCTCTCTTTCAAATCCCATTCAGTGACAAACCCTTGTAGATCTGTCTGCTATGTGTCTGCACCTTCCACCAGGGTGTTAAATGTGTTGGCCCAGCATCATCTGTGTTTGACTCAGGCCATGTCTTTACTACAAACTTTGGTCAATGTAAGTTACGTCAGCATAAAGCTGCCGCAGATAGGATATCACTTGTGTCTGTGCATATTTGGCTCCTTGCGTTGGAGTACTCACCAGGTGGGCTTTTCTCAATGCACAGTGTGGTTGCACCATTGGTAGGTACCCCGTTGTGTGCAACTTGCCGCTATCCAGCACATTGTCTTTTGGGAAGAGTTGGCAATGCATGGTGGGACAGAAAGGAGTTGCACAGGAGTCACTGGGAATAAGGGGTCAACTTCCCAGTGTGAAACTGTCTCCATCTCACATTGTTATTTGTATCCCATAATTTTTGCACCTTTTTAAAAAGTCTGCGGGGCCCTTCTCGCTGTCCACTATCTCTGACATACGCATGAAGCGGCACAGCTCTGCACTATTATCATGAGTATTGCATGCATAGGATGCATGATCCTCCCGGTATTTGCAGAGCCGTAAGAAGAACCAAGTCTGCAGGGAATGTGACAGTTTCTTGGAGGACAGATTGTTGTGGGACATAGTGAGAACCAATTCAAGGTTGTCAGTGGCCTTATGGAGCAGATGCAGATGATGGCGTGCCACTTCTGGGCCTGAGAAAATGAGCACTCTCTGGTAGGAACACATTGTAATGCAGGTTGGGATGAGGATCAGTGACTGCAGAACTTTTGGATGCACAAGGCCACATTTCTAGGTTTGTGTGTCGAACTCGCCCCAGCCCTCTCTGCAGGAATGCCAAAATTAGAGCTGTGCAGACTGGAGAAGCGGTGATTGCACTGTGGGAACTCAAAAACTCCGTAAGAAGAACCTCTGGATCTTTTTGTTGGGGCCTTCCCAGCTGCTTCCCTGCACACCCTGAGCTGGCTGTGTGGTCTGTGGCCAGTTCATTTTCAAACCGCACCAAGGGCACATCTGTACATGTTTGTGCTCCATACTTTTCACTGCCTCACCCTTGTGTCCCACCCTGACACTAAGTGGCAGGACCTTTTACCACCTGTCATGGGTGAAGAACTCCAGTGAGCCAGTCTGTATTCCACCTTGATCCCACATCCCGCTGGGGATATTAGTTGGTGGCTCCTTCATATTCAGGCAGAGTTCCTCTGGGCCGTGTCCACTGGCTCCCTAGATACCTTTGAGGCACAGTGGGTGCTGTCCAGGGTTCTCTGCTTGGTGTCTTCTTCAGGTTCTCTGCTTTTGACCCTTTGACCTCCACACCTCTTCCTGTTTTTCATTAGTTGCCCCCTGTAATTAATTGCGTCCTGGGCTCAGTAGTTCATCCCCTTAGGCTGTGGGAGGGGCCTTCAGCTGTGGGCAGGCACAGAATGCAGAAAGACCAGCCGTGGTGAGTAGGGCTGGCCAGTGGCAAGGGAAATGAGAAGGGAACTGTTTGGTTCCACGAAACTGAGTATAGGCCAATGGCACTGAGCACTGGCCCCATTTCCCACAGGTGGGGATGATTTAACTGGTCTCTGACTCCTGAGGATAACAAAGGCACACAGAACACAGCTGCTGCTGGCATCCCAAATCTGCTTGGTCCCATATGCTGCTAGCCTGTGTTCTGCAGTGGTGCCTGCCGAAGCTATTGTTGACTGGTGTGGGAACGTGTCCTATCACAGAGGAAGGAATAAGGCTGCCATCTCTAGAAAACTTCAGGAGTGGATTGCAGAGTGCCTCCCCGAAAGTTTCATCGAGATCTCTCAGGAGGATTCAAGGAACATCCCTGGGTACATAAAGAAAGAGCTCTGCATGGCCCCTCTTGCTACTTCTACCAGGGAATGAAAAGCAGATGATAATGCCATCAGTACATCACTGTGATGGGAAATGCAATTACATGCTTACCCGAGGTTCCTTCCCCTGCTTTGGGCTTGTCCATTCTGAACTGCTGGAACTGACTGGACTGCGGTGGAGTCTCAAAGAGGTCCTGGCTCATGGCATAGCTGAACTTCCTGGTTGCATGTCCTCCTTTCTCCTCCAGCTCCTCCTCTTCATGTTTCACATCAGAGGCTGGTATCTCAGGCTCCTTGGAGCTATCCACCATGGTGTGTGGTGCGGTGGTGGGGTCTCCACCAAGTACAATATTCAGCTCTTCATAAAAGTGGCAGGTCTGCGGCTTGGCACCAGATCAACTGTTGCCCTCCCTGGCCTTCTGATATGCTTACTGCAGTTTCTTTGCTTTCACATAGTACTGCTGCTGGTCTCTGTTCTACCCCTTCTCCTGAACCTCCCATGCAATCTGCTTATAGATATCCTTGTTTTTATGGCTGGTCCATAGCTGTGCTTGCATCGCATCTTCTCCCCACAGGCCCAGGAGATCCAATACCTCCTCCAAGCCGGAGCACGTCTGGAGTGTGTAGCCAGCATGGTCAGCGGGGCAGTTGCACACAATGGAGAGCTGTTAGTTGTGCTTGCCAAGCTGGACAATCAGGAAAAGGCATTTCAAAAATTCACAGGGCTTTAAAGAGGAGGGGGCCCTTCCAGTTTCCGTGACCTCTGGGCAGCGGAGTTCACAATGTGACCAGAGTGCCTGTCAGTGTCAGGCATTGTGGGACAGCTGCTGGAGGACTGTTCGGGTTGACATAAGTAACACAGTGTCTACACTCATGCACTGTAGACTTCAGTACATCAACCATGGCTCAACATTGCTCAGGGATGTGGCGTTAGTATGCCGTCGTAACAGGGCACTTACATCAGTGGGAGACAAGTTTAAGTGTAGACACATGCACAACGAGGTCGATGCAAGGCAGCTTATGTCAGCTTCACTTCGTAGTGTAGGCCAGTTTTTAGATTGTAAACTCCTTGGGTGAGGACTGTCTCTCTTTATATGTTGTACAATGCTGAACGCATTGATAGTAGTTAGTGTATAATTCATAATCATCCCCCTGGCCTCACTAGTCCAGCTTGAGACTGTCCGTGGCTGAGGGTCTGAAACCCCATCCTGGTGCTGTTCTGTAACTGTGAACATCAGCTCGATGCTCTTACAGCTTGTCCTGTGCAAACTGCCTGCTGACTCCCTCTTGTGCCTTTCTTGTCTAGGTCACCTGATCCTTGATGAAGATTTGGAGCGTTCAACCTTCATCCTCAGCACGGGCCCCATTGGGCCCTCAGAAATCCTGACTGTGGTCTTCAGCAGCAGCCAGGAGCTGCCGACCCTGCCAGATGGTGCGCTGCACGTCACCTTCCCCTCCACCCTCACGCCCCTCGTTGTATCCGTCCCGGAAAGTGCGAGTGAGCCGGGAGGCTTGTGTGACGACAGGTTGGCCCTATGGTGATTTTCATGGCTTTCTCAGAGTCTATGCCATGCTGGGGGGCAGGGAAAGCAGAGGGGCTATAGGGAGGGGATGTGGAGCAGATGGATGGTTCTGTGGTCCCCTCATCTCTGAGCAGATTCCCGGGATGCACCTTAACTTCACCACACCTGAATGCAGAGTCTCACACTGGGGGGTTTGCCCAGGTCTCCCCAGTTGTGGACTCCTGCATTCTCCTGGCCGCTCTTGTCCCTGGATGGGTGCTCACGGGTGGGGCAGGCTAGGAATAACCCGACAAGTAATGCGGGAGGATGTGGGGGTTCAGGAAGACCCTTCATGTTCCCTGCCTGTTGCACTATGGATCTCCAGTGGCCTGAGGTGGCAGTAAAGTCCCCAGGACTCCTGTGTGCAGTGAATCCTGGTGCACATCCCAGAATAACATCAGAGAAGCCTGTTAATAATCTCCCAACAGCTGGAATGCCCAGGAGGGCATGGCAAGAGCTGTCTGTGCTGGCACGGAGAAAGGCTGCTCTGGATGAGGGGTGTCTGCAAGCGGCTCTCCAGTGCAGAGGCTAATATTCCCCAGCAGACCAAGCACACCCCTAGCAGGTGCTTTGCAGTCAGCTCCCGACTGACTTGTCTTGTGTTTTAGTCCCACTAGCTGCTTTGGAGCTACTGGCCTGCGAAGTGAACAGTCATTCCTCATGCCTCCCAAGAGCACAGACATCTTCAGGGGCCAGGCCTACAACCCCTTCCCCTACGACTTCTCCTTTGAGTTGCTGGTCAAGGGGCCCTGCTTGCTGGCAGGTACGTGGGGGATGTTTCTCCGTCGGCTTTTTTTCCTCTTTTGGTGTGTTATTAATGCTCGTGGAAGTGAAGGGACAATACAGCTGGACAGAATGTGGGCAACAGCTGGTCATGTGTCTCCCCCACAGGCCATTTAGAGTCTCGCTGTCTCTCGCTCTCTCTCGCTCTCGCTCTCTCGCTCTCTCGCTCTATCTCGCTCTCTCGCTCTATCTCGCTCTCGCTCGCTCGCTCGCTCTCGCTCGCTCTCTCTCTCTCTCTCGCTCGCTCGCTCTCGCTTGCTCTCGCTCGCTCGCTCTCGCTTGCTCTCGCTCTCTCTCGCTCTCTCGCTCTCTCGCTCTCTCGCTCTCTCACAGAGAGAGAGAGAGGTTGCAGAATGTGCCCAAAATTAAGGGCACCAAAAATGACTTTGGGATTCATTCCCTTGGGGTAATTGGCTCTCTCTCTAACCTCAGATTCATGAGTCTGTTTCTGACGGAAACCATTTCCACCAATAAAGCTAGGGAAAGATACTGAATTTGTGTGGAACACAGGTAACTTGGGGACTCAAATGAGAGATGACCCATGAAACAAAGGATATCTAAGGATGCACCTCATTCCTCAAGCCATTTCCTTTGGTATTTAAGGGAAAAGCTACCTCCCGTCCTTCCAGCCAATCCCTTCACCAAACCTTTTCCTTCTGCCTCTCCCCATCTCGGACCCTCGTTCTTGCTTCAACCTATGAACAATACAAATAAAGGGGTGAGGAACTGAACTAACATAGTCAAGGAACCTCCTCGAATGTTAGCCTGGCCTGTCCGTCCTTCCCCAGTGTCCTTGTCTGATGTCATCTCTCCCTGGGATATATCAACTCTGAGTAAGCTCCGCAAGGCAAAGACCAGAGTTTGACCATAAATGCCAAGTAGTGAACCAGTGGTGTTTTCACTGTGCTCCAATACACTCAGCACACACTTGAGAGCGTCAAAACCCATCCACTTCTTTGCTGACTTTATGAACACAATACTGCAACCCAAGCCGCCTCCCCAGAGCACTCGCTTAAGATACAAGCAGCCATAGATGCCTCTGGGCAAAGGCTAGTGCCACCTCCATTATATCTAGCAGGGATCAATTAACATTTCCCAGTGGTGTACCAGTGCCTTAAAACCAGAAGTCTGCTGAAGAACCCAACCATCCTGTTATACAAGTACACCGTTAATAGAGAGAGAGTTCTTGGGTGAATCGGGGAAAGCAGGAAGGATCAGATGGCATATAAGACATGCCAGTAGGCAAGCCAGTCCACTTACTCCTGCCCTCAAATGTCAGTGTACATCATGGGTTTATGGAATAGCTGGCTGAGACCAGTCAACTCATTTCATATGCAGGAGGGTCTTGGCCTCTACCACTTAGACCCAGCAGTAAAAGCCTAGCTCTTTATTGCTTAGCCAATATCCTTCTTCACTCAGAGAAATGAAAGTGAGGAATGGCTGTGGGGGAAGGGAGGTGATGGGAATGAATCACTCAGAGACCGGAGTGTGCGCCTGAGACGTTAGGGGGATGGATCCCATTAGCATTGGCTCAAAGCCCATCTGTCTCTGAAGAGCTGCACTCCAGCCTCACCAAGCATCAATCTGGCGAGAATGTCTCTAGTCTATAGGCCCCTCTCTGACAGAGCTGGGGAAGTAGGAGGGGGAGGTGCACCAGGAAGAGAGATGTCAAGGGGTCCCAGCTGCACTTTGGGCATCCCCACAGTCCTTTCTAGACTTGAGGAGGCTTTTCCCTGCCTCCCTGAAGTCTGAGCGTGGGAATGATGGCGCTGACCACTGGCGTGGCACATAGGAATATTATATTGGGTAGCAGCTAGTCAGCCAATGCAGTGGAGGCCATGCTCAGATAATTGTCTTGGGGCCGGGGGTAGGGCGAACAGGGCGGGATTCTCAGAGAAGGCTCTGGCCAAATAGGATGGGGAAAGGCTCTCAGCTTGTGGTGATCTTTTGCTATATTGCCCCCTATGCACAGAGCCCCTTTTCTTCTGCTTCCACCCTCTCCTCCTCCAAGTCTCTTCTCAAAACATGCTGCCTTCTTCTGTGAGGCCTCCAAACCTTAACCGTCCCTCCTAGCAACTGTGTGTAAGCCCATGCCCTGTGTGAGTGCAAGAGCTTGTGCTCACGGCTGTGTGTGTGAGCGTGCATGTAAGCACGTGTGTGAGTGCATGGGTATGCACATTTGTGTGCACGCATGAGTGCTTTGTCTGTGTGAGCAGATGTGCATGCATGGCTCTATGAGTGCATATGCACTTGTGTTTGAATGTGCCTGTGTGTGTGTGTAAAGCATGAGCGTGTGCATGTTTGTGTGTGAGTACATGCAAGTGAAGTTCTGGAACAGCCTTCCACATGGAGCAGGAGGGACAAAAAACCTAACTGATTGAAGGTTGAGCTTGATACGTTTATGGAGGGGATGGTAGAATGAGATCGCCATGTAGCTCATGTGCGACTGGTAGTAACAAATATGCCCAATGGCTGGAGCTGGACCTTAGGTGGGGAGAGCTCTGAGTTACTACAGTGAATTCTTTCCCAGCTGTCTGGCTGGTGAGTTTTGCCCACATGCTCAGGGTCTAACTGATGGCTCGATTTGTGGTTGGGAAGGGGTTTTCTCACAGGTCAGCTTGGGAGAGACCTTGTGTTATTTTTTTGCCTTCCTCTGCAGTGCAGGGCATGGGTCACTTGCTGATTTGAACTAGAGTAAATGGTGGATTCATTGTAACTTGAAGTCTTTAAATCCTGATTTGAAAACTTGAGTAACTCAGCCAGATGTTATGGGTCTAGTACAGGAGTGGGTGGGTGGGGGTCTATGGCTGGCAGCATGCAGGAGGTCAGCCTGGATAATCATGATGGTCCCTTCTGGCCTTAAAGTCTATGAATCTATGTGTGACAGTGAACGGAGGCTGATGGAAAGTCCTGAGGGACAAGGATAATGTTGCCCCTCTGCCAAGCAGTACCAGATTATCAGGGCCTTGTATAATGATGTTAACCAAACATAAACCCCAAAACCTCACAATATATGCAGCAGCTACCGTAGCCATTGTTCTCCTGGCACTCCTCAGCTCTGATATTCATTCTCGTCCCTTGTGCTCCTTGTCTGACCTCAGAGTGCCATCTTCATTGGTGCAGGCTGTCACTTTCATTGGTTTGGCATATTTATGGCATTGTAACAGTAATGAGTCATAATAGTAAAGAGGTGTCACTTGGTGCATCTTCTGGGGAGACTCTTGGAATGAGGGTGGAGGTGTGACACGGGGGGCCCTTGGTAAATGAGAAAATTCAGTCCATTTCAGCCCCTTTCTCATGGGAAGTGTCTGTTGTTCTAGGAAGAGCTGGTAGTGTGGCCTCTAGTTAAGGTTGCATAACATTTTCCATTAAAAGACACTGTTTTGAGTTGCTTATAATTTTGCCAAACTTTAAACTTTTGGGCTGAAATTTTCCATGCCAGGTCTCTGCCTCACACTGAGCTGTTTTGAAAGATTTCAGCTGAAGTGGTTTGGCTGTTTCCAAGAGTGAGATGACCCAGGCCAAAAATGCAATCTTAATTTGGCTCCTTCTGCATATTCATTATGGTACAGTCTTTAATCACATGATCACATCTTACAGCTTCATTCATCACACACAATGGATTGTGCTCTGGGAATGAATCAGGGCTGTTGGTTGTCTGTCAGATCCCTGCTTCATTGTTGCAGAAGTAGGAAGTTGTATAGTAGATGAGGCAGGAGACTGCAGGAGGAGAAAGGATGGCCTCATGATTAAGGCAGCTAAATGTCACCCTGGAAATCGGATTCTATCCCTGCCTCCAGATTTCCTAGGTGATTCTGGGCAAGTCACTTAAATAAAAATGTTCACGATTGACCACTAAGTGTGTTACTCCTTTTCTGGGTGCCCAGTGTGACATACGTGTGGCCAGATGTGCAGAGTGCTCACAACGTCAGCTGCAGTCAGTTGAAGCTGTGCTTTGAACATATAAAGTGCTAAGGACTGTGGCAAATCAAGCCCCAGGTGTCTCACGTTGGGCCCCCAAAATTAGTGGAGAGTTGACAATTTTGGTCTTAATCTTTCTGTGCCTCAATTCCCCATCTGTAAAATGGGCATAATAATAGCACCTATTTCCACAGGAGTGTTGTGAAGATAAATTAATGAAAGCAAAAGTGAGAGCATCATAAAAACATTCCAGAGAATGAATAGTTTTGTATTCTGGGCAGGGTTTGAATGGTATGCAGTAAACAAGGCCTGGGGCAACACACTGAATGGTTGGATAAAAAATATTGAATAATTTCTCATTTACTCAATGAGGCAGGGGTCCTGTGAAAAAAATAATATATGATCATGCAAGTAAAGACTGTATGATAATGCACATGCCCAAGGGGACCGAATTCAGATGGTAAGGTCAACCTGAATTCTGACATATCCTAACTTTTTGGTGTTTAACTTTGCAACCTTAATGTTCTTTTAGCATAGCTTTTTGGCTGTAATTATTATTTATTTGTAATCACTCCAAATGTCTTGGTGCGGCTTCCAGAGGGGGAGGAACAGCGGGCTCTAGAGGAGAGAAAGAATTGGCATGACAGGCCACAAGTATGAAAAAAATAAAAAGGGTCCCCAGCTGACGCAACAGGGACTGAAGTTATGTCTGCATTGCAAAAAGCCACCTCCAGCATTGTCTTAGAGCTGCGGTCTACAGACTTGGGCTCAGACTATGGTGTTAAAAACAGCAGTGTAGACGTTCCTGCTTGGCTGAAATTTGGGCTCTGAAACCTAGCGAGGGGGTGGGTCTTAGAGTTTGAGCTCCTGCCCAAGCAGGAATGTCTGCACTGCTATTTTTAGTACCGTAGCACAAGCCGGAGTCTGTAGACCCGGGTTCTGAGACTAGCTGTGGCAAGTGCCCTGGGTGGGGTCTGGATAGAAAAGCCACAGTGATGATCCAGAGCTGAGCTGAGCTGATTTAGGCCTGGGTTTTTAAAGGTATCTAGGCATTGCTGAACTCAGTGTAGCAACATCTACGGGCAGTGGGATTCTATCCCCTAAATGCCTTTTGAAAATGAGATTCAGCTCCTACGTTGGTTAGGTGTTACACTACTGAGCACGACGACACCTGAACACCTTTAAAACCAGCAAACCCTGGGCCTTACCTCGACTCCCTCAGCCCCCCAGTAGTTGTAAATTCTGCTGCTTATTCTTCCTCTGCCCCGCAGGTTTGGAGAGCCCATCACATGCCCTCCGGGCTGATGCAAACCCCTATGCCAGCTCTGCCTCCACCATTTGTGTTACCTTGGCAGAGGGTCACCAGTGTGACAGGAATCTGGAGATTATCTTGTACCCCTGTGGTAAGAGGAAAAAGTGAACCAACCTCACCCTGGGAGCCTGCTTTTAACAGGGAGCCCACAGTTAGAATAAGGGAAGCACCGGCTCTGGGAACTCAAGGCCTCTCCTAGCAGGAGCACTGGCTGTGGGAAACTCCTGGCTACTGCAGTTCCAGACTCTCCCAGCTGGTGGTGCCGTGGAGAAGGGAGCAGATGTGCTAATGGTGCGGGGAGCTCTCCATTGCTTAATTCTCTGCCTCTTCCAGCCAGGGGTGCTGCCAGTGGAGTAAACCCCGATTCTCTTTCATGGAGACATATTTGATATTCGAGGGGTATTTTCCATCTGGATGGATTTACAGTCCCAGAAGAGCTGCCTGGGTCAGGGGCCCATTGTGTTCTGCAACCCACTTCATAAGGGAGAGGGCCTCTCATGGACCCAGCTTCTTCCTCCTCTCCCCCCCCCTCCCCAAAACCTCACTTCCCAACTGCTGGGTCCTCAAGACTTTATGTTCTGTAGAGTACCAGGAAGGGCCCCAGGACCGTAGGATGGGAGCCACTGACTTTTCTGATGTTTGTCCTTTTGCCTAGAGCCCCATCACCCTCACCTGGTCATTGAGGCTGGTGCCATGACCTACCAAGAGTATGAGGCGCACATCAGGAGTCGTCGGGATTACGTGCGAATCGCCAGGAAGGACAGTGATGGGGAGAGACAGGTGACCAGCCCTGGGGGGTCTTTGGCAGGGTGATCGTGGAGGGGGAGGTGTATGGACCAGTGAAGGGGACTAGGATGGGAGAAGGTCCGGGAGAGGTCTGAGACTCAGGGGAAAACAGCTGCCCCGGGCAAGGATGTGTGAGGCTTGAGAAGCCCACCCCTCTCTTGTCTCTCTCGTGCTTCTAGGTGGCCTTTGTTCAGAAGCGATTCCACAAAGACATCTTCCACAACCCGGTCCTGATGCTGAACTTCTGTCCTGAGGTGGGCAGCCTGCCCACTGACCTCCAGATGGTCACCCGGGAAATCCTCTTCCTCATCGACCAGAGCGGCAGCATGAGTGGCCCCAACATCAGCAGGATCCAGGTGAGGGGGAAAAGGGCCCGGCTCAGGTGCAGTCAGCAGAAGATCCACCTCTGGGAAGAAAGCCAGGAACAAGCAGGGGCCAGCGTGGCTCCGAGTCCTCAGGGTGAATCACAGACCTGTCTCAAACCTTCGCATTAGGGGTAAGATGAGAAGGAGAAAACATTCGGTCACACAGAGCCCTCTGATTTCTTTCCTCCTTACCAGTGAGGCCTAATGGCACAGAGACAGGGTTAATCTCCTTGGCTGATCAGCTACTTAACATGCAGGCTACCTCTGTTCCATGTGCTGCTGCTGCATTTGAGGTCAGCTGAGCGACTTGATAACAATCCCTGGATTTGAATGTTGTGGGGAGGGGCCAGGTTACGCCATTTGCTTTGGAGGAGACTGACTGCAGTTTGCTTCACCACTGGCACCAAGTGCCCCACAGCCTGCGTCTGCTGCCCATCTGGACATGGTGTAAGACCTGGGGCGGCAGGGAGGGACATGATATCCTAGAAGGGCAAGACTCGTTAGTTACTTCTGAAAATACTTTGACCAGTCAATGCCGAGAGACTTTAGGAAGGAAGACAGACAGACCTGGGTTAGAAACAGAGAAGGGAGGCGGTAAGTGAACACTATGCAGTGTCAGTCTGTGCTGCAGGAAAAAGACAAGGTATACTGAAGCTGTTAATAAGAAGGGCTCTTAGAGAAACTAGGAGGAAGGGAAGGCTTGAGGGAGAGCCCATTAGAAAATGAAGAGGGGGATGCTGTTGACTCAGTCTCAGAAAAAGAGGTTTGGACACTCAGGGCCAAATCCGCCCCCTTCCCCAAGAGCCCCTGGCCCATGGAACTGGCACAATGTGAACAGGTGTCGGGGCAGAGGACCCGCAGCAGGTGAGTGAAGCCCTCTGCATGGCAGAGGAGTGGGAAGGGAGGTGTGGATGAGCCAGAGATGAGACCAAGGGATTTGTTGCTCCTGTGGCTACTGCAGCACCTGGATGCAGAATGGCTCACAGCTGCTCTGCAAGCCAAGGGAAAATTCCTTCACACCTTCCCTGCACACCTCCGCAGCCCGGCTATTCAGGGTGGAATTGCTGCGTAGGGAATGGTGAAGACCTAGATCTGTTGATAAAACCAGGGGAGGGAATACTTGGAAAATGTGACTGATCAGTCAGTTGGGATGGCTCAACCCCAGAATATTAGGGGAATAAACTGACAAATCCACTTGACCACTGAACTGCTTCTGTAGAGTCTTGGAGAACTGGAAAGACATGAGAGGGCCAGAGTAAAATAAATGTATCAGTCTTTAAAAAATACAAGAGAATGATCCTGGCAATTACTGTCCTGTATATCTAACTGCTGTCCCTGCTAGAATAATGGGACATGTACTCTGAGAAGGTGTCAGTTACTGGCTATAGCAGAGGTTCCCAAACTGTGAGGCGTACTCCCATACAGGGGTGCGGAGGAAGACTCCAGGGGAGGCAGGAAGGAAGGAAATGCCGCACTGCCCAGCGCTCTGCTTTGGCCCCACCCTGTAGCCATGGCTCTGGCTTCGGCTCCTGGCCCCATCCCCCTGGCCACCACAATTCCTGGCTCATCCCCTGGCACTCCCGGCCGCCGTGGCCCCGCTCCCAGTTTCAGCTCATGGCCGCTGCATTTCTGCTCCCAGCCTCAGCCCCTGTGGCCCCGCTTCCAGCCACAGCCCCTTGCCCCAGCTGTGGCCCTGCTCCCCACCCCAACTGAGGGGGGCGGGGCATGGACAGGGGCAAAGGGAGGGGAACTTAAAAAGTTTGGGGCCCACTGGTCTACAGGGTAAGAGGACCATGAGCAATAAATGCCTTTGGGGGCTATTTAGAATAAATCACACCAAGCAAATTGAATTGCTCTATCTAATAGAACAGAATTAGTGAATGGAAGGAACATAGCAGTTTCTATAGAGAGAGATTTCAGGAAAGAAAGCACTTGATTGTGCTTCATGAAACCTTGCTCGCAACATTAATTCTAATTGGCTTGGAGGGGGTTACTGGTGCCTGCATTGAAAACCAACTGAAACACTAAACAAAGGATCTGACAAATGGCAAGGGATGGAGCTGTGAGTTGGTTTTTAGTGGGGATGGTAGGGATTGTTGTCCGGACCTGTCTGTGTTCACTTGTTAATGGTGATACCTGTTTGCAATGTTGTTGTAGCTATGTTGGTCCAAGGATATTAGAGAGAGAAGGCGAGTGAGATAATATCTTTTATTGGACCAACTTCCATTGGTGAGAGAGACAAGCTTTCGAACTGACACAGAGTTCGTCCAATAAAAGATATTAGCTCACCCATCTTGTCTCTCTAATAGTGGCACTTTGCACTTACATAGTGCTTCATGTATTTAAGGCGCTATATAAACATGAGCTAATTAATCCTCATCGTCTTCATGTAATGATCCAAAAGAGAAGTAAGCAGCAATGTTAATGAAGTTCACAGAGGAGACTAATCTGAAGAGGTGATACAAGCACCAGTAAGGGCAGGAAGATGATACAAAGAAACCTACAGCGATTCGAAACGTGGGCTGTAAATAAATTGAGATTTATTGCGGATAAATGCAGCTATCCCATCTGGGGAGTGGGACTGAAACAGGAACAGGATGTGATCTCCTCTGGGCCACCCTGGAATCCTTGGCCTGTATCTGACATGCGTATAAATATAAAGGGGCTGATCAGCTCCATCAGTCCGTAGCTCCACTGTAATCTAGTGGCTGAAAGAGCCTATGCAAGGCATTTAAGCAACTGAGAATACGCCCTGGTCTGTAAGCTAACCAGAAATACACCCACTTCAACCCCCTCTAACCCATTCCAAAGGCGAGGATCATCTCCATAGCCTGACACTCGAACCCCAGTACCTCTGCCCCACTGCCTTCCAGTGGCTCCTCTTCTGCACTGCCTCAAACTCGAGCTTCTTGTCCTCCCTTTCAAGGCCTTCCCAGCTCAACTTCTTCCTGCTGACCCCCTTGTCACATGTCATGTTGCTTCCTTCTCCCTGGTGAGTTCAGCTTCAGCCACACATCTGTCTGCTTCTCCCACAACAGTCTCCACACCTCCTTCTGCCCTGGCCCTTGTGCATGGAACATCCACTGCTGAGAGTCAGAGGAGGGAAGTGACTTGGCCCAGTTGCCCAATGCCAGGAAATGACTCCTTAGAGAGGGCAGGCGCTCTAGTGCTTATGCCATGGAGGAGAGGTCCCAGAGGCCATGCTCATTTAGAGATGTCAGAAATTGGACAGACCCACAGAGGCAATGCAGGAGTGTTTAGGGCTCTAATCAGTCCAGTTTCAAGCCTTCCATGCTGTGGGACTCCCCTCCCAGCCCTTCCCCTTGAAGATGGTTCCCCAGCCTCATAGATCTCCGGGTAGGGAGTGTTACGTATTCATGGGCAGGGCGTGTCCTGCTTACAGCCGATCAGCCTCGCTCTCCTCCCGCCCCATCATCACTGGCTCACCATCTCTTTTCTTCCCAGGAGGCCTTGCTGGTGGCAGTGAAGAGCCTCCCTTCAGGTACCTTGCTGAACATCGCTGGATTTGGCTCCAACATCAAACCCCTCTTCCCAGCAAGCAAGCCCTGCAGCAATGTGAGTGCAGTGCATGAGAAGACTCCTGGGCCCTCATGGCATCACCACCTGGCTTTAGGGCCCCCATGCAGCAATCTCTTTCACTCATTGCTGTCTGAGTTCCTCAATGCTCTTCTCCTTCTCATGTTGGTGTCGTTCCCTCCTCTCCCCCCCCTCACGACCAGTCTCTCCAATGATCAAGGCCCCCAATCCACATCCCTGTAGCACAGCCCCTCTATGCCTCTTCACAGGCCGTGGCTGCTTGCTACACTATCGTCATCTTGCTTAGCAGCTAGGTCTTTTCTCTGGCTCCTGTGATTGAAAGTTAGCTGCTCCCATTGTGTTAGCGGTGCTATCAGATCAATGCTTGGTATCAGGCTCCTTGCTTCAACATGCCCATAGTGTGGCAGGGTTGTGGACAGGAGGGGGGAAGAGTGAGAATTTGGGGATGGTTCTGTGTGCTTGGGGTACCCCTGTAATCCACATTGTTTCTGTCAGCAGGAGAACCTCAGACTGGCCTGTGAGCACATACAGAAGCTACGGACAGATATGCGTGGGACCAACCTCCTGGCTGCTCTGACCTGGATCCTGGGGCAACCGCTTCACCGCGGTTACCCACGCCAGCTCTTCATCTTCACAGATGCCAGTGTCAGCAACGCAGGCAAGATCATTGAGTTGATGAGGAGACAGGCGAGCACCGTCAGGTACGGAGTGAAAAGTTCCAGAGGGGTAGCTGTGTTAGTCTGTGTACAGCAAAAAAACCAACCAAAAAAAGCAAGAGTCCTGTAGCACTTTACAGACTAACAAATTTAATTTTTGCAGGCATAAACTTTCGTGGGCTGTAACCCACTTCGTCAGGTGCATTGTGTATGTGTGGGAGGGAGGGAAAAGAACCCAGGAGAAGGACTGGGCAAGAATCTTTCTGCTGAGGGGATGGGGAACCTGCAGCCCCTGGTGCCAGAGGGGATGAACAGAGAGTCCCGTGTTGGTACTGTTATATCAAAGTCCACTCGTGAGAGAATAACCCAATACCCCCCACCCCACCCTCACACACACCCCCACCTCAGGCAGAGCTGGTCCAAACTCAGAATTCCCATTTCCCGGGAAATGTCAATATTTTTACCTTTGTATTTGTTCTCACAAAACAGAATTTCTGAAAAACTTGGGGATCTGGAGAACGTCTGTTCCAGAATTTCAGATTTTTGTTTTGGAATTTTGAAATGTTGTTTTGATTTTGATTTGTAATTATAAACTTCAAGTCGTGTTTGTTATCTTTACATTACTTCTTATGTCAGCGTGTCAGACTGTTTAATGAAAACACAGACAGAGGACTCGGGTCTAGAAAAGAAGATAAGATATTTCAATCAGTTCTAAGTAGCAGTGGCCCTCTAATGATTTTAAAAATAAAATAAAACTATAATAGAGTATTTTAACTATTATATTCTGTCATAGGAGAGGTGCATATTATGCATTACTGCTACGGGCATGCCATGAAGTAATATAAAGAATAATACAAATATATAAATGAAAAATAAAATTTAAAAAGCTGCAGGACTTTGAAATTTCAACATGAAATTCAAAATTTTCTTTGTTTTGAGTTTGTTTTAAATTAACACCTTTTTTACAAAGGTATTACCTCACCTTATCATTCTCATATGCCGGGACAACATGGCAAACACCGTATTTTTACGCGTTTTGGTTTTGACAACAATGGCATTTTTCATTAAAAAAAACTTGTCAGTGGAACATTTCTGACCTGCTCTAACCTCAAACCACAGGAGACGGGTCTTGGAGCTTTCTCTGCTATAGACCTCCATAGAAAACCTACAAATGTCCCAGCCCAAGCAGGTGGCGCAGTGCATCTCTCTTTCAGGCTGGAGCCATCCCCATCCAGGCCAGGTGGGTCTCAGAGTAGGCCCCAGGGTGGTTTTTAAGCAGTTCTGCTTATTCCTGCAGGTGTTTCAGTTTTGGTCTGGGCTCAGGAGCCTGCCGAAGGCTCCTGAGTGGCCTGGCCAAGGTGAGCAGAGGTCGGGCTGAATTTCTGAGCCCTGAGGAGAGGCTACAGCCCAAGGTAAGTGCCCTCCCTCTGCACCAGTGTTTTGGACTCAGCTGTGGGAGTGAGAGCACTGAGGTCTCTATTAACCATCCACCAAGGAGACCTAAAGCCTACGCACCACACCTAATGGGCTCTGTTACAGAGGGTTGGCCGGCAGAGAGCTCCCCCAGGTGCATACTGCAGGGTCCAGCCTTTAGATAGACAGGGGGCTTGGCATGCCACACAGCTTGTGGGGTGTGCTGTGTGGCTCATGGCAGGGACCCTGGGTCTCCAGCACAGAGTGCACCACTTGGCTCTAGGCAAGATGGCTGCTCTGTGCGCCTGCTGGGGGAGCCCATCTACATGGGTTTATTATTATTTGTATGGCAGTAACCCCGAATGACCCTGGCTATGGTGGGGTCCATTGTGCTGGACACTGCTCATACACATAATGATGTGCAATGCCCAGTGGTTAAGATAAATCAATAAACTTCAAACACCCTGCGAGAGACGGTCCTCGCCCCCCCTCCAGCCCCCAACAACTTACAACCTAAACAGACAAGGGAAACGTTGTTATACTCGTGAGATGGATGGGAGAAAAATTAGGGTCTCGATCTTCAAAGGCGTTTAGGCTCCTAGCTTCCATTGAAATCAAGGAGCTGAGGATTTGCGGATCTGCGCCTAGGTGACTTACCCAAGATCATGCAGAATGAGTGGCAGAGCCAAAAATCAAACCAAACTTTCCTGGGTCTCAGATCAGTGCCTTAACCACATGGCCATCTTCCACCCACCTCCCCACTTCTTTGTCACTCCGTCCCTGGGGATGTGGGGCCTTGTGTCCGTTCTTGGGGCCCCAACTATCTAGACTAGTGCTTTGGGATGGTATTGCTGGGCTGCATCCACCTCCCGTCCATGGGAGGGAACTCAGTGTGATGGGGGCTCGAAAGGGTAAGTGTACGACAGAGAAGAATTAAGGTCCCTCCCACCCTGAACAACTCTGAAAGGTGTTTGAGTGCCAAGATCCGGCTTTGCTTGTGGACTCACTCCTCTAGGACCCACCAAGCCAGCCCTGTGCCAGTGTTGAGGAAGGCATTAGCCATCTGCATTTAACAGGGCCCCTGTAGCCTCATCCTTGACTCCAGCTCTGATTCCTGCTGTCATTGTTTCTGGGCCATCTTGTGACCCAGAGCCATGCATGGTCTTGGAGGCCCAGTCTAGGTGCTCTAAGCTCTGGGCGGCCCCGCATTCAGCGTCAGTCATCTGCGTCTCAGCTCTAACAGCTGATTGTTAATCAAAGGGCTGGAGTGTATGTGGCAGTGGCACAAATGGGCAGGAGGGCTGTGAGCCTCTGAGGGCTGATGGGTCTGGTTTCTACCCCCTCCTTAGCTGATCAAGTCTCTGAAGAAGGCAATTGAGCCTGCCGTGAGTGACATCACCATAGATTGGTATGTGCCTGACACCATGGAGGCGCTGCTGTCACCCAGTGAAATCGCAGCCTTGTACCCAGGAGACCGGCTCATCAGCTATTGCACCCTCTACAACATCGCCAGCTTCCGGGACAAGAAGACAGTAAGAACCTTCTGTGTGTGGGGGTGTGTGTGTGTGGGAGGAGGGAGGGGGTGGGGGTGGAGGGTGCGGGGGGGTGTGGTAGGGGGTGGGGGTGTGTGGGTGGGTGGGTGTGTGTGTGTGTGAAGCTTCTCCACTGGGCCATGCCCACCAGTAGGGTTGGACAATAGCTGCAAAGCTTCAGGTACCGCAGCGAGGAAGGTTAGGGCCAGAGCCCCGGCTGGCTGGGCCGTGTGGCAGGAAGTTCACATGCTGTTGTATTTCTTCTCCTCCCGTGATCTGATGCCAACAGGAGGGCCTCTTTCTGTGGCTGTGGCAGCTGCCTTGTCCTCTTGTTTCGCCAGGGGAGAGAGCGGGTGTGTAGAAGCCTTTCGCGGGGCTCTGTGGGGTCGCCGTTCCAGTCCCAGGATGAAGCCTTTACCCCGGACTCGGCCCACCCATACCCAGCTGGGGAGAGTCAGGACATCGGCCAAGCCCTGCAGGAGATTTCCCGTGAGATCTCCCTGGAGTTCTCGGCTGGGGCCGTCGAGGAGTCTGAGAAGAGTGAGTGGAGAAGCGAGGGAACACTTGGTGTGGGAGTGGGGCTGGCTGTGCCCGGGGAGCTCAGGTGGATGTTCATCCAGAGCGGGGTTGCAGAGGCAGAATGCTGAGCCCTGACCCCTCTGGTCTCTCACTGCCTGCTCTCGCAGGGATGTGCTTGCTGTGTTCATAGCCCTCCAGGCATTGCAGCACCCACCCCTCTTGTCTGGAGAGAGCTGGCCAAAGGATGAGTCCCTGCCAGGCAGGGACAGAGGGCTATAAAGAGGGGGGTATATGGTGAGGGGAAGCATCTCTTTCCCCAGTAGACCAGGGTTGCAGCATTTGTCTCTCCTTGGCAGGTGCGGATCCTGTTTCTGACATCTGGAAGCGGATTTACCAGGCCTCCTACATCCAGGAGCAGTATGTGCTCACTCACTGCTCCATCAGCACCGACCGGAGCCAGGGCCTGCTCTCCCATGGCTCCACCAGTAGTGAGTCCACTGGCTCTCGGGACATAGCGCCCGAGAGTGGCTCGCTGGCCTGCACCCTTGAAGCCAACTCTCAGCAGGGACAGAAAAGTGTTTCTCTGTGCGACTCCACCAAATCTGCTCCACTCCCACAGGCTGGGCTGACCGCTGGCACAAAGGTGAGGTGTGGCTGAACCAAACCCCTGGCTAGCCACAGCTGGGACTGCCAAGAGTAGAGGAGGCCAGGGTTGTCCGTCTCCTCTTGCCCCATGCACCTGCCCCTGCCCACAAATGGGTGTGAATTTCTCCTGGGTCTCCTGCTCGATCCCCACTGGAGACAGAATCCTCTGTCTCCTGGGTTCCTCAGTGTTGGTCCCTGCGCTCCCTGGAGTGCAGGTGGGGCATAGAGGGATCCCCTAGAAAGGCTGGACTGGTTAGTGCCCAGCAGTGGCATTTCATTCTCTGTAGGGATTGGGCAGCTTTAAACGCATTGGTCATATTAGTGCTGGCAAAGGTGGGAGGGAACAAGGCTGGAGGAGCAAAGGGCAGGATCCTGAATTTGCTGATTGGGGAATGGCACAGCCCTGCGCCCAGGCCTTCTAGGGTGAGAGGCTGCTCCTACAGGGTTAGCCAGGGATGGACACGGGGCAATGGTATTGCTGGAAAGCAGAGTAATGTGTAACCTGAGTGTGGTGTGAGGACTGTAGGGGTAGGTTCTGTGCAGCACTGCCGGGTGATTTATTGAGCTATGTCTGTTATCTGCCCCTGGGTTCTTGCAGTTCTAGGCCTTGATGTCTGGAGAAAGATCATCTGATGTGTACAATTTCCCAGTCAGGTAGAATTTAAAAACAAAACCACATAACTAAAAAATCCCCATAAATAAAAATCACTTAAAAATGAGTCCTAATCTAACACACAACAAATCAAATTAAAATAAAGTGGCTAATCTCAAACCATCAATTTAATCTCATTATCAAATTAAGGAACACCAAATAAACTACCAGTTCTTCATTATCTCGAGCTAATCATTGAGGAAGGAAGCAGTCTTTTGTTTAGCTTTCAGCCCCAGAATTACAGAGACGACTTCAAATTCTTGTCAATTGGCTGATACAGGGAGGGTCAATTCACTCTGTTGTTGAAATTAATATTTAGACTACCACTCTGGTACCCATTAAGTCACCTGCACTACTTACAGGTAATGACTAATCTTTCCTCCCCACTGCCCGTCCACAACATAAGGTTACGTAAAACATTCCAATTCTGGATAACACGGCTGGTTACATTTTGCATTCAAATGACAAATGTAAGTGAAAATAATGTGATTTCTCAAGATTTAAGCACACAGCTCCCCAACACTCTGCTGCCATGTTAGCTGTCTGCCCTTCCCAGAGCTAACATCCTGGCTTTTCCTGGGATGCCTATCCTGGATTAGCCAAGATAGGCAGGGATTGCTGTTTGCCAGAGGCTGGGAATAGCTGATGGGATGGATCACTTGCTGATTTCTGTTCATTCTCTCTGAAGCACCAGGCACTGGCCACTGCTGGAAGACAGGATACTGGGCTAGATGGACCATTGGTCTGTCCCAGTATGGCCGGTCTTATGCTCTTATGATGCTGTGAGCGATACCTGGGACTGGGGACTTCGGCTTTTGTACTGCCTTCCCTTGGAGTCAGCCTAGGCCTCAAAGCCTACACTCACAAGGGTCTGTGGCAGTCTCTAGGCAGAGGAAAGATAGGAAATTACAGTCCACCAATGACTCCCACACACACGCAGTTGGGGCCACCAACTCCATGTCCCCAAACTCCTGACAGCTCCTTCCGGGAGCTCCCCCAAGTGACTCCTGTAGTCAAGACAAATAGATACATGCCCAAATCCACTGAGTCCTCCTGCTGTGGGACCTACACTGAACGGTGATGGGTGTCACTGCCTCAGTTTGGCTGATGGCTGCCGACTTCTGTGTCAGTCACAAATTCTATTCTGCCGTGCTTTAATATGGCAGGCATCTTCTCACAATGATAGTTCTGAGAGTAGCGTTATCATCTCATACAAGGCTCCAGGGCTGGTATCGCAAAACGTTATCTTAATACACAAGCTATGGCAAAGCCTACATGTGCCTCATCCATAATTATGATTCCTTGTCTTTAACTGTGTCACCACTGTCCTCCTCCCATCCTTAGCCCTTGCTTTCGGAGTCCGAGCAGAACTCTACGTCTCCTACTTTGAATGCTCTCTATAAATACATCAGAGGGGTAAATACAAAGGAGGGAGAGGAATTATTTAAGTTGAGCACCAATATGGACACAAAACAAGTGGATATAAACTGGCCATCAGCAAGTTTAGGCTTGAAATTAGATGCAGGTTTCTAGCCATCAGAGGAGTGAAGTTCTGGAACAACCTCCCAACGGGAGCAGTTGGGGCAAAACACCTTGCTGGCTTCAAGACTGAGCTTGATACCTTTATGGAGGGGAGGGTATGATGGGACAGTTGAATTTGGCAATTAACTGATTTTTGACTACTGGTGGCAAATATGCCAATGGCCCGTGATGGGACGTTTGATGGGGGGTTCTGAGTGACTACAGAGAATTCTTTATTGGGTGTCTGGCTGGTGAGTCCTGCCCACATGCTCAGGATTTAGCTGATCGCCATATTTGGGATCAAGAAGAAATTTTCCCGCAGGGCAGATTGGCAGAGGCCCTGGGGATTTTTCACCTTCCTCTGCAGCATGGGGCACGGGTCAATTGCTGGTGGATTCTCTGTACCTTCAAGTCTTTAAACCATGATTTGAGGAATACAGTAGCTCAGTCATAGGTTAGGGGTCTATCACAGGAGTGGGTGAGTGAGGTTTTGTGGCCTGTGTTGTGCAGGAGGTCAGACTAAATGATCATATTGGTCCCTTCTGAGCTTAAAGTCTATGAGTCAAATTCAATCCTTCTAGACAATTTCTTCTGTAAAAGATACAACTATACCCTCACACCTTCTATAACCTACTGGCTCACTCATGATTACAACAGCTAATAAAAATACAGCTAATAAAAATAAACAATTAGGGTCAAATTCAGGGAATCCCTTTTGGTTCATATGTGTTGGATGTATGTGTTCTGTTTTGGCTTATTTCAGAGAAAGGGTCAAAACTCTGGGCTACATTCTCCAGCATCTTAACGTAGACTTTAAGCAATTTGTTTTTGAATCCATGGGATGATGACCCCTTCCTGATAACAGGCAAGATAGTGATGTCTTCTCCTTGAGACAGACTCTCGGTGACTCTCCATGATTGCTTTTCTGAGGTGAAGCCAGAAATACGTACCCGACAGCTTTAAATTACAACACTATTCAAATCTATTTTAATTCAAGAAGGTGACTCTGAAACAAACCCTTAAAATGCTGATCTGCCAGTTACATGGCAGAATGGGAAAGAAAATATAATCCATCTTTCAGAATCATCCTTCCAGCCAACATGAATATTAAAGGCTGCCTTTAGCTTGCCTAAACACTCATTGCTAACTGCACCGGGATAGTTCTGCTTTGTTGGACAAACAGAGTTTCACAACAGTCCTTGGCTGTCCCTTCTGTTTTTTCCATGAACCCTGTTTCTGCTTTTCTGTTGGCTCTCTGGAGCAAAGACAGAACTTTACAAAACCCAAGGTGTTAAAGGGACAGTTACTAATAAATAATCAGCATGCCAATCAATACAACAGATCGAATATTTCTTTCCAAAAGAGCCCATCCAGGGAAGCCTCCATGTGAGGACAACAGAAGGCAGGTTTTGTGGATCACCACTAGGTGGCTTATTGAGTTATCTTTGGTCTCTGTCCCAGGGTCCTACAGTGCTGGGCTTTGACATCTAGGGGAAAAGCATCTGGTTTTGAGGATTTTATTTTACTTAGTAACTAAACAAACTAAAAAAAAACCCACTGGAAATATACTTCTGGTTTAATGTTAACCATATTAAACTACAATAAAAGGGGTTAGTATCAAACCATTAAACTAATCCCATCAGATTGAGTAATACCAACTAAACCAACAATTTCTCATGGGTTTTATCTAATGATTGGGGAATGCGGCAGTCTTTGCTCAGCTATCACCCCAAAATAACACAGAACGATCCAGTCTTACTCACTGGTGGATATGTTTATATTCTAGCAAATGGCTGATGCAGGGAGGTTCAGATCCTAGCCAGGTTGAAATGACAATTTAGACAACAGCTCTAAAGCTAATTAAGGGCACCTGCCCTGAAAATCTTGTGTTAAAATTGTGGGTTGAGGCTCAGTTTGTACAGAGGGTCTAGCTCCGTCTTGCACACAGCTGGGACAGCACCATTGCCAGCCAGAGCAAGTTGAGGGAACCCGAGGGAGATACCACTTTAGACTATGCCAGCTATTGGGCTGCCTTGTAGCCATTTCCGAGCTCCATTGGTTTGGCTGGAACTGCAGCTGCTGCAGCCTTGGAGGCAGCCCCTCATCTGCCAGCCAGCACCTCCAGCTGTTGGGCCTGGAGTTCCTGCAGAGAGGTGGGTGGGCTCAGCGCTAGGACTCATCTGCAAGCTTGCCCCAACTCCCCAGCCTGACTCCTGAATCTCTCCCCGCTCAGGCGTGCGTGGCACTGAGCTCCGAAGAGCTGGTGAGACAGAAAAAGGCGCTGGCGCGAGCTGCCCTGTCCGGACGCAGCTTCTCATCCCCGCACGGCGAGCTGGATGCCCATCGGCTGTGCAGGGCCCTGGAGAAGGTGTCCCAGAAGCGGAACCAGTCCCTGGAAGGGAAGCTGGATGAGATCGGGCCGGAGCTGCAGCGGCTGTGGAGGAGCCGGGCAGATTCCAGTGAGTGTGTCACAGCAGGGGGCTGGAGCACAAATTGGGTCAGGCCTCACGACAGCCCCCTCAGCAAGATGCAGGGGACTCAGGGCAACCCTGTCCCCAACACGGAGCAAGGAACTTCTGTGCCCTGAACAAGCCCCTGGGGGTGGGAGGGGGCTGTCTCCCACTCTGACCCCACACTTGCTGTCTCCTAGGTAACTTGCTCTCGCCATCCCATCTGGACTGGGACATGTTGGTGGAGCCCCCGTATCTTTTCAGTGCGGCGCCAGCAGCTGAGCGGGGCGAGTGTGAGGGGGGTGCCTGTCTGCCCCTGCGCTGCCAGGTGGTGATCCATGCCCTCAGTGCTGGGAAGCCCATCTCCTGGGAAGTGACAGCCTCCCTGGAGCCTCTGTTCCATGCCAGGGACGGGGAGGGCAAGGAGGAGTCACCACCACACCCGTGTAAGGTCTGGGACAAACAGCTGCACCGTCTGACTGCCAGCTCTGTCATCCGGGACCACGAGAACGTGGCACAGAGGGAAGCTGAACTGGAGCACGGTGAGTATACACTTCCCTGTCCCACCACGTCCCCTTGGCTCCCTCTCTTCCCTCCCATCCTCACCCTGTGACTCTCCCTCAGGTTTCTCCCGGAGGCTCCGCCTCAAGGCCATCCAGTCCAGCAAGGCTTGCAACACACCCTCCATCTACACCTGCCTGGTGCCTGTGGATTCCTCCACCCAGGAGGCCCTGCCCAGGGCCCTGGAGGTTTGCAATGCAGGTACAGCTCCTGGGAGGCACTGATACACTGAACTCCTCCGCCCCATTCCCCTCCTCAGCTGTGAGAGAGAGAGAGGGGGAGGGGGAGGGAGGACTGACTGCTTGGCTCGGTCCATGCATCCCTGGGCCTGTGCGTGTGGCTGGGTTTCCATGTCTATGTCTCTTCCTGGTAGCCCACGCTCGTGCATGCACCTGTGTTCATGTGTGTCTGCCTGTCCAGGCGCAGAGAGGTTTTGGGCAGGCAGCTCGCTGGAAGGAGGGTAGATTAGACTCCCAGGAACTGCCCAGAGAGTGGGACGCAGAGTGTGAGTGGAAGTATTAAATGAACTGCAGCCCAGATCCTTGGAAGTGTTTGGGAGCCTGACTCCCACTGGAATCAATGGGAGTGAGGCGCTTCATACCTTTGAGGATCTGGCCTGAGCTCCCTGGGGTCAAAGCAGTGGTCAGTGGGGTTTGTGGACCCTCTGGAGGCTCGGAACCCCGCTCTGAGTTGCATCTGGCAGCTGATGGTGGGTGTGATTCTTCCCAGGGGGCCCTCGCAGCCCTCCCCGAGGTTCCCAGGCTGGGAGCCGGCGCCAGCGCAGTTACTCGGTGGGGCTGGGACGACGGCATGACTCAGAGGAGCTGGCTGATGCTGTGGTCTCTGCAGGTACCAGCCCAGCCCTGCCCCGATAACCTGCCCCTGGCATGCTGCCCCACCCCATGAAGGTCCCCAATGCAGCCTCCCTAGAACCAGCCCCTGTGAGGAGGAACTGCAGCAAACCAGTGAGCCTTGTCTAGGCCCTAGGGCTGCATCGTGCTCCATCTCGGGCTGGACGCCCTGCTGCCATTGCCCAGCCCCCGAAGCATTGCATCAGAGCGCTGTCAGCTCAAGGAGCCGCTGTTCTCAGCCCCCCAGGATGGGAAACTAGGAGAGGTGAAGGTCTGAGTAGCCTGGATCAAAACATCAGGGGCTCTCGGGGCCACACCCAGCCCCTTGAATTGGGAGCCAGTGCATCTTACAGAGCCCTGGGGTGATGTGGGCCTTTCAAGCCCACGGCCAAGTGTAACCCCCTGCACCCTCTCACCAAACGGAGATGGAGACAGGGACAGCACCTCCGGCTGCTGCTGCAATGCGGACCCAGCGGAGCCCTAGAGCCTGTGTGAACTAGGGAGTTTGTGGCTGCATGTGCTCAGCACGCTGCAGCTGGGGGTTGGAGCCCCAGGCCTGGCTGCGCAGGGTCCCAGCACTCCAAGTAGTTTCTGAATCCTGTATCGTTCCAGAGCGAGATGAGACACCCACATCTCCCGTCAGCGTCTCCTCGGCTGCCTGTGGCTGGGAAAAGCAAAGCTGCCCCGATGGTAAGTCCCGCGCACAGCACAGCACCGTCTAGTGCTGGGGGCAAGATCTGGGGAAACAGCCACTTCCAGGCTAGGCATGGTGCTCTTCAGCACTGCAGGAAAACCTTCGAGAAAGCGATGGGGCCAGCTGCCCTCTCCACCGCAGCCCCGGGACAGCTGCCAGCCTGTGGCTGCTGCCAAGCCCCAAGGAGGTGGCAGAAAGCCTGCAAGTCTGAGCGCGAATCGGCTGTGGGGTGCAACCTCTCGTCGGGGGGCCGAGCCCCTCCTCCCCTCAGCACATGGTTACATTGTCAGCTGGCCGGAACGGGCAGCTCACCTCGCTGCTACAGCCAGTGCCCAGATCCTGGCTCTCCTGTGCAGGAGCCAGTACCCTCCCCATGAGCTGCCTGCAGCACCGGGGGGGCGCTGGGCACGGGAAGCAGCCCCTGCCGACGGATACACGGTCCCTGTCGCACGTGGCGGGGGACGGAATAAGGGCCAGTGGGGCACAGCACAGGCAGAAGGCCCAGCCTGCTGAGGCCTTGTGGATGGGGCTCGCCCCTGCCGTTACCTGCCAGCATGGCTGAGCCCTCCCCCCCACAGGCAGGGGCGTGCCGGGGCGCGTGGCGCTGTGCAGCGGAGCCGGCCACTGTGGTGGGCGGGAGTGGCGGAAGCGGGAGCCCAGGGCAGTGCAGCCCTATGGAGTGACCTCCCTCCCCCGCCAGGTCCTGTGGCCAGCCCCCCTGCCACCTCCGTGGGATCCCAGAAATCCAGGGAGAACTTCGCTGGCTCCAGGTAGGCTTTCTGAGCTGACTCTGCGGAGGGGGGAGCCCAGATGGGAGGCCCTGTGCTTTCCCTGTGCAGCAGAGCCCACATGCAGCAGGAAAGGCCCCATTTCTCCACTGGGCTCTGGCTATTCACTCCCCCCAAGAGAGACTCCAGTGCTTGAGCCCTGCCCCTGCAGCACAGCAGGGCTAATCTCTCCCGAACCCTGCACTGCAGCGTGCAGTGGCTGGGGCCGGCGTCCCCCTGCAGCTTGCTCATCTGGCCCCTTTGGCAGAAGGGAGCTGGGGGGGATCTCTCCTGCCAGGAATGGCCCCTGGCTGAGAGGGGTTCAGCCTGTGTTCACTCTGAACTAGGGGCCCACAACCCTCCTCTCCCTGGGATGCCAGGCTGCAGCCACCCCCACGCAGACGCCGCTGAGCCGTTCTCCAAACGCCGGCAGGATCCCGGCCGTGCTGCTCACGGGTCTCTTCTCCCGGCAGGTTCAGTCTCGGCAGGATGAGGGGACACGGCCTGGCGCTGCGGCCACACTGCCTGGGCCCAGAAAGCGAGCTCTCCAAGGACGGTGCCGTCCATGACTACCTGCCACTGGTAAGGCCCCTGCCCTGACACTCCACCCTGTGGAGCGCAGCTCCTCCACTCCCAGCCCAGCAGTGCTAGGCATGGATCCCTTCCCTGCTAGCCCCAGGGCCTGCAGTCAAACCTGGGTCTCCGCCATGATGGAGCAGTCTAGCACTGACAAGGCAAGGGTCCCTGTTTCCCTTCCCCCAGCTCAAGGGAGCAGGGACTCCTGCAGAGCTGCCCCACTGCTGTGTGGAAGTATCACAGGCTAGGCTCCAGAGCATGGAGTCAGCATTGTGTGTGCGCCCCATAACAGGACTCAGCTCTGTACAGGGGGAGCTGTTGCCACAGCCTTCCCTAAATCTTCCACCCCACCCTAGCTTAGCCACAGCAGTGTCCATGTGACGGGGGAAGATCTACGTTAGCTGTTACCACTCAAGAAAAGGGGCTCAGAGTCCTTGTCAGTTCTCTGAAAACATCCACTCCATGTGCAGTGCCAGCCACAAAAGCAAACAGCCCGTTAAGAACCATTAGGCAAAGGAGAGACAATAAAACTGAAAATATCAGTGCCACTCTATAACCCATGGTACACCCAAACCTGGAATCCTGCAGGCAGTTCTGGTCGCCCTATCTCAAAAAAGGCATGTTAGAATTGGAAAAGTTACAGCGAAGGTTAACAAAACCAACGAGGGGTTTGGAACAGCTTCCCTATGAGGAGAGATTCAAAAGATGGGGACTGTTCAGCTTGGAAAAGAGATGACTAAGGGGGATAGGACAAGTCTAAAATCCTGCCTGGTGTGGAGAAAGTGAACAGGGAAGTGTTATTTACTACTTTACATCATACAACCCCAGGAGTCATATGATGAAATGAATAAGCAGAAGGTTTAAAACTACCACAAGCAAGTACTTCTTCACGCTGCACAGGCACCAGTGGAACTTACTACCAGAGGATGCTGTGACGGCCAAAACTATAACAGTAAAAAAAATAATTGAGAAGTTCATGGAGGTTAGGTCCATTGGTAGCTATTAGCCAAGAGGATCAGGGATGCAACCCCATGTTTTGGGTGTCCCTGGCCTCTGTTTGCCAGAAGCTGGGAAGGGGTGACAGGCTGGATCATTTGCTGATGGCCTGGTCTCTTCATTCTCTCTGGAGCGCCAGGCTAAAGGGACCCTTGGTCTGACCCAGCCTGGCTGTTCTTATGTTCATACGGAAAGACGTGGGCCCCAGCGCTGGGCTTCTCCCACACTGCTGCAGTCACCTTGTGATGGGAGAGCTAACAGAGGTGCCAGCTTCAACAAAAGGGCTGCACGGAGCACGAGCACCCAGGGCCCCTCCTAGCCATGAGGGCCCTCCTGTTCCCCACACCTTGGGCCTCTGGAGTGAGTACCAGACCCCCTCCCCCACACTCTGGGCTCCATGCACTGCGAGGGGCAGAGAAGTGCTCCCTGGGCCCTGTGCAGTCAATGTGGGACATGCCCCCTTCCCCCCCCAAGCCAGCCAGCACCCCATAACACTCTCCCCTCCTCCCAAGGTGCGGCTGCAGCAGGCCGTGGGAACCTTCCAGCTGACGGAAAGCTTTTCTGAAGTGGTGCAGATCCCGCTGGAGCGTCTGCGCCGCGCCTCGCCCTACGCCTCTCACCGTGCCAGCCTCAGCCCTGCCTCCTCCACCTCCCCCTGGGCATTCGTTGCCAAGGGCAGACCTGAGGGCTGCCCCAAGCAAGCAGCCGGCCAGCCCTCCCCAGACAGCACGGAGCCTGCCCGAGGCAGCCAGGAGAGGGCGCCAGAGCCAGGCTCGCCCCATTCGCACAGCACCTGCTCCGAGGTCCTGAGTGGCACCATCTGGCCGCAGGTGGACAGCGGGCGTGGCTCTGAGACTGACGCCTGCGACCACTCGCCCGCCACCTCGGAAGCCAGCATCAGCCTGCAGGAGGTGGGGCTCGAGGCCGAGGAGGGGGACCTGGAGAGCGCCAGCTGGGCCACGGCGGTGGCACTGGCCTGGCTCGAGCACCGCTGCGCTGGCTTCTTCGTGGAGTGGGAGCTGCTGGCTGCCAAGGCAGATGCCTGGCTCCAGGCGCAGCAGCTGCCTGAAGGGGTGGACGTCGGCTCCCTCAAAGGCGCAGCCCGCCACCTCTTCCTGCTGCTGCGCCACTGGGATGAGAACATCAAACTGAACATGTTGTGCTACAACCCCAGCAACATGTGAGGGCAGGGGTGGGGCCGGGGTGCTGCACAGTACCAATAAAGAGGTTTGGTTCAGACGCCGCAGTGCCCGCAGCTCCTTCCCCGTCAGCGCTGCCAGCAGGGGATGCATCCCGCTTCAGCACCACCTGCTCTGGCAGCCAGCCCCCTCCCACTATCAGTTCAGTGCCTGGGGCTGGAGAAACAACATGAGCAGCAGAAGGGTTTGGAAGCGATCAAGGTGCAGGCAGCATGAGGGGTGAAGAGGAGGCCCATGAAGTCCACCCATTCCCCTGCTCTGTGCTCACACTGGCCTCACCACACCCCCCGCAGGCAGGGCAGTCTCTTTACTCCCATTTAGAAGGTATCTAAACAGGCAGAGGCGGTGCAAGACCTTTTTGTGATGTAAAAGCAACTGTGCTAGAGGATCAGGTTCCAGGGTGATTCCATAATGTAGGATCAATAGGGCTGAGCTGTTTGAAGTGTATCCCAGCCTTGGAAGAGCAGGGGGGGATATGTATCCCCGGTATGGCCCCATCTCGCTATGCCTGACCGGGTTTTGAGCACAGCAAGGGCCATCCACGTTGTCCCCTGAAATGGGTGTTTTTGCAGCATAGGCAGCCTCTAAGGGACTTGCCCAAGCACATAAGTCAGAGCAAGAAGCCAGGAGTCCTCCCTCCCAGAACACGTTCTGGCTCCCAGCCCCCTACCCTACCCATACTCCCACCCAAGGCTTAGAACAGAACCCAGGAGTCCTGGCTCCAAGGCCACTGCTCTTAACAATTAGACCCCACTCCCCCAAAAAAGCACAGTTGCTGCTCCATCCTGTAAAATGGTGCCCACGCCCCAGCAGCAGCAAGGGGGAGACAGAACACTACAGGCCAGGGGCAGGAGCGCCCATGGGGATCACTGTCACTTGTATTGAAGAAATCCCACATGACAAGTGTCCCCCACCGCAGGCCTGCTCCCTCCTCTGCAGAGACAGCTCCGCTCACAGCCGCGGGCTAGGAAAGGCAGCGCCACCAGCTGAGTGGTGCCTCCAGAACAGCCTGGAAATTCAGCAGCTGGAGCTCCCAGCCTGGGCCATCGCCCCACCCGGGCAGACTATCCATTTCCAGCACCCAGGCGGAGGGGCTGCCGGTCTCATCATCCATGGCCTTACTCTGCCTTTTTCAGGGTGCCCTGGGGGGCAGAGGTGCTGTACCAGAGCTGCAGCATGACGATCCCGTGACACACGTGCAGGGAGGCTGAGCTGTAAACCGTGGAGGGGTACGTGTTCCAGGAGAGCTCGATGAGGCCTAGGATCAGCACCCTGCAATGGGAGAGAACTGGGTCAGCACTGGGAAGTCACAGCCCTCCCCCCACCAGGAGAACACACGGCAGCTCCCCAGCCCTGGGCTCCCCCCGCCACACAGCTCTCCAGATACCCCCCACTCCCACCCCGCAGCCCCCTGCTCCCCTCCTCAGTGGAGATGCCAAATCAAGCAGTTGCCATGTGAATAATTATCCTGGAGGGACCCACAGAGCCCCTCGTGTCCAGGTTTATAGCCCCACCGAAGGCCAGGACCTTTCCCCTGTGATACCAGCTGCAGGAGGGGTTCCCAGGACAGGACACTGAGGCACAGAGGTAGGTCAGCCCCGCTCCCCTCCCAGGCACATACCTGAGCAGGTGGACGAGCTTCCCGGCGGGAGTGCACCACAGCAGGTAGGGCAGGGTGTGGAAATACCACACGTAGAACTGATAGTGCAGGGACCTGCTGCAGCAAACACCGATGAAGTTGGAGGTGAAGAGAACGAAGACGACCTGTGCGCTGCGGTTAAGGAGGGAACAGAGCTGCTGGCCCCAGGGCAACCAGCTCCCCACGCGGGGCTCCCAGCCAGTGACCGAATCTCAGAGCCACGAGACTGGGAGTGGTTGCTGCTTCTCCCCTTCTCCCCATCCCAAACAGCTGCCCCGCTCTGGGCTGTGGGACCAGCAGGCCCCAGGACATATGGATCAGTCTCTCGGGGTCTCCCCAGCGCTGCACGGCCAGGAGATGCTCCCTTGCCAGTCCGGGCTGGGCTGCCCCAGTGTAAGGATATGGTTGGCCGTCAGGGGCTGGGCCAGACTCTTCCTCTCCGCTGGATCCTTCAGCAGACACAAGAGACTCCCCTCAGACCTGCAGGGGAGAAGCACGAACACGGGACCCGAGGCCCAGCTCCAGCAGAGAAGCAACAGGTCCCCCACCCCCAACTAGCCCCTCTAAGACCTTGCAGCCCGCAATGGCTTCACAGGGCCAGGGGCCCAGTGCTGAATGTGGGAAACCCCCCAAATGGACTAAAGTTCTCCCCTCCTCCGCCACCAGGACACCAAAGCCCCAGTGTAATGGAAGCTTTTTAACCCTTTGCTCCCTGCAGCCTAGCAAGGATCTCTGGTCTCTGCCTGAGGGGGTCTGGCCTGCCCCAGCTTTGCCTCCAAACCACACTGCAGTGGAGGGGCTGTCGGGAAACCCAGGGATCAGCCGTGCTGTACCCGGCGTCTGATAGGAGAGCCGTGCCAGGGGCTCACCTGTGCCACCGGTGAAGTGCGAAGAGTCCCAAGGCGACCAGGTGCACCGTGAGCAGTGCCAGGTGGAAGGCCCGATGCTGGAAAACCTCCTCCGGCAGGAACCGCCAGTTCACCGTCCACTTGAAAAGGAACTGGCGGCCCAGGTCAAAGGAGCGGGTCAAGTACCCAGCGGGGTTCTCCAGCAGGAAGGGCAGCCCCAGGACCACCTGCAAGTGAGACCCCCCTGCCATGAGAGCAGATCCCCAGCCAGGACCCCCCCAGACACCTCGCTGGATGCCCTATGTGCTGTGGGTCCAGACTGAGGGGCATCAGCAGAGCTGGGTGGGGAGAGTCCAGGGCTGTGGTAACAGAGCTCTGGGTTGGGGCTGTGGGTCAGGCAGAGCTGGGTGGGGGAGTAGCACAGGGCTATGGGTTGGGGGGCAGGCAGAGCTGTGGGGAGTGTTCTCCTGCCTGTAGTTCTGGGTGTGCCCTATGAGTTTGGGTCCCTGCCTCCTTGCCCCTCACCCTGGGGACACTGAATGGCCAGGGATACTGGGTGCGAGTTGTGAGGGGGGCTCTGGGTGGGGATGGTCTTTGCCCCAGGATCTCTCTGACTCGGTCCCCCCACCTCTCTGGCTGCTGGGGCTCTCAGGCTCTGCCTGGCAGAGTCAGGTGTATCTGTGCAGGAGGCATCAGAGCCCCACGGACCAGGTGGCTCGCCATAGCCATACACAGCTGCAGTGGCTGCCCGGGCTAGGCCAGGCCCACGGGGCGGGTTACCTGCAGCAGCGCACAGATGCAGAGCTTGGGGAGGGTGCCCGGGAGGCCAAAGCGCCAGAGGAGCAGGAAGAGGAGTCCTGGAGCGAAGAGCAGGACATTCATCTTCACCGACACGGCCAAGCTGAGAGGAGAGAGAGTCACTGTGCCTGCCCCACGCTGGCCCCGCTCCTGATGGCAGGCCCCTCCCCCCCACAGGTTCCACAGCAGCCAGGGCCCTACTGGACCCGACCGCCAGTCCCGGGACAGTCCTGAGGCTGGCGGGTAAGGGACCTGGATGAAATGATGGAGAAAGAGGGAGAGGAGAAAGACGGCTGCCAGGGGAATGAACACTCCCGTTGGAGAGGGAGCATCGCCTGCCAGCCCACACAAAATGCTGCCCCAGAGGCCTCAGATCACTCCCGGCAGGGAATCACTCCACTGGCTCGGCTCCAAAATCGCAGCCACGTCTAAGCTCCGCGAAAGACCCGGTCCCGGCTCATCCTCCCTCATCAGCTTGGTGTCACCACACCCCGTCCCCTGCTCTGCTCACATGCCCAGTGCCGGTTGCCATGCAGCCCTCGTGCACAGTGAACTGTCTGAGCTCATCTGCAAGGCCATGGCCCTGCCCAGATGCAGGCCCCCTTTAGGGTGCGTCCACACAGCCAGTTGGCTCAGGCCAGCCGCAGGTCTCCAGCTGCAGCGCAGCCCCACCGCAGTTGCCTCTGGTCATTCCCCTTCCCCGAGCTCTGTCCTTGTTCGGGAGCTCCCGCGAGCAGCGACCGCCCTTAGACTGCCCCAGAGACCTCGTGTCCTGGAGCAGGGAGGGGTCAGCCTTGACCCAGAACAACCCACGAGAATCAGACCCCCCCCAACAAAAGAAGGGGTCCGGGGCCCGGGTCCCATGGTTTGGGGGGCAGGGGGACACACCTGAAGAAGAAGCAGCCCCAAGACCAGCGCTCTTCAAGGAAGAGGTTGACAGCGAGGAAGAGGATTGCCATGGCGACAGGGTCGTTGAAGAGGCGCAGGATGTAGATGGAGTGGATGCGGTAGGAGGTGCAGCACATGAAGAAAAAAACATAGGGGGGAACCTACAAGCAGAGACAGAGGCTTCCACTACTGCAGTCCCATCCCCACCCCGCTATTCAGCTCTGGCCCTCCCACCCCGCCAATGCCCCTCAATCCCAACCCACAGCCCCTGCTGTTCAACCCTGGGCTCCCCTCCAGGTGTGCAAATGCCCCTCAATCCTGTCCTGCAGCCGTCCCTCATCCCTACCGCTGTTCCTTCGCTACGCAGTCTTGGCCCTGCTCGTTCTCCCCACACAGGCCAGAGCACAGTGCAGCGCGGACGTGCTCAGAAACTGGAGCTGTGAACGCTCCCGAGCCCCGCGCGGCTCTGGCCCTAGTGGGCCAGCTGCAGGCGGCATCTCACCTTCTTGGTCCGGCTGTAGATGCGGAAGACAAGCAGCAGCGTCACGAGATAGAGCGCGGCAAAGAGATACTGCGCCAGGCGGATGTTGGTGCCGCGGCTGGTGACATAGTAGAGACCCAGGAAGATGTAAACGAAGCCGGCGGGGTAACTATAGGGAGAGATGGGAATGAGAGGCCAGGGCAGCCCGGGCCAGTGCAGGAGGGACAGGGACCTGGCCAATGGACAACCTCATCCCAAGGGCCCCAGCACAGGGGAGCCCTATGCACCCCTTAGACACACACGTCCCTTCCTTAGCCAGCAGGAGACCCGTCCCCAGGATTGGCTCCCCATGTGCCCAGCTCCCTCCCTCCCCTTCCCATACTCACACCAGGGGCCCCGTATCTCCCTTCAGCTGGGTATAGTCGAAGGTCCCATTCACAACTCCCTCCACCTCATCCATGTAGGCTTTCCAGTCGATCTCCGTGTCTGTGGGGAAAGCACCAGGCTCACCCTCAGCAGCCTCTCCACAGACAGGTGTTGGGGAGGCCTGGGAAACGTGGTAATTCCCCAGCCCTCTAGGATGGGAGATGGACCAAAGCCAGGAAAGGTCCCTGCCCCCTGGGTAACTCCAGAGGAGCCGCAGGCAGAGAGCTGGAGGCGGCAGGAGGGGTTAGGTAAGGAGTGATGTCAGGGAGAAGCTGGGTGTGGAGATGGGCAGAGGCGCTTCCAGTGAATTACCTGGGAAGGGGCGAACGCAGGAGACAAACCTGAGAGGGGAGAATGAGTGAGAGGCGCTGGTGGGGGTCTGGGGGCCAGGAGCTTGAATTTGATACAACAGGGTAACTAGACCGGAGCAGCCCCACGTTCCCCCACCTAGCTCTGCCCGTGCCCCTCACTCCTGACCCCCAGCCC
>ML675649.1:7139994-7166994 GCA_007922155.1 Mesoclemmys tuberculata
CACACACACACACACACACACACACACACACACACACACACACACACCCCCCCCCCCGAGCTGGAGGTTCCTGGAATCACAAAGCAGAAGTGGAGAGTCCCGCTGCCCCTTCTCCAGGCCTTAGTCAATATTTAAATGCTCCAAGCACCACTTTCTGGCCCCTCTTTTTCCCTGTGCCTAGCCCTCACCTGCCTCAAACTAGCCAGGCCTATCCTGATGACAGGGAAGGGAAGGAGTATTGAGGTTTGGTGCATGGGGGGGCCTTGAGCTGGGCCTATGACCGTCCTGTTCAGAGACCCAGCAAGGGATCTGGATGTTTGGAGTGTGCATGTGGCTCTGGAGAGGACAATAATGTAATGAGGCTTCAGAGCCAGCAGGGGGCATCCAGGCAATTTTGGTGAGCCCTGCAAAAATAGAGATCACTACTGATTTCTAGCTAGTGGAGGGACCCCGTCCCCTGTCAGGTCGGAAGCATGTCATTCAGCGTTTGAGAACCTGTCAGTCTGAGCGCTCTGTGTATCTTCTGCTGTGTGTTTGGGGGGTGAAGGGGGTTGGGGGGGGGGGAGCCAGGCCAGCACCTGCTGCAGAGAGTACCTTGTGTGCCAGCTGCAATGATGGGAAATCACTAGTTTGTTGGATTAGCTGTGACGAGAGACACTGTCAGGCCAGGCTCTTCCACACTCCCCAGCTTCTTGCGGGGGGGGGGGGGAGGGAATGTGTGTTACCGTCTAACTGATCTGTGGACAGGGAGAAGCTAGGAGGGGGCAGTGGGAATGTCTCAACCTCCCACCGCCCCATTGAACATAGACTCACAGACTCTAAGATCAGAAGGGACCATCATGCACAAGGCAGACCACAGAACTTCACCCAGCCACTCCTCTAATCCATGACTGAGTTACTGAAGTCCTCAAATCATGATTTAAAGACTTCAAGGTACAGATCTATTGTGTGACCAAGGCTTGAGCTCCTAGTCCATCACTCCAGCAAACAGCAGCCCCTTGGTCCCAGGATCTGCCCCTGTGTCCGCTGACAGAGGAAAAGTGCATTAGCTGGCTCTTGCTGCTGAAATGACTGGCACTGAAACAGTTAACACTGACATTTAAATAGTCATCAGTAGGTTCCAGAGTTAACAAATGACTCAGCTGGGTATGGCAGGTGGCTCCTCTCTGGGGCTCTGGTTTTCAGGCTGTCTGTAGTCTGAGGCAGACAGTCCCATGTCGGGTCCCACCTGGGGGAAGTGACTTTTCTTCCAGAATGGCTACAAACTTGTTTCTAAGGAGTTGCATTTCTTTGACAGACTCCCCAAGTGAGAAACATCCAGGGCTCTGCTGGGGGCCATGGCCCTGCCCCTGCAGTTCATGGCCCCATCTGCCTTGGCTGACTCTCACCTGGGCATTTGTCTGCCCTCAAGTCTCCTCCTATATCTCTCCCAGCCCTGGCAGAGGGACGGGGGACTGCAGCCTCAGCTCTTCCCCCTTCTGAAATCCACCTCCTACCTTCACAAGGGCAGCTCTCTTCTGGGGCCTCCCTGACTCCCAGCTGCCAAACTCCAACACCTTAAGATGCTGCTACCCAAAGAAGCCCAGCTGCATGCCCCCCGCCCGTCCCTGCTCGTTACAGGATCTGCTTCAGTGGGGTCCTTGGTAGATTTGCGCCAGCTGACTGTGCAGGGTTCATCTCTCTCTCCTGCTCCCACTTCAGCCAGGGCTGGCCTCCGCTGTCCTTGCCCCCAGTCTTTCTCACTGTGTCTGCAAGAGTCTTCAGCTCTGCTGTCCAGGACAGCCTCCCTTTGTGGGTTTCTAGTCTGTTTCCAAATCACGCGTCTCCTAGGCCCCATTGTCCCGGCTGTCTGACTGCGGGGCGCACGCTGTGCCATTTCCATGAGCCGGCTGGCCTGGGTGTGCATGTAACCCCCGCTGTGCCCCTTGTAGGCTGTGGAAACAGTGCCCTGAGCTACCAGCTATTCCAGCTCGGCTACACGGATGTCACCAATATCGACTACTCTCCGGTGTGCATTGCGAGCATGCGAGCCCGCTACGCCCATTGCCAGGGCATGCGGTGGATGGTGATGGATGCTCAGGCCTTGGCCTTTGCAGACAGCAGCTTCGACGTGGTTCTGGAGAAAGGCACGCTGGATTCCATGCTGGTGGGGGAGACGGACCCCTGGAACGTGTCGCCTGACACCGTGGCGCTGCTGGACGAGGTGTTAAAGGAGGTGAGTGGGCAGGGCTCAGGTCTCTAGAGGCTAAATGCACATAGTCTGACCCAGCCAAGGGGGGCTGTTCTCAGCCACTTTGATCCCGTTGTGGCAGTCGGGCCAGGGTGGCACCTGACTTGGGAGCCCAGATCCTGATCTCGGGCCCAGCTGGGACGTGGGATTGTGTCCCTAGGGCTGAGGCCCTGACACTGGCTCGTGCAAGCACCTGGCAGCCATGACTGCCCCTGGGCTGGGCTTGGTTGGAATGGGCGATCTGGGGCCCTAGAAGGCAGAGGCCCTATTTCCAGAGTGCAGCTGCCTGGGTTGGCTCTGCCAGGTTTGCTGGGGGCAAACCTGGGTGTAAAGGAGCCTGTGTGTGGAAGCTTGCCAGGTGTGGACATGCCATGTGGGTGTGCCACAGAACTGGGACTGAGCATCCCTATCAACCCCCATGAGAACAGCCTTGACTGCCTGACTGCTCCAAAGCCAGGGGCAAAGTCGGCCAGCCCTGGGCCTTCATCCAGCAGGGAGCCAAGGGGCATTCGGGTCTGGCCCAGAGAGCAAGGCTCTGTGCTCCAAGCTTTGGGTCTGGGGCCTGTCTCTCTCCAGAAGGGGTTGCTCAGGACTCCTCCCCACCCACACTTGCCATACAGAGCTCTTCCATCTCTGCCAGCCACCGGGGCCCATGCCAACTGTTCACCCCCTCCTGGGAACCGCGGCAGTCTCTGCTGCTGCCCCGGGAGGCATTGGGGTGGATGCAGGGTCCCCGGCTCATCCCAGAGACCTCTGGCCACGGGTGATCTCGCTCCGCCCCGGGGCTGTATCCTGAGTCTTGGGAGGGGAGATGCTCGTGTGTTCTTTGCCTGGGCATCGGAGATGGCCTTTTCTTGGCGGGGCGGGGATGCTGGTCCAGCGCATGGAACTTCGGGCTGGGTATCTCCGCTCTGAAGACAACACCAGGAAGGCAAAAGCGGGTAAAGGGGCAGACTGAGAGGCATGAGTAAAGCTGGGCGTGGGGGGAGCCCGGGGCGGCCGTGGCCGGGCCGTCTCCCTGGAAAGAGTTAACTCTGCAGTTTCTGTGTGTTAGGGGTGTGAAATTCCTCTTCCCCATCCTCCCCAGTACCCTGACTCATCAGGGTTGCCATGGTGACGTGGCCTGCAGAGCCTGTTGCCTGCAAATACAAGGAGAGTCCTGCAGCACTTTGAACACTTCAAAGACCTGCAGACGGTTTCAGTCGCTCACCCTTTGATGGTGGGTTTTGGGAGGGGGCTGCCCCTGCCAGGAGGATGGAGCCTCCACCCGGGGAAAGGCTGGGATGGGGGGCTCTGCACTGGGTTCTGTTCCCACCTCTGCCCCTGCCCTGCTGTCTGGCCCTGGGCATGTCACTTCCTCTCCCACCCTTTGTCCACTGAGGCTGTAAGTTCTTTGGGTCCCCACGGTAGGTCCCTGATCTCAGTTGGGGCATCTGCCTGTGGCACTGATCCACAGGGATCTTGCCTCTGTCCTCTACATGGCCTCTCGGGTGCCTTTTGACGAAGGTGAGCCCCCACGACCTCACTACCCTGATACTAGATTGCTGGCTTCAGCACCCCTGTTTCTCATTGTGGGTCGACCGGCAAGACTTTACCCCTTGGGAGCAATGCAACCTGCAGATGTTTTGCAGAGACACGGCAGCCTTTTCACAGCGAGCCGAAAGGTGCTGAGGTTAGGACAGAAAAAGTAAAGCTTGCTTGCATGTCTGTGCCGCAGTGTTACTTGCGCTTGTTGCCCAAAGCATCCAGCATCTCCTCTCCCTGCCTTGCTGGTAACCAGCTCTTCCTACCCGCTCCCAGCACCTCCATCTTCTGTTTCCAGTTACACTCATGCTGCTTCTGCATGGCTGCTTTCCATGGCTGCCAATCCTTAGACATCCCTCTCTGGTCCTTGGTCTTCCATTATATCTCCCAGGCAGTTCCAGTCAGACACTGACCGTCTCATTCAAGCCAACAGTCCAGCCATGCTTTCTGTCTACCTCACTCCTATCCGGTCCCTGGTGCAAAGCAGAGATCAACTCCTGCCAGGTCGCCTTACAGAGTGAGTGGGTAAAACCAGGCTATCATCTACACTACAGGGCCTGTGTGGCCTAGCCCCTGGTGTAGACGCAGTGTCCAGTGACAGGAGATTTTCTGCCTGTAGAGGAACACCACTTCCCTGAATGACATTAGCTAATTCTTCTGGCGACGTGGCTGCATCTTCCCTGGGGCTGTGTGGGTCGGGCTGTGTTTTTTTCCACTCCCCTGACTGATGTGGCTATGCCAGTTTAAGTGTAGACCAAGCCTTACTTGGACGTTCTTCCTTCACACACACACACCCCCCCCAAAAAAAAACCTGAAGTGAAAGCAGGGACTAGGGACAGAAACGGGAGGTATTAGAAGCCAGATCCCTCCCCCTGTGATTCCCTCACTTGTCCCTCATTAGCTGGGGACCCTCTTGCAGAGGCACAACTGACTGGCTTGTTCTCCTGGTGCCCGTGGAAACCCTTGTTAGTATTGACTAGGCCCTGGCGTAACCATGGGGACGGGTGATGCCTCCAGGCCATTATTAATTAGTGCTGTGAGGAGATGTGGCTGCAGCAGCAGGAACCAGATTCAACTCATTGGGGCGGGTGGGAGGAGAAGAGGCACTGGGGATCCCTGGCCCCAGGCCCTGCTACCCATTGGCATCCCCTCTGCCTGCTCTCCTGTGCTTGGCCTTTTACTTTCACTGATTTCCTCCCCCCCCATCTGACCAGGGTCTCCCCGCTACCCAGCTGTTCAGCTCCAGGCTGTTCTGCTCAGTGAGGCTCTCTCTATGGGGAACTGGCCCAATGCCCAGGGCTCCTATGCATGACTTGCTCTGGACTAGAGGGTTGGGAAAGACCCTGGCCTTCTGTTCAGCTTGAAACAGCCCCATGCCCTCCCCAACCCCTACCCCCCCTTCACTGAGGCTTTCCCCGGCTCTTCCCCCATGCGGTCACTGTCTGGCTGTCGCTAAGCATGCAGTGTGGGGGGGGAGGTCTGTCCCCCCTGCTGATGTGCAGTCTCCCATGCGCCTCAGCTGCAAATCGACAAAGGATCAATCACCACTGTGAGCTTCCTTCCACTGCCCTCAGCCCAATTCACACCCTGAGACCCCCAGGCATGCACAGCTCTGCCACAGTCCCCTGCCTGTGCTCCTGTCCTGAGAGCCAGGGGCCCTCTGGGGCTCAGAGCAGCAGGCCCGGGCCCTTGCAGTTGTGGGTGCTAGTTCCCCTCCCTGCCCACAGCTGCTGTCTTGATGCTGGGCTATAAAGCGGCTGGTTCAAGCAGGTCTGGGGTACTGGCTGCTGCCCTCTCTCTGCAGTGTCAGCTCTGGATGGCTGGCGTGGGAGAGATGCGGAGGGACAGCTTGATTCTTGGAGAGCTGGGGGAGAAAAGGGAAGTGTGCAAAGAATTGGGGGCCCCGAGAGAGAGCTGCATTCTGTCCTGCAAGAGGAGGGCAGCCATGGGGATGGGAGAGATGGAGCGACCCCTGTCTCCCCATGGAACTCTATGAGCATGATGCTCCCTGACCCAAAGGCAACAGCAATCACTCTCATGCTGGTTAGGCTGTGGGGGGAGGTCAGGCCCTAGGGCCTCCCTGTTGCTCAGCAAAGCAGTTTTCCAGGGGCACCATGTGGCCCCCTTGCCGACCCCCAACCCGTGCTCTGGTTGTTAGGAGAGGATCTTGCAAATTCTGTCCACCCCCCTGGGAATCATGGGATGTATGTGGGGGTGGGGGGGATGTGTGTGGGGTGGAGTCTCTGTGAATTGTGGGATGTGGGAGCAGTGGTCTCAGCCAGCCCTTCTCACCAGGGCAGGCTCTTTCCCTCCAGCCCAGTTTGCTCTGACTGTCCCAAACCATGGGGCTCCCTGACCAGCTGGATGCTTTAGCTTCTCCATTGTCCCTGAATTGTCCCTTGCTCTCTGTGGTTTACCTTTCACTTGCCTGCATGCTGCTTCCATAGTGCCCCACCAGACCAGGGCCACTTGTGTCATTGTGGGGCCTGCAGCTGTCAGTCGACCAAGGTAAGCTCTTCTAACCTTTGCACCAACCTCAGTTTCTCCAGCTTTGGGTCTCTGAACTCCATGCAGCCTCTCTGGCTTAGAACCGGATGCAGCAACTTGTGTGTGTGTGTGTGTGTTGGGGGGGTGTTTGCTGGAGACTGGGGCTGTATGCACCCTTTGGAGGGAGGGGCCCTGGGCTGAGCTTAGGCGTTGTCTCCCTGGAGCTGTCTAGGGCTGCTCCCCTCACAGCTTCTCTGGGGAGACTCTTTGTGCAGCCATGTCCTGTTGTAAACTCCTCCTCCCCCAACCTCTCTTGACCTCGCCTGCTCCCATGGTCTCAGGCAGGGGCTGCCTTTCCCCAGCTGCATTAGCTGTGTGTTTCCTGCCCCTCTGTGCTGTCTTCCCTCCTGGCTGCGTTTTGCAGCTCTCCCAAACAAGCCTCAGCTCGTGGTGTGACGCCGCTTCCCCCGTGAGTGGTGGAGATGTTCAGAGCAGCCCCCTGCTGCCAGCACGGTGCTGGGCTCTGCGACACGCTGCTTCGTTTGCAGCCACTCAGCCAGGGTCCGGTCCCTACAGTGATTCGGTCTCTGTGGTGAGCTCTCGTAGGTGCGGCTCCCTTTCTAAGCCCTTGTATCCATTGAGAGTCCAGAACAGCCCCACTGAAGTTCCTGGGGGTCTGCCCTAGGGTGGCTGGCTCTTCTCGCACTGCAGGATGAGCATTGCACCTGCCTCGCTCTCCACTCGACAGAGACTCTGGGGATCGTGGGCCGGCATGAGAAGGCTGATAGCCGATTGCCGGCATCCCTCTTGCCCTTCCTGGCAGTGGAATTTGGCCTGGCTGGATGAAGGAAGCTAGTGCCACATGGCCCCTGGCCCTAGTGAAGTGGCTTAGGGCTGGAGGGCAGTGGGCAGGGCTGGTGTGGCACTGTCATTGCATGTCTGTTTGCTTTCCTCCTCCCCCTACGGTTACGAAAGGAAGGAGCCAAATCCCTCTGCTCCAGTGCTGGCCGGGGGGCGCTGCCCTCCCTCTAGGCAGAGCCACGTGGTCTGCCCTGCTGGCGGTGCTGTGCCTGGTCTGTTGACCTGGAACCTAGGGTGCCAACTTCTGCTTGATGCTGAACAGAATCTCTCTCCTGACTGTCCAACTGGCAGCTCCAATCCTCTTAGGGAGCAGCTCAGGGCTCTCGCTTTAACGAGATTATGGGCGGCTGCCCCAGCCATTCCCAGCGACCGCGGGGGGACGTGTGCGCACACACTGCACCCTGGTGCTGCATGAGCACACGTGGTGGTGGGAGGGAGAGCATATGACTTTGCAGACTGTGCATGAAACATGTCACAGCACACGTGTGAACGTGCGCAGGCCGCTGTGCTCACAAATGCACTTGGCGTTTCCTGCCTTCCCTGCCTGTGCACAAGGGCTTGCCTGCCCTGCACATTCTCCTCCATGGCAGCGCCTCCCCTATTTCCAATCCTGCTGCAGAAGCCACCTAGCTCATGGCAGATCTGTGGACTCTGAGTCCTGCACTGGGAACCTGTGGGTTGTGAGGGTCCCCAGTGGCATTAGCTCCCCACTGGGCAAGGAGAAGGGATGGGGCACAGGCACCAAAAGGGAGAGAGGAATGGGCAGAATTGGGTGTGAGGGGAGCCCACCGCTGATCCATTGGGGGTAGAGATTGAAGGGTAATGAAAGCCAGGGCTGGAACAGGAGGAGGCTGTGGATTGGGGGAGCATTGGTACCTAGGGGTGGAAGGGGGTTGGGGGGCAGTGGCACAGCCAGGGGAGGCTGGCTCATGTTGCTCTGCTCCTCGCTCTCCGCGTCTCACATGTAAATCCCTTCCTGGTTTGAAGCATGCCCCATGCAGCTGGAGAGCCCAGCGGCCCCTGTGAGTTGTGCCAGGGAGTGGGCAGATCCTGCTGCACTATAGGGGATGGGGAGGGAGCCTGGGGGCCTCTTGGAAGCAGATGCTTCTTCCCCTGCCCATCTCCCCAGAGCCTCCGCAGCAGCTACTGGTTGATAAAAGTTCTGAGAAACCGTCTCTTAGCAACATCCATCAGTCCTCTATGAACTAGAGATTTCACAGCAGGAGACAGGATCCCACCAGGTGTGGGATGGGTCCAGACCCTTCCCTCCCCAGCAGCCTGCTCTCAGCAGGGACCCCTCACGCCTGCCCCACGCAAGCAGCTCTGGGTACTGAGGAAATAGCCGAGTTTGGCCTGGTGCTGGGAGCCCAGTGTAATGAAATTTGCACCAAGCTTAAGTGCTGTGAATGTTCCTGCTCTAGCTGGATTTTTCCATGGGGAGCGCAGAGGCCCAGATTGCTGCCTCGATACCTTTGGGGATCTGGGCCAGACGTTTCATGCCCCTCTTGGAGGCAGACGAACAGCCTAGATGGGGCCCCAGTCGGATCTGGGCTGGCAGTTGGAATGTTGCTGATGTAACCCATTGTTCACTCAACTGTGGGATGACCACCTGGAGGCCCGGTTCAGAGCTGGACGAGTCGGCCAAGCTGCCTGACTCCAGACAGTGAACCTCTGTGGCTGCCCTGGGGCGTGGGGGAAGTCCCTTCCGTTTTGTCTCTAAGCACTTTCTTGCCTTTCCCTGGTGGGTGCCTTCTGTCAGTTGTGCCTGCCGCCCCTGCGGGCCTGATCCCCACCTGGGGCTCCCCCACCCTAAGTGGTTGGCTCTCCTGGCTGTGGTCTGCCATCCTTCCAGCCCTTGTCAGATGTGGGCAATCAGGAGATGTTCTGCAAATTTCCTCTTCCTCTGCTCTTGTTCCCTCACTCCAGCTGCTGCCACCTCCTCCCCAGTTCATCCCAGCACTTGCCCAGTTATACCCCATTTCCCCACTGTGGATTCCCCAGCCATGGCCCCTCTTGCCATGATAATGCCCTTTCTCCCGCTCCTCTATCCCAGCCCAGCCACTTGGATTGTGCAGGCCCGAATGCTCGGCATGGGCTGACTTCGAGTGAGATGGTCCAGGCTGGCCTCCACCCTGCTTGGCAGATCACTTGCCTGTGCAAGGGGGCTGCTCTTCCCACCCTTTGGATGTGCTGCTTCCCTTTGCACTGCTGATTGCTCGGCTGGCAGCTGGCTCCGTGGAGACCCCAGCTTCCTGCACTGGCCTCTTGTGACTGCAGACCTCCTGGCCAGCTTCCAGCAATTGAGTGACCGGCAGCTGTGCTAACCGGGGTGCTGGCCCCAGCCTGCTGTGGTGTGTGAGCTGCTGGGGACAGGCTAGTGTCTAGGCAGAGGGCATGGTGCAGCATCAGTGTTTTTCAGGTGAATTCACCCTGGTTTGTGTTGGGGGAAATGCAGCAGGTGGGAAAGGGCTGCCCCTTGTCCGCGGAAGCCATATGGGATGAAAGCCCTGGTCATGTGGGGCTGTTCTCCTACACATCTGCTCCTCTCCTCACTCCTTTCTCGTCTGCTAAGCTCTGTGATGTACTTTGCTGCACCCTGCGTACCCCGGTTGCCTGGGAGTAGTCCCTTTGACACTGATCCTTCCTCCCCTCTGCTGCTAATCCCCTGTCATTGCCACACAACAGGAATTGGTGGGCGAGGGGCCAGCTCCACTCATCAAACTGGCAGTGCCCTACAGCGCCCAGACCCGCCTCGGAAACTGCCCCGTGCAAATGGGGGCTTTCAAAGCGCCGTTTCTACCCGCCGCTGAGCACCTCAGGCAGTCCAGTTGCTGCTGGCTGAGCACGGCTGTTTGCTGGCCGGGTGAGGCCATCAGCGGCTGACTACGGGCACCCCAGCCCTTCTGCAAAGCAGGAGCCCTTTGGGCTGTTCATGTGGTAAGGGCATAGGGGCTGGCGGGCTCAGCTGCCCCTGGGCAGTGAAGTGGAAGCCCAAAGGGATGTGATTAGCTCTTCCAGTGTCTGTTTCGTCTCCCCAGATGTGTGGGTCCAGGCTCTGGTGGCTCGTGGGGCTTGGTCAGCTCTGGTTCCCAGCTCTTGGGCTGTGTTCTGGTTTTGCCCCAGTTGGGCCCCTCCCCATGGCTGCTTTCTGGATGGCTCAGGCCTGGAGTAGGGACATTCCCTGTGGAGGGTCCTGTGGCCCTTGGGGGAGGAGAATCCCGACTCCAGCTTTCTTGGAAGAGGCAGTGAAGGCCACATGGGGTCTTGCCAAATCCCTGCCCTGTGCAGTGCTGAAGGCGTGAGTCAAAGGGCCCGGCCCTCAGGTCTCCATGGCAGAGAATTGGCCCCTCAGCTTGCTCTGGCTCAATGGAGGCCAGCATAATACTGAGCCCTTGCAGCTCTCCTGAGGGGCCTGGCTTCAACGTGGGCAGCGCCCCTTGTCTCTGTTACCCACCGCTGGAATCCTCCCCATGCAAGGCAGGGCTTGCCCCCGTCAGTAAGGGGGATTGGAGTGAAGGGGGTGGGCGTTCATCTCCGCAGCTCACATATATGTGTTCCTGCAGAGCCCTGTGCACGGACTCCTCTCCCCCTGCCGAGTGCCCCCCCTCTTGGGGCAGGCATTTGTGCCTCTCTGCTTCTGGGGTCTGTCTAGGGCAGGTAATTTAAACATCCCTCTCCCCAGCTGCTGGGAGTGGAAGTGTGGGGCTTCTTGCCTGATCACTCGGCTGGTGACCAGCTGCCTCATGCTTGTGGGGCTGGGCTCCAGCGTCAGCCCCTCTCTGCACTAGGGCTCTTCCTGCCCCATCCCACACGCCAGGGGCATAGTGTCTCCTTGCAGCATCCTGTCTGTGTCCCAGGCACTGGTTTATGGCCTCTCAGCGGAGAGATGATGCACTCTCTTGCCCTGGTTGTGGGTCCTTAGGCTGAGGCTGCTCGCCCCAGCCGGGGGCCTCCCATCCATTGGGGGAACCTCATTCAGGCGTGAGGGGCTGAGTCCCTGTTTGGGGCTGGGTCTCTGGGCATCAGCCAGGGGCAGCAGGTCACCATGAAGGGGAGGGGGCAGAAATAACCTGCCTGCCAAACCTTCCACTGCCCCGCAGCCTGGCCTCCCCACTCAGCCCAGGTCAGGGGGGTCCCTCTGGGGAGGGGGGGCTGATTTCTGTTTAAGCCTTTGAGTGTGCTGACCTGGGGAGCAGGTGTCTGGGCCAGAGTGCTAGGCAAGGCTGCTGTGGCTGATCAAATAGGACCCGAGTCCTCACTTGTGTTGCTAGGGCCTGGCAGTTTTAGGGTAATTGCCCCAGTATTCCCCTCTCCGCCCGCCATGGCCCACTCCAGGAGTTCCCAGCCAGGTCTCAGGTCTCCAGTTTTCACTGTCTCCGGGCAGGGGCCCTTGTCCTGCTCCCTTCCGAGGGGAGGCAAGGGTGTTAAAGCTGCCCAGCCCCCTGCTGTGCACGGCAATGTCCCCAGCAAGCTGCTCTGCAGAAAGGTTGCCCCTGGTGCTTGCTGTCTCTGGGGGCTGTGCCGTGTTGCCAGCAGTTACAAGTTACTCCATAGCTCTGCTGAGCGAGCCCCTTTATCCTTAAGGTAAAAGCATTACACAGAAACACCATAAAACCCATCAAAGTGCTTCCACGGATGCTGGCGCCCGCGAGAGGGCACCCAGCCGTCTTATGGGGCCCTAGCAGGACAAAGTTCTCCTACCCCTTCCGCAAAGGTTGGGACTCCCTAGCCACAGAAGGTCCTGTCTGTTTGCTGAATCAAAAGGAAGCCCCTGTGTCAGTTTGAATGCAGCCTTTTTATACCCAAGGCCCTTTCCTTGTCCATTGCTCTCTGGAAAACCCACTTTGAACCAGTACGTGGTGGCTTCCCTAGGGGTGGTACTTCTCTGCTGGTGTTTATAACCTGAGTGATTCACCTTAAATCACCCCAACTGTTCTTAATTCCTGGAGAAGCCGTGGTAATATCCCACACAGCTGCGTGCAGTTCCTGGCCACAGGGATACATCAGCTTTATGTAATGTGGTCCCCACAGCTATGCCCAGGGCTGGCCCTTCTCCCTGCCTCTTCTCTTGCCCTATGATGCTGTGACTTTGCTGGATGAGCCCTGGTCAGCTCTTCTCTCCCAGGGACCAGCCTCGGCCTCCTCTGCTGATCCGAGCACAGGGGCCACGGGACATCCATCTGCTGCTTTTTCAGGGTTAATAGACCCTGAGTTGCCTGTGGCAGGAGCTGTGGAGTCCTCTCTGCATCAAACGCTGGACAAATGGAGGTGTCTGTGGGAGACACCTGCCCCTGTATTGCCAGGGCATTTGCCCTGCCACAGAGATCCCGTCCTGCCCTGCTTGAATGTTCCTTCCCCTGCCCGCCTGCTGCAGAGCTCCCTCCCCACCCACAGCGTTTTGCAAGGACCGCAGCAGCAGCAGCTCCTCGGCTCTGTAGCCCTCTGGCAAAGTGTGAGTCATGAGAGATGAAGGACAGTCGGTCCCCACCTGTCAGGGGCCCAGGCAACCGAGTGCGGGGGAGTTCCCGGCTCTGCTCCGTACCCTTCCCATCAGGCTGCATTGGGAGTAGCTGTGCGGCAGAGCGCAGGGAGGCCGCCAACGCTGGCTGCTCACACCAAGCTGTGCCGTTAGCATGCTGAGCACGCCGGCACTGGCCGCAAATGCCTTTGACATTGGATAAAGCCAAGCAAGAAAATTGATGTTCTTTTCCATCCTATTAGCAGGAGCTTAGTTCTAGTGAGGAGAAAACGATGATTAAAAGGGTCAAGTCCTCTCTGCTTCAAACACCCCATACCTTGGACACCGTGTTTTATGGCTCAGCTCAGGAATGTTCTGGTGTGACAAGCACCTCGGGAGGCTGAGACGCGGGCTCTCGGCAGAAACAACTGCTTGGGATGAGAAGGCTCCTGCCTTGGGGGGCGGGGGAGCATGGATCCTGGTGCTATTGCCCGGGGGGATGCGAATGGGGTCCTGCCTCTCATGGGGTGGCGTAGCTGTGCCCTCATCTGTGCTGCTGCGGCATGCATGAGAGTCCTGGAGAAAAGACAAAGGAGAAACACCCACCCCCCTGTCATAGCGCTGGCCGGGAGCTGGCTTCCTGGTTCAGGGGCTCCGGGAGCTGTGGGCCCAGGCCCAGGCAGTGCTTATAGAATCATGGACTATTAGAGCCGGAAGGGACCTCAGGAGGTATCTAGTCCAACCCCCTGCTCAAAGGTCTCTTGGCAGCAAGAGGAGCCAGGGCTGATGGTGACAAACACCAGCTCAAGTAGTGAAAGCAGGAATCTGCTAGATCCCATCACATCCCCCTGCCCATCCTTTCAGTGAGGGCTGGGCACTGTTTCACCCTTTCCTGCCCAGCTGTGCTGCCGGTGGGGTGGAGAAGGTTCCTTTCTGGCCTCTGTGGTGAGCAGCAGATGCCCTGAAACAGGGGCTCGGCTCCCCCCTTTCTGTATAAGCTGAGTTTGCTGGTGAGACATGATGTGACCCCTTCTCTGCACATGCCTGGAGCAGCTGCCGGGACAGAAGGGGGCACTGGTGGGGGCAGGGAAGGGGAAGGGATCCTTGGATTTGGAGAAGCTGCCCCCATGCTGGGCCTTGGGGTGGGGAGCCAGCACAGTGCAGGGGGAGCCCTGACCGTGTCCCCTTTAACCCTTTCCTCACAGGTCAGCAGAGTCTTGCGGCCGGGAGGCCGTTTCATCTCCATCACCTTTGCCCAGCCGCACTTCCGCAAGCGCCACTACGCGCAGCCCGCCTACGGCTGGTCCCTGCGCCACTCCACCTACGGCGCCGGCTTCCACTACTTCTTCTACGTCATGTGCAAGGGCCAGGAGCTGTCCCCTGCGGACCTCGCGCTGGGGCAGAGACTCCATGAGCTGCCCTGCCCCTCCTGCCCACCCAGCTTCCTCCAAGCCTCGGACAGCGAGGATTACCTAAGTGCCATCGAGCTGTGAGCTGGAAGGGCCTGCCACAGTGGTGGCAGCAAGGAGTTCTCCAGATGGCAGGGGTGCCTACGCCGACCACTGCCAGCTGCGGCTGCCAGTGCCAGGTTCATAGGAATGGCTGCCGTCATGCTCCGCTACTCCAGTGCCTTGCCTGTCTCTGGCGGCGGGAGCCCAGCCCAGCCCTCCAGGCGCTTGGGCGCTGTGAGACCAAGGGACAGGTGCTTTGCAGCCAGCTCAATAAAGCCGGTTTCTAGCTAATCCCCCGGCCCAGCCTCTTGTTCTGGTGCTGTTGATCTCAAGGCTTCAGCATGTGGGGCTGTATTCCTAGGGCCCCCCTTGTCCCAGGCCCCCTCCACCCACGAAAGTCTGGCCTGTGTAGACTAGGGTTCCCAGCAGACACCGGGGTCAGGCTGCTCTGGAGGGCTGGTGTCTCTACAGCTCTGCCTTCCTTCTCCAGCCCCGCCATAGCAGGGTGACTGCAGCCTGTTCCTCCCACAGCAGCTGTGGGGGGTGAGGCCGGGGTGACCTATGGAGCACCCCACCTCTGGCTGTGGAGCCCAGCAGGAGTTGGGTGGCTTGGGGACTGGGCCATGGGGCCCTGCAGTCCTGCCAGTCCACTGTGGTGCATGTGCTCTGTGGGACTGGATCCAGAAACCTACCCCAGTTCTGCAGGCAGCCGGGGCAGGCCAGGTGAAACCGGGAGAGCGGGGATGGCACCTGTGTGGGGAGGCTCTTGTTGACTCAATTCCCTGGTGATCTCGGTGCCTGGACTCTCTCCCTCCCCACCCCCAGGCCTCTGGTCTTTGTGGCTGGAAACGAAGCTGCCAGAGAATCCCTGAATCATATTAATTCCCTCCATTCATCTTGGCAGCCGGGGGGGAGAGGAGATGTGCCTGCCTCTCGTGCTTTCTGATGTAGATTTCGCAGCAGTGCAGAGGCAAAGGGAGGGATTTTATCATCAGCCACAAGCAAATCGCTCTAATCCAGCGTCTGGCCTTGCATGATTACGAAGCCTTGTGCCAGCGAGAAAGGGGCAGGATTCCCAGTTCCTGAACAACGTTCCCTGCTCAACCAGCCACCCCCTGGGAATTCACTCCCCGTGTGGTCCAGGCTGGCTCATCCTCTGCGTGAAGGCGCTTTGTACAGCCCGTTATCACCCCAGGGAAGGAAAGCTGTGGCCCGGCTGGGGCTGGGAGGAAGGGCAATCCCTTAAATTGTTGGGATTAGAACATTTGACGCAATATTTTACTATGCATGTGGCCAGAAAGAGTAGGGGAGGGGGGAAGGGCTGGCTATACCATGCACTGTCACGGACAGATGGGACACGACGACCCACTGCTTTGGGGCCGGGCGCTGGTTGCTGGAATGGAGCTGGCTGGAAGAAGCCAGGCCCTGGGACTCGTGGTTGTTCGGTCTAGCCGGCCACCTCTTTGGAGGAGGGGAGAATCTGCCTGGTGTTGAGTCAGTTCTGGATTTCGTCCCTGTGCCCCAGTGTGGAGAACCCACTCCTTTGTCTGGCATTGCTCACTCCCCCCGGTCCAGGCAGCCTGGGCTTCCCAGTGCTACGCATGGGCCTCTCTCCAGGGTCAGGGAGAGGATGCCACTTCCACCATGTAAATTGCTGGCTTCCCCACTCCCAGGGGGAGGCAATTCCCTCCTCTTCCCAAGGCTGCATCTGGCCCGAGGCTGGGGTGGCGCTTCCCCATTGCTGCAGTAGCACAGGGGCAGCTCCCCTGGTGCTGGAGAAGACGGAGCAAGTCGCAGTGAAAGCCGTGGTCAAACAAACCATTTGGCTTACAGTAGGCGCCCCTCCAGGGGCCTGCGCCACCTGCACTCCAGCATCCCAAGCACACCTGGGTGGGCCAAGCTAAGAAGCACCCCCCAGTCTTTCTGGCTGGATGCCCTGGCCCGGTCCTCGTTGGCCCTTCACCCGTGGATCATTGTGCGGCGCCTACGGCCTTTTCCGTTTCCAGGGTTCAGTCCCCAGCATTTCCACTCTGTCAGTGCATCAGCCCCCTTCTACATGGATGGGGACCCTCCCGCAAATAACACCCCGATGTTAAACTGGATCTGCCCCCACCCCCAGTTCAGGTTCTCCCCAGTGAGCGTCTCATGCCGCCCCCCGCAGTGGCCGTGGAGTTGGCCTTTGTCACCCGTGCGTGTCTTTCCCTGGGCTTAGTCCTGCTGCCTTTTGGGCTGAATCTGTGAAGCACAATCACTTGCCACATGTATGTGGGAGCTTGTAAATGTCAGCCTGCTCCCTGTTAGTCATCTGGCTGGCTCCCTCGCTCGGGCACACCTTTTCAGCTCCTCAGAGCCGCTGCAGTTGGAGCTGCAGCACCAGATTGGCTACAAGTGCCTCTCCGCCCACACGTGTCTGATAAAAACTATGATGTTTCCCAGTGTTTATATTAGCTCTGCATAAAATTTGTGTGCATGAAATCTTTAATGTTGCTCATGACCTAGATTTATCTGTGTGGATAAAACTGGTGGAAAACGCACTTCACTTTTCAGCTGCCACTTTGGGAGCAGTTGAAGTTAATTGAGTTGGTTCTTTCCCAGGTGGTCTGGAAGGATTGCGTAGAATCCATGTGTGATGAGCAGGGTCACAGTGAAAGCCGTGGGTGGGTTAGTATGGTCTGGGAGGGGGAAGGGGGGACCGTTTTTCCTGAAGTCCACCAATTCGCTGGACTTTGGTAAGATCTTGAAAGTTTAACAGGCATGACTTGGGGATTTCAGTGCCATGCCAAGTGAAGAGCTGTCTCTGTAGAAGACTCCATGAGTCCAATTTAGTGTCACTGGCCGTCTTGTTAACAAACCTAAGGCCTCAATGAGCCTGGCTAGCCCACTCAGAAGAGTATGAGTCGTCTCAGCAGTGGCGTACAGAGAGGGGAAGATGCGGGGGGGAGCCATGCAAGGGGATGCTGGAGGGGGGCGCCAGCCAAGCCCTGGGAAGAGGAGCCGCCCCCCACTGTTGCAGGTGGCCAGGGCTCTGAGGCCGTGCCGACTGTAGCATCAATAACTAGGACCTATCAGAATTTGAGACAGTTCCAGACCTAGGTCCCACAGTCTGATTGCTCCTGGTTATTGGTACTACACCAGCAGCCAAAGGCTGCGCCTGCAGGAAGAGCAAGCATCCTTCCGCCCCCGCACTAGACCCAATGAGGGAGCCGCGGGGATCAGAGCCTGTAACGCCCGCGCCCTCCTCTCCCCACGGGGCTCTCAGCCACACCCACCACCCCCACAGCAGGGGGGAGTGGGGGACAGCAGGAAACAGGCCCGCAGACACCCCCCACAGGGCGTTGCTGTGGGGGGATTGCAAATGAAAGTATTGGCCCCTGGGTGCCAGAGACCCATGGTACGCCACTGAACCCTTTATTGTTACAGGGGAAACGGTGAAATTCTCTGGCCTGTGTTATGTGGAAGGTAAATCTAGATTATTTTAATGATCCCTTTCTGAGCTATGGAGATTCAACTCCCCTCTGCCCCTGGAGCGCGAGGTCCAAGCACAGCTCTGAGGAAATTGGGGTCCGTTTGACCTCTGTTCTTGTTTATATTTTTGGTAGCATCTGTGGGCCCTGCTCAGGGCTCGGGGTCCCTTTGTGCTCGGTGCTGTCTGTACTTAATGAGGACAGAGTCCCTGCCCAAAGGAGCTGATCTAGAGCTGGTCTACAGTGATCACAGAGGGGACTATGTCCCAGCAGTAAGTGCACTTAAAAAGCAAAAATAAGAGTGTTCCACAAAGTAATAGAGGAGGCTTTAAATGATTCGACAGAATGGTCTCTCTTTAAACTCCCTGGGGAATGAAGGCAAAAGCAGGCAGAGGAGGTGCTGACACTACACACCCTGGGGCTCAAACATTCAGCAAACATCCCTGTTTCTTCCATAACCTGGACCTTCTGCTGTCTGGTTTGGCTTTCTCTGATTTGTGTCCTGGCTCTGGGTGGATCAGTGGCTGGGTCGGAACCAGAGTGACACTGAATATGTCAGGAGAGCATCGCCTGCAGAGAGCACCCCAAAATAAATGAACTTGTGCAATAGCAAATGGCTCGTGAGCCCCCGAAAGCTGAGACTCGGCTGGCTGGCATACCTGCCGCTCTCCATTTTGCCTGTCTGTTAGCGAACAGCTCTGAACGTGCCAGGAGCCAGCAGCAGCTGAGCTGTGGGACCTGGCTGTACTAGTGCAGAAGCATGTTCTGTCTGCGTCCATCCGTCCCGGGAAGGCTTTGCTCTCCCTTTGGCAGCTGGCGTAGCTGCTTCTGTGTCACCCGAGGAAGAAAACATTCAGTGAGTCAGAACCATTGTCTCGCTCACTGCCGTGGGTCACAGAAGGGTCTGTGAGGATCGAGCCCATGGAAGGTTGGGACTTGGATTATATGATGCAACAGGTGCAACAGGCCTGTGCTGGGCAGGAGCGCAAGGTGTGGGTGCCAGGTGGGTGCTAGACCCTGCCCACTGTGGCAGGAACCAGTGAGGGACACAGTCAGGGGGCTACCTCCTTACAAATTCCATCCTTCAGCTGGGATCCAAACAACAGCCTTGATGCAATCACAGTTGGGTTCCTGCAGCCATAGCCAGCACGCTGCCTTGCTACATTTCCCCCGGTGCTTTGGGCAGGTAGCCCCTGGTGCCCCAAAAACAGCTGCCTGTACAAAGACAAGGGGTGTGTTTGTCCTGGTGCCCCTCCCCTTTCCACGGAGGATGGTAGGATTCCTTATGCAAAACCTGTAATCCCTCTGTCTGGGGACACGGGCCATTTGAGATCACGGAGCACTTCCTGGGACTGTCTTTTGCAGCTTCCTCTGCCTTATGCAGCCTGTGAGACACCTCTGTGGGTCCAGGATCCTGACCTCGGCATTTAGAGAGACACAACACTTCAAGTCCGCTCTCCGACCGTTTCCCTCTCCCTGCTTGGGAGGGACAGAAGGGGGCTGAAATCTCCTCAGCTGCCCTTAGATTAAGCCAGGCTTTCAGCCAACGGTTTTTTGTTTTTTTAAGTTATTTTTTGGTGTCTCCTACACTCCAAGCTCTGGAGGCCCAGCCCCTTAGCTGGTTTAAGTCAGCATCACTCCATTGAGGTCAGTGGAACGATGCCTATTTGCAGCAGCTGAGGTTGTGGCCCACAGAATTCAGTAGCACAGGTTAGATTGGGCCGGACGCTTTCTTTGCTGGTGGGTTCACAGCGCAGCTGCCTGAGTTCTAGTTACCCAGCCGGATTCTATTGAATGTTCCTTCGCCAGCCCATGAGCTGCCGTCAGCCTGCTGGGAAACTCCGGTGGGACTGGCCAGAGTTACAAAAACCGATGCGTGTGGACAAGCTGGGCATTGAGCGCTGGTTTGGAGGGGAAAAGCAAACTGCTTGAGACCCTGGTGTGTTAGCGAGGACTGGACTAGGCCAGGCTAGCGTTCTGTGTCATCTAGACTGCCCAGTGCAAAGGGATGGGCTCTCCAGCAACACCTGGCTGCAACAGCGTGGAAACTGTAGGATCTGGGTCACTCACTGACATGCTCAGGCTGAGAGACCCTCCCCGCTAGCAAAGGGGGTCTCCAGCACCAACTGGCTTCATGCCTGTCCAATTGGCTCTGAGGGCATTAGAAAGACAATGTCTGGCAACACCAAACCTCGGGCCTGGCCTTGCCCCAATAAACACGTGAACTGACCGTGTCGCTGGCCTATTGTGAATGTTCTGCGGCTGGAGCCCGCTGGTGGGAGCTGGGGCCAGGCATCTGACAGCATCAAGTCCCTGCCGTGGTGCTGGCCCCCAGCATCCTGCGTGCGAGGGGAGGTAACTGCTCACCGTTCCCTTTCGGTAGCTCAGCAAGTCGGGGGGAACAGTAACCAGCGCCGCTAACTGTCCGTCGAGCACTACTAGCTAGGGCAAGCGACGGCGTTTAAATGGCACTCTGGGCTAGAAGTGAAGAGGAGACAGTTTCTGGCTCCTGGGGGGACAAGGAGCCACAGGCTTGGTTCTTGCCAAGTTACGTTCAGCACAGGGACAGGCCCGGCCAGCTAAGCAGATCTGTGATGCCATACCACAGGGAGCTGACAGCCCCAAGTTAGCCCGTGACCAGGAGCAGCATCTTCCAATCCTATTAAATCTCCGCTGGCCACAGCTGCCATCATATGGGAACTTTTTCCCAGTGTGCCTTTTGGGAGCTAGCCCTTGAAATGTAGCAGTACCAACAGCTGCAGCCCTAAAGCAGCCATCTTGCTCCAGGCAGCTGCTGGTGGCCTGGCTGGGAGATAAGGACCTGCTCTATTTTCCCCTTCTTAATGCTGAGGAGAGGGTAGGTTTCTCCAGACACCTTACTCTGGGAGGAGAGAATCTTGTGTGTAGGCTCTGGGACAGTGCACTGGGGGTGTGTGCCGCAGCACACAGAATTAGGGTGGGGAGAGGATTGAATTTACATTGGCCTGATCAGACATACCCATTCCCACAGTAAATGGACCCTGTGCTCGATCACTTCCAGGTGCCAGAGCTTGCTGCCAGCAAGGGGTCACCAACTATTATTCTCCTGTGGCCATGGACTGTGCTTTAAGCCCCCACCCCACAGCTAAAAAGTCACTGTGGGGACAGAGGAAGCACAGGAAAGGGGCCTGGGTAAGTGCTGATGGCTGGGGCAGCATGGGCTTCAGAAGAGGTGGCGGGGGTTGGCCTCCTCCCTTTTCCTTTGGGTCATATGGGGTGGGGGGTGGTTGGGCAGGCGAGTGTCCCCTTTATTGCAGTCAGCTCCCATCTCACAATGCTATGCAGCCTCAGGGGGGAGGGGAGAGGAGCGGGGCATCTCTTCAGCCTGATAGCCCAGCGTTTGAGCTGACCCAGGCCTCACACAGCCCCAGCACCGTGGGAAAGAAACCCCAGCGGGAGAATCCATGGAAACTGCCGGAGGTCGGAGCCGAGTCAATAGCATTAATCAGCACCCCTCTGTAGTGTGTCAGCCCCTGACAGATGAGCCTCGGCCGCTCTCGGGGCTGCATAGGGAGGCTGGGACCCTTTCTCACTGGTGCTGCCCTGGGCTGTGCATCGATTACACTGGCGTGCGTGGGGGTGACCTCTGCCAAAGAAAGGCCCCATATGTTCGGATGCTGGCCCCTCTCTTGTGGCCACAAACCAGGACAATGCGAAGATGGGATTCCAGTCACTCTTTGTGATTACACTGGTGTGTGTGTGTCCCTCTGCTTCCTGGTTCTGACCCATACCCCCCACGGCTGGGGGATGGCTCTCTCCACCCCGCCCCACTGTAGTTTGGATAAGCTTTCCCTGTGAGCCCTTCAGGAGAGGAGCAGTGTCTGGACAGTGTCCAGCACGTTGTGGCCCAAGGATTTGACACCCGGGTAATTGGACGGACGTCAGTGGAGTTACTTCTGAGCTACACCTGTGTAAATGCGAGGAGAAATGTTCTCTCTGGGTGCTACCAGAGCATAACTCACCATCATCCATTAGTGCTGGTCACCCTAGTCTGCAGCGTCCAGCCCTTGGGGAGATCTCTCCCCTCTGGGAATCTCATGAGCCTCTCTCTGGATAAAGGACGCTGTCTTTGATGCTGGGCGCCGCATGGGGAATCGAAGGGGCCGTTCCCACCCACACAGGATCAGTGGGAGGCGGCGACTAGAGAGCAAGCGCCAGTGCTGCAGACAGCATCCTGTGCACGGGCCAGGCCACTGGAGAAACCGCCTGGCACAGGCAGGGTCTTTTCCATGGGCTCTGGTCTCCACTCAAGTGTCCTGTGTGGAAACCTGCCTGTTAGTTTGGGGTGATGCAATTAATTGGGACTCCTGTCAGCACATGGAGCCACCTGTGTGGCTCCGACGTCACAACTGGAGCCTTACGGGGGCTCCTTGGGACAAAGGCTGTGTCTGCTTCTCACTGAGGGTGAGAATACTTCAGTAGCAGTGTCCCCTGTCTCAGTGCCCCCTGCTCTGTGTGACTGTGACCCCCGAAGGCAGGGGGCAGGGACGTGCTGGAGTCCCAGGGGGAGGCAGGCATCTGACAATCGGATTCCATAGTGAGCGCTAGGAGGGGATCAGCCTGTTAAACAGTGTGAATGTAAAATGTGCACCTGAGCGACTCCAACTGAGCACCGAGAGGGTTCAGAGGCAGCTTCCTCTCTTCTATAGCTCAGGGGCAAGACAGGAGCACTCCGAGAGATCTCAGCCAGGGCAAGATCTGTGGGGACCCATGTTTCACCATTGGTCCTGTACCTACATGCTTCTCTTTCCACCAACAAGAGACAGGATCTGGCACAGCTGTAGAGACACTTAACTCCAGGGTGCTCAAACTCTGTCTTGCCTCCCCCCGTACTGAACATTTTGGGCATTTATTCATGTCAGTGTTAATCTCTGGAAATACAGCGTTGGCAGAGATTGGGGTGATTGTGTGTTTATCGCCTGCTGTGTGGAAGTACTGATGGTGTTTGTTGAGGGCCTGTGTGCATGTGGCTTTGTATGTGTGTCTGTAGGGAGGGTGCACGTATTGCGTGTGTAGGTATGCATCTGGGAGCCTGTGCACATTGCATGTGTGTGTTTGTTGGCCTGCCTGTGTGAATGCCTGTGCATATGTGTGCATGCGTGTGTGCATGCATGCGCACCAGGGGTTCGGTGTGTCTGTAGAGAGGCTCACTGCCTGTAATTGTGGTATTTGAATTTGACCCTTTGTTACTCACAAAGCGCAAGGGCTCTTTAAAAAGAAATCAGTGCAAAAGCTAATGTAATATACGTAAAAGAAGCGAAAAAGAGGGATTGGCTCCAATGTATACGTGTGTTGGGGCAGGCCCCAGAAAGGTAAAAATGAACGCCTTCCTCCTTTCCTTTAATTGCCAAGTGCATTTCCCAGTGGTTTAAAGGAAACTTCCAAGGCCTGTGGGAGGTTCCGGTCTCCTGTCTCAACAGGTTTTTTTTGCAAGTCTGCAGGGCTCGGAAATGGGTGTGCAGCTTTGCCCCATCTGTATTCACAGGTCAGATTGGCAGAGACCCTGGGGGGTTTTCACCTTCTGTTGCAGTGGGGGGGGGGCACAGGAGCCTTGCAGGTTTGAACTAGTGTAAAGTGTGGAGTTTCTGTAACTTGAAGTCTTTAAATCCTGAGTTGAGGACGGCAGTCACTCAGCCAGAGGTTCTGGGTCTATTACAGGAGGTGGGTGGGTGAGGGTCTGGGCCTGCCATATGCATGAGGTCAGACTAGATGATTATGGTCCCTTCTGGCCTTAAAGTCCATGAGTCTATCCAGGGCTTCCTATCAGCCTGTGCCTAAGGCAGCAATAGAGAGCACCTGATGGCTTTGCCACGGATACCTTGCTGCCCTGGAGCTCCTCTGCTCCCCTCAGCCCTGCTTCCTGCTGGGTGCTGCGGCCAATACCCAGTTGTGTTGGGCCTTGTGATGTGCTTGCCTGGCTGTTGAATATGAGCTGGAAAGCAGTGTTAGCTCCATAGAGCTCCAGGTGCCTCTGGGACCGACCTCCTCCTCCAGCTCCCTGCTGCGTATTTCCTTCCACCCCCTCCCAGGATGAGGGCAGCTCCTCTGAGAGGCCCCAGTAAAATATTTAACAGCCACAAGCCTCTCAACAGCCCGATTTCTATTTCTGTCTAAGGCAAAAACTAGGTCACCTGATTCCCTCCCAGCGAACCTGCAGGGACTTGCAGTGTGACCCTCTGGGCTCCAGTAGCATTCCTGAGCGAGGGGTTCTACCCCTATCTCTTGAACCCTAAGCAATGCAGAGCATCAATCCAGGGAGAGAGGTGGCAACTGCAGCAAAAATGCCTGCAACCCGGTGCAGTTCTCTGCGGGCTGTGGTTTCCTGGAGAACATGGTAGAAGCCCTTGAATAATCTCGCAACCATTCCCTCAACAGTCCTGATCCAAAGCCTGTTGACTGTACCGGGAGGTTTTCCATTCATTTCACTGGGATTTGGATCAAGACCAACCACAGAACTCTTACTAGGGAAGAAACCCAGGGCTAGCTGCCTCCATTTGTTACATGTATGTATTTATTCGTTGAGTTTTGTTCACCAATACAGTGAAAAATGGCATTAAAATTTACAATGGGTCATTCTTAGAATGGCATGACATTGTTTTTGCTTTGTTGTTTTCATAAAATGACGTAGTATATTATTGAAAAGATGATAGTTATCATGCACATCAGACCAGAATAAGCTTTTAAAAAATTAAATTAAATTAAAGTACAAAATTAAAAACACCCACTTGGAACATCCCCCAAGAAAGAGGCATCAAATAACCAGCAAGTTATCCAAACACATTCGTAACCAGGGCAATAAGTGCCCCTAAAGTCATTGTGTTTCTACATGGTCCATCAACAAAGCCATTGATCACAGTATAAGATTCTTAGATACATTTGTTTTGTTTTGTTACTGGTGTTTTGATCTGTGCAAAGCCCTAACCACATTCAAGAAGTCCTGTCCAATACTGCTATATAGAATTAAGAGAACCAACCATTTTAAACATATATCTGCCTTGCAATGGAAATTCCATTCTATACAATTTTTCTTTCTTATGGAAAAAATATGAACAATCTTTGATGCAATATTTCAACATTAGACATTAGCAGATCATTTTTAACAAAGATTCGGATATAAAAATACAAATATGAGGAGTTCTGTTAAAAAGAAGCGTGCCATAGTGGGATGACCAGTGGCACCAAGATGTGGCACCAGGACCAGGAAGCTCATGCAAAAAAGATGGAGCAAAAATGTCTGTCGACAGCAAAACAATCACTGTCTTTTATATTATAATCCATCCGTGTCGGAACCTCTGCCTTCCATTCAGCACTGCTGGCTTTGTATTTGCTTCCGATCTGCTGGTATTTTGCAAACTGGATAGGGATGAGATGTTGAGGGGGTGTATGTATGATTTAGGGAATGGGTGTGGGTCTGAAATACAGAAGGGGATGGTTGCACACACAATGACCCTGCTACAGCTGGAGAGGTGTGTGTCTATGCAGGTGTTAGATACACAGCCACTCAGAGAGAGACCGAGAAAGGTGTAAAGTGCGTCGTTAGAGGAGCCCTCTTTGAGATGAGAACGCGAGACGGTCCCAAGGGCTCCCATCTTTCAGGGGAACAGCACCTTGGCAGTGTGGCAGGGGGAAGGAAGGGGGATTCAGGGGCTGGGGAGAAAGGAATGGGAATGGAGTGGGCACTGGAATGGACAGCTCCTGGGGAGGGTGCTGGAAGTGGTGCTGGAATGGACAGCTCCCCGGGAGGGCACTGGAAGTGGCACTAGAATGGGCAGCTCCCCAGGAGAGCGCTGGAAGTGGCGCTGGAATGGGCAGCTCTCCGGGAGGGCACTGGAAGTGGCGCTGGAATGGGCAGCTCCCTGGGAGGGCACTGGAAGTGGCGCTGGAATGGGCAGCAGCTGGCTCCTCCATTCTGCAGGGTGCTCCAGGGCGGGGGGTTGTGAGGGCAGGAGATGGGACTGAAAGAGATGGGCATCTCCGGGTGGGCGTCGCGCCCTGGCAATCTGGATTGGGATGGGTGGCCAGGTCCTTTTGTCCCTTCGCTCTCGGTTGGATGCTGAGGAGGGTGAGATGGCCCCATCCGTTACCGCCTCGGGCTGGGGTCTGGGATGGGGGTGGAAGGTGTCGCCAGCAGCCTCATCTCCTTCCTTCGCTTTCCTCGTTGACCACAATCCAACAAACATGCACGGCCAAAAGTGCTTACAATCGGGGACCAGAGTCTGCAGCTCGCTGCAGGCGCCTCCTGGGCCGGCTTACACCCCCGATGGCGACTTGTCTGCCATCCCCTTCAGCACAGCGTCTATTCTATCGTCCTCGATCACCACTGCGGGGACAAGCACACGCTCAGCGGCTGGCCCGGGCTGCGCTGCCGGAGATGCCCTCCCGTGGGGCTGGGCTCCTCTCCCGCCCCCCGCCCCGGCCAACATCCTGCCAGGGAGACCCGCGCCCGGAGCCAGCCCCGGGCATCTCCCCCTGCGGCCGGGGGCGCAGGGCGAGCGGAGGCGACGCAGGAGCCGGGGAATGGGGCGGGGGGGGGCGCGGACGATGCAGGGGCAGCCCAGCGCCGGGGGGGTCGGGGTCCCGGGGCGACGGGGCCTTGGGGGTTGGCGAGACCCCCCCGGACCCTGGCGGCAGCGGGGCTGGGTCCGCTCCGGTCCCGGCGGGGAGGCGGGGCCCCCAATAACCGGGGTCCCTCTGAAGCGGGGGGGCAGCAGCCGAGCCCCAGCGAGGGGGGCCGCCTCCGGCCCCCTTCCCGCTGCGGAGCCGGACTGCGCGCTGGGGGGGTGCCGGGGCCCCGGCGGGGGAGGCGGGGCGCTCACCTCGCTTGGCCCTGCCGATCTGCCCCAGCTTGGGGGGCCGCTTGGCCTGGTTGCCCCCGAAGAAGGAGTTGGTGTCCTGCAGCCGGCAGCTGAAGGAGATCTCGCCGACCTCGGCCTCCGCGCCGTAGCGGGCCACCTTCTCCTCGCTGTAGGGCAGGATCTCGGACATGGCGGCGGCGGGCCGGGCTGCGCGGTGCGCGGCGGTGCGGGCAGCCGAGCGAGCGGGCAGTGTCTGCGCGCCGGGCTCGGGGCAGCCCTACATCATAAAGGGACCCCCGGCGGAAGAGTGAAGTCATGCATCCGGGGCTGGGGCGCCGGGCCCCCGCGCTGCAAGGTCCTCCCCCGGCCCCTCCCCGCCCCCCGCCCCCGGCCCCTCCCCCGGCTGCCCTCCGCCGGCCCCCCCGCTCATCCCCTCTCCCGGCCCCCCTCCCCCAGCTCCTCCCCTCCGCCCCCCAGCTCATCCCCTCCCCGGCCCCCCCAGCTCATCCCCTCTCCCACCCCCTTCCCCTCCGCCCCCCCAGCTCATCCCCTCCCTCGGCCCCCGGCTCCCCTCCCCTAGCCCCCTCCCCCTGCTCCTCCCCTCCGGCCCCTCCCCCTGCTCCTCTTCTCCTCCGCCCCCCAGCTCATCCCCTCCGGCCCCAGCTCCCCTTCCCTTCCTCCAGCCCCCCCC